>PYXC01000091.1:1097500-1175000 GCA_015244755.2 Tenualosa ilisha | reverse complement strand
CAACTCAGTCTCTTGCCAATCATGGCCCATTTCAGTAAGTAAATTTGTCTTGGTGTGTGTGTGTGTGTGTGTGTGTGTGTGTGTATGCAACACTAGTGTTCAAACTGGATGGAAGACAAGTGTCACAGATTGTATTGTTTTGTGTGTGTGCGTGCGTGTGTGTGTGAGAGAGAGAGTTTGTCCACCTATGAATGTGTTTCATCTGGAGCTGGCTTGAGTAGTCCTTAAGCAGAGTACTACTTGTTTTGAGTTAAAGGGGTGTTTGTGTGTGAGGTGTGCAGATACGTTAAAGGTGTGAGATGTGTGTACGTGCCCTAGGAAGATGTCCGTTGAGTGGCGATGCAGTGACACTCAACAGCCATCAGAAATGAGTTCCAAAGTCAAAGAGAGAAAGAGAGAGAGAAAGAGAGAGAGAGAGAGAAAGAGGAAGAGAGAGAGAGAATGTCCAAATGCAAAGTTGTGAGTGGACTTTTTCACAACTAGAGATCTGTCTGTGGCAAGTTTTTAAGGTCTTTGTTATGTGTCCATTTTTTTATGTGTGTGTACCTGTGTGTTCTAGAATATTCCGTACAGTCATTGTTCTGTTGTTGCTGTTGTGCAGTGGAGACCAGGTAGGTATCATACATCCTGCTAAAATGTCACTATTCACATGGACATGTCCACCTCTGGTCCACCTTTGCTCCTCTGATCACCACTGACTGTAAACCATAAGACAGTGGTGTGTGAATCATAGCCTTGCTGGATCATTCTCTCTATCAACAGTCATAGATAGAGAGATACATAGAAACACACACACAGACATTCTTTATATATCATCACAATCATATGTTTTCAACAAGACTTTTCCATATGGGTACACCCTCATACAACTTCCTTTTCACCATGTGTTCTCTCTCTCTCTCTTTCTTAGTTCACACATGAGTGTAAACGAGAACAGACACTTCTACTCAGACCATTCCAGAGTCAGTATGGGTTTGTGTGTGTACAAGTGGTTGTGTGTGTGCACATTTATTTTGTGTGTGTATTGAGAATTTTCAGTATGTACCCTCTGAGTAAAGATATGTGTTAGTGTGTCTGCTGTGCATAGTTGGAACATTTGTGAATCCAAACAAGCCTTGTGTAGTGTGTGTCTGTGCTGTAGCATTTGAAGGGGCACATGTGGATGTGCATGCAAACTGTTTGCTGTTTGTTTGTATATAGTCTTGAATGGGTGAATGAAATGTGCTTTGTGCATGTGTGTGTATACATGGTTTACAACCTGTGCACATTTGGATGCATCTGTTTCCATTGCTTTAGTCTGAAAAGATATATGCACGTTTGATTGTGTGCTTTTCTGTGTGTGTGTGTGTGTGTGTGTGTGTGTTTGCATGTCCATGTGCATGTATGCATGTGTTTTCTTTGATCAGAGCGAACGCTCGCGCCGAAAGCTACCGCTGCCCCCTCCCGAGGATGACAGCAGTCCGAGGAGGAAGGTGTTGGCCATGTATGACTTTGTGGCCCGTGAGCCCACAGACCTCACGCTTCGCAAGGGGGAGGAGTACACCATCCTACACAAGCAGGACCAGCTGTGGTGGCGCGCAGAGGACAAATACGGGTGTGTGTCTGTCTGCGTCTGTGTACAGAACTGTGTGTGTGTGAGATTACATGAACATCTTTGGATGTGTTTAGATGCAAGTGTTTACATTTGCATGTTTATTTTTGCATGTCTACCTCTCTGACTGTTTTACGTGTGTGAGTCTATATCTCTTTCTGTCTCTGTGCCTGATGTTTGTACTTTTAGTTTTATTTTTTTGTTTTATTTGCAAACAAGTAAAAGAGACAAAGTTGACAGAGACAAAGGCAACAACAATACAAAGTGCAGCACAATGATACAGATACAGACCTGAAGCACCATTCCAAAGACTAAACATTAAAAGGTACATGGTGACAGACATAATCGGCAGAAATGAAGTGGATGGAACACATTGGGGTTAGTGCTTGTGTCACTTAGTGGCCAACATTCTATAATAATAATAATAATAATAATAATAACATAATAATAAATGACCCAGGACCCATCAGCAGGAATTCAACAGACAGCCAAAGTAAAATACCTAAAAAAACAAAACACACACCCCACACACAACACACACCCCAAACCAAACCACACTTTTATTCTGTGTATCCTGACAGATAAGAAGCAAGTACAGATAGTCCACTAAATAGTTCACTAATACAGACCTCTGCAATGTTGCAAGGCTCAGTGGTGAGGATGGCACCTTAGCACCTCGCTCCAGCCGCCCTCGCCTCACAGCGGTCCAACGGTCATGTCACAGGGACAGTTACGGCACTCTAGGCAGCGCTGAGGGATGGTCCGGTGTAGCCAAGGTGGGCTTCGCAGCAGCCCTAGGCTCAAGGACCACAGGTCAGATAGGCCAGACGCTAGAAGAACACCCAGAATGACCACCAGCATCACAAGCAGCAGAGAAGACATGCAAACTATAACAGTAAAATATAATCACAGCTCTTCAAGCAGCAATAGCGAGCATTGAGGGAGGTTCAAGTGCAGCCACACAGTCTTCTGGACAGTGCCAGCTATTGGGGGCCACAGGATAGATATGTCAAAAGCTGGAAGAGAGCACCTAAAATGACCACTAGCACCACAGATAACAGACAACACACACAACCACACTGTTGCAGTAAAATTACGGCCCTTTAGGCTGCAATAGTGCACATTGAGGGAGGTTCAAGTGCAGCCACAGTCTTCCAGACAACGCCAGATGTTGGAACCACAAGACAGAGTTGTCAGAGGCTAGAAGAGAGCACCACAATGACCACTGGCACCACAGATAACAGCGTACACATTCACTCTTTAGTGTGGGAAAATTTAGTTCCGGTTCTTTAAGCAGCAATAGTTATGTAATAGTAGAAAGGTAATGGCAACAAACAAAATCCACTACAAAAGTGACACAAGCGCACAGTAAATAACCACTACAGTGTGTTCACACACACACAGAGTAAACAACATCACATGTAATGCACCGCACACGGTAAGGCCCTAATTTCTCTTCTAAAAAAGGACTGGGATCACCTGTGACACTTGTGTGTATGTCCGTGCTTGTGTGTTTTTATAGAGTTGTCTTAATCACGGGACAGGGAAATGTAAACATGTAAACTGGAGAACACAGTGTTAAATAGGTTAAAATAGGTTGATAGGTTAATGAAAATGGGTGCCTCAGGACCCATTCCTGGCCAAGGTGTATGACCTCACCCATGGTGGCTGCAATGGGACACAAAGGGGGGGAGGCCACCCCCTCACGTCCCCGGCACATGCTGGCGCCAGTCCCACACACAACATGTCAATGTCTAATGTTTGTAATGTCATGTGTATCTTACAGCAACAAAGGCTTCATCCCCAGTAACTATGTCACAGAAAAGGACACAATTGAAGCAAATCTGTGAGTATCAGCCTGTAATAGTCACTCTTCAGCTGCACATCTGTTATATTCACTGTCTAGCCCACCATCCAGTAATAGTCACTCTCCACCATCCAGTAATATTCACTCTCTGCCACAGAAGAGTTGGAAAAGTAGAGTTTCAGGAAGAAAAGTCCTACCATGTGTTGGTTTTACCTTTGCTGCTGATGTCTCTAATTAGTTGAGTTACCTGGCAGGAGGAGCTGTGTTAATTAAAAGCTGCTGGTGTAGTGAGTGGTGGAAACAAACGTGTAGGAGTTTTGCTTTCTGAAGCTGAACACCTCCAGGATGGGGTTCTAGACAGTGCTGGTGCTAATTTTCATTGCTGTCTGGTTCTGACACTACCACAGACATTAGAAATGACACTGTCTAGAAACTCATCCCTGGTCATCACACATAGAAACAGTCACCAGTAAATCAGTCCCAATAAGCACTAAATTAGCTTTCATCCTCAAATGTGTGTGTGTGTCTGTGTGTGTTGTGTTGTGTGTGCGTATGCACGTGTGTGTTTACAGATGGTACTGCAAAAACATTACAAGAGCTCAGGCTGAGCAGCTACTACAACAAGAGGTAACACACACGTACTTCATGCAAACATAGTACACATGAACATAGCCATGCAAACTGAGAGTACAGCAGTGAACACAGGGATGTACAGCAAATATGAGATGGATTCTTGTTTTGTATTTACAATATGTGTATATACTGTACAATATGTGTGTGTGCCTGTGTGGATATCTATACTTTGTATATGTATAGGGTAAAGAAGGGGGATTCATAGTAAGAGACTCCAGCCAGCCTGGAAATTACACTGTGTCAGTCTACACTAAAGCTGTCAGGTATGCCTGCGCACGTGCACACACGACACACACCACACACACACACACACACACACACACACACACACACACATCTTTTAACTGTCTATCAGTCCATCTGTGCATTTGGCCTGCAGTTCTGTCTCTTATAGCTTTAATGCATCTCTCTCTCTCTGACTGCAGGAAGGAGGGCGATGTTAAGCACTACCAGATCAGGCACTCTCCTGCGGCCAGTTCTTCCTGGCTGAGAAACATGTCTTCAGCTCCATACCTGAGCTCATCCAGTACCACCAGTTCAACGCTGCAGGCAAACACACACACACACACACACACACACACACACACAACTGGACATAGACACAAAGAACCGTTCTGACTCCCCCCTGTCTTCTTGTCTTGACTGACTAACAGGTCTGATCTCCAGGCTGCGCTACCCTGTGGGGGCGATGGGCCGCTGTGAGCCGGCTACTTCAGGCTTCAGCTCAGGTGAGTCTGCTGGGCTAGTTTCAGTCATGCTCTAGCTCAACATAACACTTCACCACTGGGCAAAGAATTCTGGCTAAATACACTAAATCTCTTTGATACACGTAGCATACACATAAAAACACCAGACTCCATGGACAGGACATCTAAATGATAGTTAAAGTAATAGAAAGTTGGTTTGGGCTTGGGTGAGAGGCCACAGAGATCTGTTTTGATGAGTTTGCAGTAAGTGTTCCTGAGGCTGTGCTAATACTGTAATAAAGTAAATTTTTATCAAGTTACTCATAGCTTCTTCGTAGGTTGTCTTAGTAAACCTAGGTTTAGTCAAAGCTGGCATTAAGCTTCCACTTCAGAATCCATTAATTATGGATTCTGAAGTTGTATAGCCATTTTCTTTACTTGTCTGTAATGGGCTGCACTGAAGTGCTTCAAAAGTTGTTCTGAAGCTGTGTTGATTGTTGTTGTTGCTATGGCATTAGTTTTCAAAAAGCATTGAGGCTGATCTAAAGTTGTTCTGAAGTTTTGGTTCAGAACCATCTTTCTCTAGCTGTTTTGAAATTGTAATGGTTATGTTGTGAAATGGCCTTGATGCTGTTCTAAAATGGTTCTGAGGCTGTGTGTGTGGTTCTCCAGCTGTTGTAAGGGTTGTAATGCTTCAGTATGTCTGTGGATGTAGATACTTGGGAGATTAACCCAGCAGAGCTGACCTTCATGAAGGAGCTGGGCAGTGGGCAGTATGGAGTAGTGCGACAGGGCAAGTGGAGAGCGGAGAAGAACGTAGCCATCAAGGCCATCAGGGAGGGAGCCATGTCTGAGGACGACTTCATCGAGGAGGCCAAGGTCATGATGTGAGTAGATGCGCGCACACACGCACGCGCACGCGCACACACACACACACACACACCTGCAAAATAATCCACTTCATGCTGCTCATCTCTGATTTATTCTGTTTCTGTATTTTTTCACCGTTTTGGATTATCTTCCCTCTCTCTTACTCTTCTGTTGTGTCAGTAACTTGTCAATTCAATTCAGTTGTATTTTACAATACAATTGTCTCATCACCATTTGGTTATACAGGCCAGACAAAGCAAGCAAGGTTGACGTGATTGCATGCATATGTGTGTGTATATGCAAGTGTTTATATTAAAAACACAATAGGCAGTGGTTTTCAAACCATTTCAATGTGATAGAGCTATTGAGCATTTGGGAGCAGGAGCTGATTGGTTAACAGCACCACTCAGTTTCCTGTATGTACTGATCATACGATTAAACATAAACATTATTTAATTCACTGTCTGTGTGAAAATCTGACCTACAATGAACAAACCTTCTCTCACTTTCCGCCAGTTGACATACTTTTACTTTTCTCAGTTTTGCAGTGTCTGCCAATCCCACCCTCTTAACACACGCAGATGCAAATGGCACACAGACCACATTTTCCATGTCATCTTTCCATGCCTGTTGGCTCAAGATGCTTACCTGTATTATCTCTCTGTGTCTCTCTGTGTTTCGCTTTGTGTGTGCCTGCTGTTCTCTTCCTCTGTGTGTGTGTTACTGTGGTTGCATGTGTGGGCAAAACAACGTGTGAACAGGAAATGGCTTCTAGGGTCTTCTGACATCATTAACAAGCAAATGACCACTTCCTGGACCTCAACACCATCATGTTTTCCACTCTGTGTGTGTGTGCATGTGTGATTGAACCCATGAAGTAGGGCAGGCCTGTATATATGCAAGTAGACTAATGCTGGAGTACTGATTTTTGATACTGCAAAATCAACAGCAGTGTCTGCATCTCTGCAATGCAAAATAAAACTGAGGGTCCTTTCTGTGTGTGTGTGTGTGTGTGTATGTATGTATGCATGCATACAGGAGGCTGTGTCACCCTAAGCTGGTGCAGTTGTATGGTGTGTGTCTACGGGAGCGACCACTGTGTATCGTCACTGAGTTCATGGACAACGGCTGCCTGCTGGGGTTCCTGCGCCTGCAAACTGGCGTCATGAAAAATGCCCAGCTGCTGGCCATGTGCCAAGATGCCTGCGAGGGGATGGAGTACCTGGAGCTCAACAACTTTTTACACCGAGACCTGGTGATTACACACACACACACACACACACAGGTAATCACATTCAAGGACAACAGGCATAGGCAGGAGCAATGTGAAAATGTGTAGTGTTCTGCCTGGTATGTGTGAAGGTGTCTGTCTGGCTGCTGTGCTCCCCAAATCTTTCAGGGTTTCCCCAACATTTCCATTTGTCACAATGGTTAGCACCTACTAAATGTTCACAAGTACACACACACACACACACACACACACACACAATCATATACAGTGCACAACTTTACATGTTAACACAGGCCAGACATACTTACACATGTTCAGATATGGTGAACGTCATCAGTAGCAGTGAGGACCGAACAGTGTGAACCCACACAGGTGCTCAGTGGTGCGTAAAGATGTTTCCTCCTCTCCAGGCTGCACGCAACTGTCTGGTGAACAAGAGGAATGTGGTGAAGGTGTGTGACTTTGGCATGACCAGGTGAGTCTCTGCGTGTCTGGGGTGCTAGAGAAGGCAGGGCCCTCGCCCCTTTATCCCCTGAGTACCTGTGTGCCTTATTTTTAACTCCTACAACAGCGATACGTGCCAAATATATATACCATGTATACCATGTCTGCAACCAAGATCGCATCGTACAATCTGTCAATTCAAAATCATTTAGTCATTTTTTAATGGCTACACAGAGAGCATAGTATGATGTAGTATGCATCTTATTTATTTATTGCATAGTGTAGGCTGTGTTTTTCCACTGTAATTGGCCATTGTAAGCTGTGCCATATAAAGACCACAAGTAACAGATTAACCTGTATATCTAAATCAGTGTTATTTTTGCCATCACTGATATTTCTGTTAAGTTGTACAGTCTATGTGTATGGTACTCTAAAGGATACTTACATTATGTATACAGTCTATGTGTATGGTACTCTAAAGGATACTTACATTATGTATACAGCCTATGTGTATGTTACTCTAAGTTGATATGTATGTCTGTGCAGATATGTTTTAGACAATCAGTACATCAGCTCCATGGGTGCCAAGTTACCAGTTAAGTGGTCTCCCCCTGAGGTTCTGCACTTTAACAAGTACAGCAGCAAGTCTGATGTCTGGTCCTATGGTGAGACACCTTTGCCATATCCATCCCTCTGTGTGTGTGTCTCCATACAAGGTACAAGCAAAGCTTTTTTCATGTAACCTCCACAGACAAATCCCCACAATTCATAAAATCACCACATAAATATTTGCCATCAGCATTATGGATGGGACATGGACAAATGAAGGTTACAGACTTTCTGTGAATTTTACAGTTTTCAAAGGCATTACATGCTCACCAAAAGGGAGACATAATAGATGAGGAGTCTAAACTAGTCCTCTTGGAACTAGAAAACATGAAACCTGAATAGTAAAAACACCAAAGGAATAACAGCAAGACAGACTCCAATGAACAGAGACAAGCTATTCCAAATAAGGTTTATGTTGTTCTGTAAAAATTTGGATGTGACATACCTGAACTAGTCCACATGCCTACATAGTGAGTTTGAACATGAGGCAATAGAAATACCCTAGAGCTCTAATATCCGAGTAATAGTTTTGCTACCTGACAGGTGCTTGATCTTGGTTTGATTCTCAAAGCCTGCGATACAGTCCTATATTTGTTCCAAACATTCTTAATCATTTTTAATTCAGATGTATGGCTGATCAGTCATTCAGCCACCTTCTTTTCAAACTAAATCCTAGTGTTGATTTTTTTGTTGTTGAACTTATCTGAGATATGGTTTTTACAAAAAAATTCTAGTAGCCTGGTTGACACACATACTGATGAAAGAGCTCGATCTGATTTTGTCCTTGAGCTTAGTAGAGCTACATCACATTTATGTAAAAACGTAATGTCCATAATGCATTTTTTTGATATTCAAAAGTAATTAAAGTGCTAATTTTTTCATGACACTACTATATTATTAGAAATTAGCACAGAAATTTAGAACAATCTTGCATCAACACTTTAGATGGCATGGCTGTGCAGCTTACAGACTTAGAAATGTATAGAGGTACACAGTTAAGACTGACTGAGCATACACATTGGCTTTACATTTACATTTATGCATTTAGCAGACACTTTTATCCAAAGCAACTTACAAAAGAGGATAACATACAAGCTACAGCAGAAGTGGCCGCCAGGTGACAGGGCTTTAAGAAAGTATTCAGGTACATGGGAGCAGAACCATCAATCACCCTCTAGGCTTTATCAGTCTCTTCCCAATCTAAAAATTACGGTAACCATCTTTTTTAGTCCATTCACCCCCTCTTGAAACAGTATCATAAGGTGCAAAGAACTCCTCTTTCTGTATTGGTACACAACCCATATGAAGAAACTGCAATCATCTATGAAATATGGTCAGAGATTACAGTAAAATATAGACCTAAGTGCATGCAGTTGGCCCAAACATACTTTCCTCATACACTTTCTCTTACACTCTCATATATTCACATATGACATCCATTCTCTAAGTTCAGTTGCGTACAAACACTCTCAGGAGGTAGAATAATCTTAGGTTAGCACCCTCTAAAGGTAAAATGTATGTACTGCACCAGGCAAGGGCAGGAAATAGGCATGAATGAATATAGGAATGGATTTCTCAAGCTCTTCTAAAAGACGTAGCATAATTTCCTGATTAACCTAGGTTAACATATTGATTTTGCTAAATGTAATAAATGAGGTTAATCCACGGGTGACGGCTATACATGGGAATGTGTTTCTTGTCATCATTCTACTTTGTAATGAAATGATCATCTGCTTCTGAATCAATAGGCAATGTGTAGTAAACTGAAAAAAAAATGACAGGTTATAAAACAGCATTTTCAAACTCAGTAGTTTTAACTGTCGGCAACAACATAACATTTTCATATTATATCACAGCTATTCAAATCAGCCTGTGTGAAAATGCACTGGTTGTTTCTCCAAGTTAATGATAGACTGAACATGCATCCTTGCACCACAACCCATGCAGTTTAGTTTTAGTGTTTGGATGTGGTCATGTGGACTGATAAGGAAATCTATGGAGGAACAATTCAACATTGGGGGGGTTGCCAAATGACTGCCATACCAGGAGAGTTGTTTACATCCCGTACTACACCAGGAAGTAGGAAGCACATGTTTAATCCTCTGACATACAGCCCTCTCACAACCCCTGCTATCAAACCTCCATCAGGGTAAACGTTTACTTTGCCTTATCACAGAGATGACATCACATGTGGGCAGGAGAGTGTTTTGTTCTTGCCACTTTCTGTCACAGGTCTGACAAAATAGGGCATTGTGTTTCCTGTTTTAAGGTGTGTTGATGTGGGAGATCTTCACAGAGGGACGTGTTCCATTTGAGAACCGGACCAATCAAGAGGTGGTGGAAGAAGTCACCCAGGGCAACCGCCTGTACCGCCCACACAAGGCCTCAGCAAAAGTCTATGACATTATGTTCAAATGTTGGAATGCGGTAAGACACACATACACACACACACACACACACACGTATACAAAAAAGAGGAGCAGTGATTTCAATCTCATGGTTTCATGTATTTCATGGTTTCATTAGGTACTACTCACACACACACACACACAATACACACACATACATACACACACACACACTCATGAACTAAAAACTTCACACACAGCAAAGAAAATAACGTAGACCATCTTTTCCCTTGTGGAAAAGGATAGCGTCTCTGTCAAGTGAAAACCATGTATGTCCAAAGCAATTTATTTGGAAAAAACATGTATTTTGTTGAACATCATTTTGTTAAAGTTGGCCTTATGCTACCTTCTGGAAAGCTGGGAAGTTGGAGGTTTTGGACCTGCAACCCAGAAAAGTGCACTGGAATGCCACCTGAGGTGGGAGATCCTAGTAGTGAAGTGGGGGTAAACTGATGTACCCGGACCACTTCACTAAGATGCAGTAGACTGATGTCACAAAACAATGGCAGTGCCCACAGATAGCCACTTGTGAAAGATAAAACACAAACCAAAAGACTATAAAATATATTTCAGTTATCAGTTATTGGTGATACTAGATATCATTTAACACAATATGTTAAACAAAGAAATGTTGCTAGATCATCTCTGTATGAAGTTTTTTGGTAAAATGGAAAACAAACTTAACAAGGCTGATGCACATACTCCCGTCAAATTGTCTCTTGTTAAACCAAAAAAATAATAGCTTACTGTGGTTGTCAACCATTTTTTTTTGTTGTTGATGTTCGACTTTGTTTGCCTGGAACATTTTGAGGTTGGACCTTGTAAGCTTCAAATGGGATATGTCCAACATCCCACTGTTCTGGAATGAAGCATTATATCCTAACCTGCTGTCATATGTTAAATATGTCTAAACTCACAGACCAACATGACCAATTGCATTGTTTAATGAAGAAAATACAGATGAACAAAAACCCAGCAGCGATGATAGCCTACTTTTAGATGTTGTAAGTGTACTTTTATAAGCAGTACATTTCTAAGTATCCAAAGAGATGAAAGAATATTTTTCTTTATTTACATGCTCTGTGCTATTTTTTTTTCAAAATAGTCAGCATTTCAAAATGGTACCCTTTGAACACACTATTCTGAAATACTCTTAAGTGAGTTTGTCTGAAGAAGAATTAAAGTATGCCTTCAGTGGGACTGAAAGTCATGTATCATCATGCACTTTAAAGGGCTCAAAGAGTGGATGACTGGAGTGCTGTACCTTCTCCTCTCATGTTAAAAATAGACTGCATTCAAATTTGAGTCATCAAAAAATAAGCACAAGTGCAATTTTACAAGCCTAGTTACAATTTAGGATGGGGATTGAAATGGTCTGGATTGGCTAAATGACACTCTCTGTGGCAACCACACTTGAGTTATTTGACATCACATAGACCTAGACATGAAATGATCGATGATCATTTTCTTTGAAAATGATCAGATGGTTCCTGTTCTTTTTTGTAAACAAATCCACATATTTATTTGGTGAGAATGTGGTGTGTTTTTTTTTTGTTTTTTCTTAAATCGCCTACTGCAGGGGGTGATCCATAGAATAAAATAGCAGGCCTGCATGGTATGCCTTTACATAAACTGACTGGTTGTATCATTACTGATGTAGTCCTGTGTTTAATCGTTTCAGAAGCCACAAGAACGTCCATCATTCTCTGAATTGCTGGTCAACATTCGAGAGCTGGCTGAGGAGGAGGCATAGCAGACAGCCACAATGTCAGTCACATAGTCAGAAAGACACAAAGACAGACGGGCGCAGAAACAACTATACAGAAACAGAATAAAACTCACAGGCACGCAAAGCCAAACAAGAAGAGTGAAAAGGTTCAGCACCCAACTGAAGTACAAAATCTGAAATCCATACAAAGACAGGCTGTACTAATAGTGACAAGGTCACTACTAACATGGTTTTGGACTAGAGTGTAGACTACTCACTGTGTAAATGTGTAAATAAATGGGGAAAATATACAGTAGTGTACCATTTGATGTATATATCAATACAAATATACAAATATGTATCAGCTGTGTGCTGTGTCTGTTTTTTGTTTGATTGTGTGTGTCTTGTGTTGAAATGGTTGAACTTGTTCTCCTCCTTTGTATGGTGTGTGTGTGTTTGGTATGGGCATGTTTTAGTCATCTGCACTGTATCTAAGCAATGTTCAGTGCTGAACCCCAACCCAACATTTTGATAATCCACATGTTGTGTCATAGCCCCAAGAATGATTATTGATCATAATTGTCAACATGCTGAAACAAGGAACCACGTCTTATTAATTATGGAATAATCTACACACACACACACAAGGCGGCATCTGTGTAATTATGTTCAAATTGTGGGATGTGGTGAGACACATGCACATAGTCAGACACACCTGCACACAAAGATCAGAGAGCTATAGTCTGGGATGGGATGACACACACATACACACAAGAGAATGAAGAAGCAAAAAATTTCACAGATTTCACAGAGATGGAGAGAGAGAGAGAGAGAGAGAGAGAGAGAGAGAGAGAGAGAGAGAGAGAAAGAGCAATGACTTCAATGCATAAATTCAAATGCTATAACACATACAAACACAAACACACACATAGAAAAAAAGGGAGCGATGATTTCAAATCAAAAATGTAATAAACACACACACACAAAACAGGAAATTTTACATCAAAGAAATATGCATGGACAAATGGGTTGATGTGTAAATAAAGCCAGAGGATTACAACAATACTGAATTCCATGTACAAACATTTTATTAAGTCTCAGCTCTGTGTGTCATGTTTCTGAGCATTATCTGAACTGATGAATGTAAGGAAGTTTAATTTGTCTAGCACATTTAAAACCAAAGTGCAAAGTGCATATAAAGAAAACAAAATAAATAAATAAAAAGGTTTAACAACATCTGTACCATCATGCAAAGTACAAACATCATAAAAGACCATTAGCACCAGTACCATCTTACAAAGACAAAGCACAAACAAACAAGATCCCCACAATGTCAGAGGCTCTCAAACGCAAGTTTGAAAAGATACATTTTAAGAGAAGATTTAAATGCAATTTAGCTCAAGTGGTAAACTGTTCCAAAGACGTATAATAATGTTTTGCTTTCCCCCTGTCTTGTGTCTTGTTCTTTGGTCTGGGCATGTTTTACATACGCACGTTGTATGTAGGCAATGCTCTGAGCTGAATACCAATCCATGAGTTTGAAATTCACACATATTGTGTCACAGCCACCAGAAAGATTGTTGATTAAAGCGGCTATTAACGTGTTGGAACAAGGTTAGATAATTATGAAATACTCCACACACACTCACTCACACTCACACATACACACACACAAACAGAGACACACACCTACATAATCAACATGCATACCCAGATGTAGTAGATACTTCAGCAGAGTGACAGCAGAAGACAACATGAGGTAATCCTCTATAATAATAATAATTCATTGATTTATTTGTATAGTGCCTTTCATGAAGGAACTGTAGCTCATTGCTCTACAAAGACCCAGTGGAGGATAGGACGACTATACATTTAGTCAACACATGAACACAGAGCAGCCCAAGGAAAGCACATGGACTAAAGGGGGAGAGGATAGAATAGCAATAACATTACCAGAGAAGCAAATCTGCTCTGAATCGCTGAAATCTGAGTTTTTTGGTGTGTGTGTGTGTGTGTGTGTGTGTGTGTGTGTGTGTGTGTGTGTGTGTGTGTGTGTGTGCACATTTCCTCAGATTCTTTTTGCTGAAAAGTACAGTGAAATCTCTTGATGCCTTAATGTTTTCAAAAACCTAAAGGAATGACACTGGTTTTAAAAAGTGAGAGTGGTAAACAGTAAACAACAACACATAGCAAATCTAAAGTAAAGGCTGAAAAAGTGATACAGCTGGGGCAAATATGTTGTTTATTACAAATGTGCAAATGTTAGTGGTGAAGAATAAAGCAACATTGGGAGATCCTGTTCAGTGTGAGGGTTTGAAGTAAATGCAAAGTGTTTTTACTATTTGCATGCTGTCACTGTAAATGATGATTTATTCCACATGCAAATTCACAACTATCTCACACTTATTAGACTTATTTCTATGTATGTAACAACAAAACTCCTTGAATCCTTGAATCAAAACACACAGATCAACAAGTTGATATCACAACATGTTATACATATCCAAAACAATTCAATGTAATCATGCTGGGCACAAAGGGACAAGCAATTAATGTAATTCATTTGGATTGTTTTCAAGGTCACACCAGAATATGTGGAGAGTTTTCACTCTATCCATTTGGGCCATCATCTTCCCTCTGACAGTAACTTCTAACTCCCTCTCTCTCTCTGAAACTTGAAAATAATAAAATTGCTGTTGGTGATTTGATTTCCTATTACTGTAGTCATATTGATTTCTCAGTCATTGCAATAACTCTTTTTAGAACGGCGGCCCTTTGCCACACCATCAGACTGTGAGTAACACAAATTCCAAAATGCTGCATCCTCTATTATAAGTTTTTTATTCTGCTTTCCTGGTAGTGGATTTCTGTTACGTGACTTCACTCTAAATCAAAACAACTAAAATAGTAATACAAAATGTATGTATAATAATGTAATATTTTGAAAATGGATATAGTAACATTTTTAACCAAGCTTTGACCAAATACAATGTCTATGTGAGCATATGTGTTGTGGTCTTTCAATCATAGGCTTTACCATCCGAGGATTTTATGGTGTGTATAGCAGTCATTACTGTACATGTTTACATTGACTCATGAAAATGTATAATAGATATGTAAATATATAGTGTATACTTTTGGCCTTCACTAGTCTTCATTAGTGTGTTGATCTGGCAGGTGTCCCTGATCTACCCTCACTGGAAAAGGATACATCAGTTGGTATCGGTGAGGAACTTAACAGCCGTATTGCTCCATTTAATCCTTTGCCCAGTTTCACAAATGATGACACTTTGAATGCCCTTATCTCCGTGGTTTGTTGGCCAGTGGTATTAATAGAGGTATCATCTGAAAGCTCTTTTGTGAAAACACAATAACGTAACCATAGACCTGTCAGTGGCAGTGACTGGTGTATTGACTCCCAATGTATGGATTCACCTAGTGTGGCCATGCCTTCCTAGCACTTCCCCTTGATTATCATCTCCCTACAGTGCTAGTCTGGATTTGATCTCATTGAGCTTGTTGTCTCAGGAGGCATTTTAACCTGTCCAATCAGCGAATAGAGAGAGGCGTTGTGAATGCAGAACTAGAATGCTATCAGTCAAGGCAAGTTATCAGTCAGGAGCTGATCCAATCTTAAACAGCTCAAACAAGCAATCTCACTACCAAATGTCCAGACCCTCTGTGCGAAACGAAAGTGTAGAACAGGGATCAGGTTTTATTATCAGGCTAGGATTTACACCCAACTTATGATCCCACATTGAACATTATAGCAACTTATGAGCCCTTACAACAGTTGATCATCCAGGTGTGTGCAGGTGTGTGTGAGGGGTATTAGTAGTCATAATGTATTATAAGCCCCATCAGCCAGCCTGTAGTTTATAACCAGTCATGAACACTCATAACACCCTTGGATTTATAAGGCATTATAAGCTAGATTTATAGTTATTTATAACTGTTGATATAATGCATCATGAAGCATTATGAGTGTAGCCATAATGCATTTTGAGTAATTATGATGCGCATTATAGTTTGTTATGAATGCACTCATAATGCGCTATAGATATGGTCTTCGTAGAAAGTGTTACCAAGATTTTAAGTCATAAATTATATGATCTGTGAACCCTTGCTTAACTGAACATTTACTTTTGCTAATATCATTGCTGATATATCCAACCTCATACATTACTGATTTCAGTGTTTAATTAAAATAATTAATGTGTAAATGATCATATTTTGTTTCTAATTATATTTGAATCTCTGTTGGCAATCTTCATTAAATATTGCTCTCTAAAAATCTTTATAACTGTGTATTTGATGCGAAATCACACTGCAGTAATCGGTTTTATTCTGTTAAAATATGAATATTAATAGCAACAATTTCTATAAATATGGTGAAACTACTATCAAAAGTTAATTGGAGTTGTATGTTTTTCTCCGGTGTAGGTGCCCTTATGCTGCCCATATGTATGGGTAAGAATTGTCAACCCTGTGCCGGTGAGTGTGTGGGTGAGAGTGTGCGTGTGTGTGTGTGTGCGTATTGAGGGGTGGTGATGAACAGTGCTGCTGCATTTGAGTAGGGGTAAGAGGAAATATGTAGGTCTGTGTATTTGTGTGCATGTTCCTGAGCAAAGGTACATACGTACATAAGTACCTGCATGAGTATGTTTTTCTGTCTTTTTTTTCCTCCACAGGTGAAAGTGATTGTTCATTATGTAAGTATGTATGTACCATATAATATTCATGTTTATGTATATGCAGAAACCTCCATATTCATCCTTAGTAAATATGAGTGAGAAGCAGGATTAAAGGAGAAATCTGGCCATGTTCAACATGTACCTTTTGTTAACTGAGCTCCCAGAAAAATGTATTAAATTAGATGCGTTATGCTCCTGCTAGCGTGCACCTAGATAGCTATAGCTGGACCAGGCTTTATACATGCTTTTAGCATCTTAACATGCTCAAGAGAAGATTAGAAGTACTTAGCATCATACACCAGTTCTAGCAACAGTATAAAAATTTTCAACAGCCAATATACCTGTTGACTTGCCTCCAGTCGAAGGTTCCCGTGTTTAACAATGGAATTCGGTGAAACTTTCCGCCTGACTATTCTCACTCATTTGATAATTGTCAAGCTGTTACTTCGATCTCGCCATTATTCAAGCCTTAACTACTTCCTCTGTCAAAAGCTTCTGTCTGATCTCCACTCCGATGTTGACCATTGCACCACTGGATAAGTACAGTATATGAAGTAAACTTTCTCTGTTAGTTTGGTGGTGACAGAGCTATGCAGGCTCAGCTGTCATATGCAGGCATAGTTCATATGTTTCTATGTTGCTTCATATGGATGTGAACACTGCAGTGCTTGATAATCGTTTTTGGAGGAAATTCACATTTCATCTCTGTGGAGAAGGGAGAGAGCCTGAGCTGGGCAGTGGATTTCATGTGGCTATAGAAAACACAACATGATACTCGTCTGTCTCACTTCTGTCAAGAGTTCAGATGCAAACCCCTCTAATTCCATCTTCAGAAATATGCAAAAATTAAGTTGTCTTTATAATAATTTGAAGTAATCTCAAATGCTATTTCAATGTGATTATAAAGTAAAAACAAGCCAAAACAATCCAACTGGAGTTGGACTGATTATAAAGTTATGAAGATTATAAAGAAATTCAAAATCATCATGCTGTTGAGTACTTGTAATGATGTTTTGAGCATGTAAAGATGCTAAAAGCCCAAAAAGCCCAAAATGTTAGTGCTGTAGCTATCTAGATGCATGCTAGCAGGAGCATAACTTGGTCTAACTGAATTCTTTTCATTTCTTTTTCTACTGTCATCATTTCGGGAGCTCAGGTAACAGATACGTGTTGAACACATCACACTGATGTTTTATCTCAGTTTAAATGCTTAAGTATGGAGTATGATTCCATGAACTCAATTTCCAGATTTACCAAAGTCAATATATTTCCCCTTATTTTAGTTGTTGATGTTGCTGAATGGGTATTTGACAGTTTTGTACCTATGCGACTTATTGCTCGAAAAGGGGCTATATGTACTTGGGAAAGAAGGAAATAAAAACTATGAAGAGATGTTTAAGATAAAAATTAGTTAGATCTTTACACCAGTTTACAGATTTTAAGAACAACCAGTCGGTGTGTTTGTATTACAGGAAATTCCTATAAGAATCCGCCGACCTCCACCGACTCCAAAGCCTCCAATAATGCCAACTTCCAAACCATCACCATCAACTCTGAAACCTTTACCATCAACGCCCAAACCATTACCATCAACTCCCAAACCGCCCAAACCATTACCATCAACGCCCAAACCATTACCATCAACTCCCAAACCATTACCATCAACTCCCAAACCTCCAATACCATCAACTCCCAAACCTCCAATACCATCAACTCCCAAACCTCCAGTACCATCAACTCCCAAACCTCCAGTACCACAAACAACACCATTACAACCACTTTCAACAACAGCTCGAGAATGTAGAGGAGACTGTAGATGATGCTGACAACTGGTTAAGTGGACTAGTTAGAAAATAATTTTGGTGTCAATTATATAAAATCCAAAAAATTATTCCAGGCCTCAGGTCCTGGTAACATTTAGCAACTCCAGCCATTTACACCGGTTGTTAAATGACAACAAAGCTTTTTCCTTGACTTTTGACTTGACTTTTACATAAACTGTTGACATAGAGAGAAAGTGACCTCCATTTCTTTAAGACTTATTGTCCCCAGGATGTTACTTTTATTCTTCTATCCAATGCAGATCTTTATGCAATTTCTAGCCCTTCTTAACATTCCTGTTTACTGTGTGTAGGGGTAACAAGACTGGGATGCATGTTTTGATTGTAAATATTTAAGCATTTTCAGCCAACAGTAGCTAAGGCTTGGCAATTAATTAAAAAATTAATCAAACTTTTTCTTTAGATTCTGTCATTCCACTGTGTGTGTCCGTGTACTGTTCCTTGAAAGTACACTACTGCATGTGTTGTCACACGATTCTGCCCCATCCAGTCAATTAAGTGTAATTTTGATTTGAGGTTTTATTGCTCAGTCCAAATCATGATCAAAACAGGTCAATGTGGGAAAATAATCTGTGGTAATTTTTATGGTCATAGTACCTGTTTCTTCTTAATTGAACAGTTTACTTTGTAATTGTGGAAGGGTGGTCTGTTTAATTCCTCACCTGTAGGAAAAATACAGGCAGGGAAACAGACAGGGTAAACAGACAGTGTCTACATCTCATACCTTTAGGGCTTTGCTCCCTGGGATTCACACCTGTGTATCTCAATAAACAATTGTGAATTTCACATTGAATTCCAAACATTTGTACATAAACATTTCAATGCGATAAGATATGTGTTTAGTAGGGCATGTTTTCATTTTGTATGTCAGTAATCCCAAGAATATCAAAATCTACGATAGAAGGAAGAGCCTTGTTACCGTGTGCCCCTCCTGTGGAATAATCTCCCGCCGGCACGCAAAGGAACAAAACCATTTATTGTTTATTATAACCATTTATTATTATTATTTATTGGCACTACATATAAGAAAGGTTGCTGACCCCTGAAGTTTACACGATAGATATGTAATACACTTGAGTGTATTTCTGCTATGTGCAGATGTTTTCAACAGACATGTAATCTAACTATTTATTTAATTAGCCTCAGCACATTGTGTTTGTCTACACAAGTGACTTGGCCATATAGCAGATCACACTTTATGACTGAACATTGCAGAAAACTAGTTAATTACACAAGGTTTGCATACTTTTAAGCAGCATGTAAATAAAGTTGGAGGAAAAGTTGGTTGCACTAAGCTAGACAGGCGGTTTGGATATTTATCATTCTAATCATAATAATTAACTCTGAAAAGTTTCAGACCATCAAACTAGTCAGCCGAGGCATTGTGCTTTTCTGATATCCACACTGTAGGCTATGCCAGCAATGTCAGCAAAATATGTAGAAATGTACTGAGACACAACCTCATCCCACACAGTCATTGTAATTGCTCTTTGGGTTTACTAAAATGTGTCCCATGTCTACCATACTTGTGCAAACAAAAACAAAACACGGCACCACAGCTAAAGATGATGTTGCCACTGTAAAATACTGATAAAATACCATACTCTAAAATAGCCTATGATAAAATACTGTTACATTACATACACGGTATGTTACATTATTTCTAAAATGTTTTGTCAGTTTGCTTCTGTGCTTTCCGAACTGGAAATCAATGGCAAGGGTAGAATACAGTAACAATAGGACATTTATTTAATCAAAAATAAAGCTTTCAAAATATGCAGTTTTCTCTTTCCCTTGCACTGTTCCCTTGCACTATCAAAACAAAATAGTGCATTTCTACACACAATACCACACAACAAGGCAGGACAAGACAAGTATGTTGAAAAAAGTTAGTGTTTGTGTGTACTGTGAGTGTGTGAGGCCATCTTCACAATTCAAAGTGGGTAGTCTGCGAAGATCCGATTGCTGTTTATTCATTGTTGTGTTCTGAGCGTCTTATAAATAAGTCACATGACAGGAACAGCTTTTAAAGCTTTTAGAGCTTTTAAAGCTAGCTGGTAGCTACCTAAATAAAAAGCCGGTGCCCCCTCGTGGATGAGTGGCGTTTGTGGAAGTGTACTGTCTACCTAAGTGCAAGTCACAGGCCTCACATTGTAACGTCAGGCATTCACAAGAGGAAGGCAAAAGGGCAAAGGGGGGCTTTTATTTTGAAAACATTTACTTAGTAGACTGCACGTGCACTCACCTGTCAAGTAAACTGACACCACAGTTTGTTCAGCTATTCAGTCAGCTCTGTGATTTCTTAGTAACTTTAGATTAGGGTAGACATATTCACCATTGAGTAGCAACCTATTAACATGCAAATTAGTAACAAACCAGCCATTTGTTTGTCATTACAAATCACTTATTAATATTTCATTCTACATGAGCTTATTCTACCCATAACTGACCTGGGTGCATGCATTGTGACAGAAAAGGCTCATTTCCACTTAGAAAGCCAACTGCACAGATAAAGTAAACACCACTAGCACACTGACAACTGACAGCACAGTAACAGGCAGGAAGTTATTGAGACTCCACAAGGAAAAACTCCCTTGTGGTAGTTAGTCTAGGTAGAAACCTTGGGCAGATCCACAGTTCAAGGTGCCAACGCAACCACCAAGGGTCATGTAGAAAACAAATCAGCAGGTACCATGACAAACTACAATTTGTCCATGATTTTAGCTGAGCATCACTATAATTCCAAAATATTGTCCCACAACATTATATAGTATTCAACCCAAAGGTGGCTATCAAAAGTTATGGCTGGATAGTGTAGTAGCAGCCAGACAAAATGTTAAAGTCAAGGAGTGAGATTGGGAATGGGGGTAACTTTGGGAGGGTCCATTTTGACAGTGCCAGTGGGGTCAGTCACAGGGTCCAAAGGAAGAAGATCTCTCAATCTCTGAAGACTATCTCAGAACCGGAGATATTGGCTAGAATAGAGATGTCAGGGGGTGACATCAGTAGATTTTATCCTTATACCCTAACCCTAACCCGCAGATTTTTTCTAAACCTAACCCTAACCTTAACCCTAACTCTAACCCTAAAATTAAGGGGCGTGGCTCTGAGAGTATGTAAGGGGCAACTACTCAGGGCTGCCCATATCACACAGCCCATGCCTGATGAAGACCTCCAGTAGGTCGAAACGTTGCAACTGGGCTATTTTTGCTAAAAATCTAAGCTAAGCAAAAAACACATACTTACCTGCTAGCACAATTAAACCTACATTTTTTGTGATGGGCAATTTTTTAAACCCACTTATGGGAACAAGGGAAGGAAGAGGAGAAGCAGAAGTTGGTCGCATTTCATTCAAGGGGAGTTGGTGATAGAAGTCAGCCAGTGGGAGGCAGGGATAATACTATAATACTGTGCGGTAGGAGGTATGAGGAAGTAAACGAGTTAGGCTAGTCTCACATTTCACTGATCATATATGTTGTATATGCATGTATATATATCCATCCATTTGTAATTTTCTGTGCCATTTCCTCCAAGTTCACCCTGGATGTAAAGTTTACACATTAGGTGGGACCCCCTTAACTTTTAATGTTGCCCTGACTCTGCCTCTTTTGCGGTTGTCTGGAGGCAGAGGTACGTGGTGTTTTACTGCGGTGTATGTGGTGTTTTACTGACATGCATTGTTTTTGTTTTCTTGTTTTCTTTTTCGCTAATATTACCTTTATACACATATCTTAATAACCTTCTTATTGCATGATGCATTGTATGCACAAGTTTGTAGTTTATTTGGTGGTGTGGCTGCATGAGGAGTGAGCTAGCTAGCTCATTCTATCAATCAAGATTCAAGGTTCAAGATTGTCTTTACTACATCTCATTATACTAGTAGAGTAGAATTGTTGTGTTTTTGCTCCTCAAAAAAATAGAATGTAAACAGAGAGTGTGTGTGTGTGAGGGGAGGGGGAAAAATGTTCTGCAAAAGACTGACTGTCTTTGTTTCCGTGTTCATAAGTCGTACAGCTTGGTGGAAAAAACTGTTCTGGTGGTTAAAGCCAAGCCAATGACTAGGATGACTGGGGTCCATACTGATTCTTTTGGCCTTTCTGATGCATGACCTGTAATGTTAGCCCTGGAAGGAGAACAGATCACATCCACAGATGCCTTGGGACAGGTGCCTTGTGAGTATAGGAGCGAGCTCAGGACAGAACCCTGGGGGGCACCTGTGTTGATGGTCAAGTAGGATGAAATGATGAAGCCCATTCTCACCACCTGGCATCACCCTGACAGAAAGTCCAGGATCCAGCTACATAGACTGGTGTGTAGACCAAGAATCCTGAGCTTGCTGTCAAGTCTACTGGGTTAAATACAGAATGATAGTTTATAAATCGCATCCTTATATAAGTATTGTTTTCTCTGGATTTGTCAGGGAGGAATGCAGTGCGTTGCTGATGGCATCTGTCCGTAGGCAAATTGATGAGGGTCCAGAGTACACATCATGTTGCTCAGAAATAAATACAGAAACATTTAGGAATGATTTCATATGATTTGTGGGACCTAATGCCAGAAAGTCTTTTGAAAAGTTATACTTTTTTGGCAGTTTTTAAGCAATTTTCTTGAACGTTCTATGCTTGCCATTTGTATGGCATGCATCATATGAGGAAGTCGTCTCTATTTTTCACTAGCTGTCCCTTGCTGGAGCATGGAGCATCAGGTACATCTGTCTCATCTACAATCTTGTCCAGTCATATTTAAAATGCATTGCAATGCAACAGAGCTAACATTTTCAGCTTTCCCCACCAAATGAAATCATGCAGTAACCTACCGGTCTGTGGCGATCCGGGCATTGTGTCTTTTGGCTACTTATATTGTAGTACTTATGGTGCCTATAGGATTCCATTACGCAATGTAAACCTATACACAAAAAATCTCAGAAATCTTCAACACTGGTTTTGATATATGACATCTGATCTCTAAAAATCCAATACATTTGCATTGTTTTCTTATTTGTGATCCTCTAAGCTTGATTTTGACAGTTAATATTTGCAAAAACCTATCTTGGAAGTACATTTACGACCATAAATAAATTACATTTCATCAATAAACTCAATCAGTCAAACAGTATACGAGGGATGAAAAGTAAACAATTTTGGAAAGAATGGAAACATTTGCAAGGGAGCATCTAATATGCGCTCCACAGTCTTGGTAACCACGAGGTGGCATGCATGGACACGGACTGGGAGAACCACCTATCTAGTACTGTGCTGCCAACAGGCTACCAATCATCAGTGTTTCTCGCGGTGTTTACTTCATCTTGCCATGTGGTTGGTTCTCAGCGGAAATATACGCCTTCTCTGTGACAACTTGGGAAGTCCCAGCTCTAACTTGGTACTAATGAACAAGTCACATACTAAAATACATGCGCTGAAATTCATGTACATTTATTTTCTCGAGATCCTTTTGACTAATTTTGTTCATTTTTGGTATAGATCTTAAAATTGAACGTCAGTACAATCAAGGTGGAATAGATGTTAAACCGGCACAAGTTGTAGATATTTGTGGTTCTAGATAATCTGAAATTGCAATGTTTTGTCAGATAGCGTGAGATGTATTGTCCGGATAGCGTGAGAGCGGTCAAGTGATGGTCAAGTTACATCCTCAAATGTATTCCCTGATATTTCCATCACAAAAAGGGATGAACAGACACTACAGGTCTACAAGAACAGCTGACTTATAAAGTCACAGCCAGAAATACATCATGCAATCAAGTCACAGCCTACCAAACCACATGGGTGTTTGGGCTACGAGGCTGCTGAACTTTATGCAAATTAGATGTGACGCGATTCGTCTGTAAAGTAAAATTACAGTAGGAACGTCACGGGTGTTTAGAGCGATATGAGATATTTTTGCAGCGATTTTTATGAGCGACAAAAACGATATCGCAGCTTTAGCGCTCTTTGTGTGAATACACAGTCTTCCTGTCTTATTAGATAAAATACTAATTAAAAGTATATATACATATTACTCCAGTTATGAAATAATTCCATGTTATTGTGCCCATTGGGCTATACGGCTTCTACCTTGTTAGTAATAAAAAGTTAGCCAAACTGTTGCTCACATTGGAACACACTGAATGGCTGTTATCCTTCGTTGATACATCTTCCAAAAGTCGGGTGGAGGGTAGTCTACCTCCACAGCTTTGAGCTGTAGCCTACACACAGTGCAGCTCCTTGCTGTGGTGCCTCCAGTCCAGGCAGAATAGGCCTCCTCTAGATCTTAGAATTTTGAACCGTTTGAGATCTTTCTGCCAGAATTTCACACAAACATGGAATTTTTGTCTTAACTGGCACGTATTACAAATACATACATACATACATACATACATACATACATACATACATACATACAACCACTTACCTGTTTATCTGGTAGCCTGATAATAAAGACAATTTCTCTAGTAAAGCCAGAGGCAAAGTTCATTCACAGAGTATATTCCAGATTGAATGACGTAATTTCGCCGCGACCCCGGCGGGAAAAAGATACCTTTTGCGTCACACCCGGCTTAGCATTGGGGTTCCCTGCTCGCTCAGCAGGGGGTGAGACGCCGAACTGGTGTGTGAAGACCAGAGTAATTCTGTGTCCCGAACGCCATTTGTTCGCCGGATTGGTGACATCAATATACGGTTAGTTAACCGATTCCATACAGAGCATCGCAACGCCAGGCCAACAACACTTTTCATCCTGGTGAGTAGCCCTGCGGCAAAAGAAAGCTACGGCTAACTCAGGTAGCAAGACCCCACTTTGCTTTGTCTGAAAGTAGCTAGCCTGACTCACTGTCTCGCTCGCCTTGGTGTAGAAACATTTCCAAAAATAGCTTTTCTTACACTGTCGTTTGCCAAATGTTGTCTGCTTACAAAATACATTTTTTTCTATATATAACGCAATAACTAGAAATCAACGTCAGTCATTAACTCTAGAGATTTTCTCTGGTGCGTTAGCTAGATAGCTGCCCTGCTAGGCATCTAGCAGGCTACCCCAGCTCTACGCCATTGGTAAGGGACAGTTTCCCCCAATCCGCTACTGGGTCAGCCCTGTGAACGTGGTGGTTGTTCCTTGATGAACCTCCTAACAAAGGCAATTAGTTTGACATACTTAAGAAATTAGTTCAATGTGCATTCAATTAAATATGGTAAACCTTAAATAACAGTCAAACGTTGGTTCATGTTGGACGGGTTTCATGGCACTGCGCAGTTCCTAGCTAGCTTGCTAAGTTTTCCTTGTCTGCCTTACGCTAGACAATCAACGGTTAGCTAGCTAGCCTTTATGTTAGCATAAAATCAGTTTCATGTCGCATAAAATCTGACGGCGCCGATCACATATTTCTTGATGTGTAATACATTTATTACACATTCATGACACATCCAATTGATCATATTGTAGTCAACTGTTCGTCAGTCAACGTCTGGTAATTATGTGGTTAATGTTACATTACAAGTACTGGCTCGGGTTATGATTAGGTGGTGTCCGCAGGGGTTAAATCCTGTGTACCACTCCCGATTTTTGCCAATTTATGCTCGCTTGTATGTAGGATTACGTTAGACAAATGTCTCATCCAATCTGTGCACTGCCACTTGAGTCTTTGCTCTGTGTTGGTCTTTTCTGTTATTTGTGATGGACCTCTATTGTTCCCAAGGTACCACACTAACCTCCCTCTGTCTTTCAGTGCAGCGCCCTGCTCCCTAAGAGATGGTTATGGAGAAACCAAGCCCCCTGCTCGTAGGTCGCGAGTTTGTGAGGCAGTACTACACACTTTTGAACAAGGCTCCTGACTACCTGCACAGGTGTGTGTCAAACATCATTGAAAGCTTGATAGACCCTCCTGAGCAACGTCAGTCAGAATACATGATGCCTTTTAGTAGTTTCCAGAGGGTGTCTAACCTGTCATACCAATATTCTTCTCTTATCCTAGGTTTTATGGCAGGAACTCTTCCTATGTCCATGGAGGCCTTGACAGCAGCGGAAAACCAGAGGAGGCTGTCTATGGACAGGCTGTAAGTTGCACTTAGATAGCCGTACACACACATGCACACAGAGTTAAAGTATATGTATGTAACACAGTCAATGCAAAATATAGGGACACCTGTTTTAAGCCTTACGTGCAAGTGTTTGTAGATTAACTGTGAAGTTGCACCTGGTGCCAGCACAAACAAGAACCTTCAATGGATAAAAAAAAAGGATTCTGCTCAAACCATACACAGCAAACTGATCTTTAATTGTTGTCCAGTGGTGTTATTTAGGCACTTTTCAGTTGATCTGGCTAGTGCTCCTTACATCATAACCCGGAACTTGGTTCAAATGCAATACAATTCCATTTATTTTTCCATAGACATTTTGAAAAGCCCATTCTGAAGCGACTTGACAGCGACTCTAACTAGCTTTGGGGTACATTATCACCATATAAACTTTAAATCCGAGTGAAAAAACGAATGAAAAGACAAAAAAGGCAAAGGTACAAGACTGCATACATATTTTTAACTCCCGAAAGAACTATTTGTCCCATAAGTAATTGCGAGTATACAGTTTATCGCGTTTATAATCTAACAATAGTTCGCCAAGCCCTGTATTTAATTGAGAGCATAACAATGACAAACTTCCTTCAGCTTGCCGCGAGCAGATTCGGCTATAAATGAGTGAAAAACATCATTCAGGTCAGGTGAAAAACACCTGATCATTCCCTACTTCCCCTGCCACCATCGCTCCCTCCCAGCACAGAGACATTTTGTTGCGCGATTGGTCTGTGGTATCATAAACAAACTCCCTAGCAACGGGAATCTCCACCAATCAAGGGCACCAATTTACGTTGATTTGCACATCAGGATGCTGAGTAGTGTAGTGCTTCCCCATGAAGTCACAAATAAAATATGTTTTTATTAAAACAAGATTGACGCCATATGAACCTGTGGCATTTTTATGACCACAGACAATGGTTTTGTCCTGCCGTAGCTAGTTAGGAGTCATAGTGTGGTGCTGATAGCATGGGTTGTAATCTATTTTTCAATTGTGAAAGTGACTGGGAAAAACATATCCGACTCCACGAGGGGGTGGGACTGGAAAGCTCTGTTTGGTGAGGTTTGCAGATGTACTGCTTCTGGAACAAATGCTTTAGGTTGGTCTGTGTTTACGCTGTCCTGTGCACTTAGATAGTGCAAATCTTCTGTTTTAAAGATATCTAAAGATTTGTAGACTTTAGGAGCTCAACTTTAATATTTGATTTTGATTTAAATTAGTCCATGTGATGATTATCTGTAGGAGTTGTCATATTTTATACACAAAACAACTGGCTGATGAGACTGGGCAGCTCGTGAGAATGGCATGTCTGACCATATGCCGACAAAATATGTTTGAGAATTGTACTTGCAAAAAAAGTACTGCCAATGGTTTTACAGTCTGTAAATGTTTGACTTTTTGCCTGCAGGAGATCCATAAGAAGGTGATGTCGCTGCAGTTCAGTGAGTGTCACACCAAGATTCGTCATGTTGATGCTCATGCGACCCTTGGCGATGGGGTCGTTGTCCAAGTGATGGGGGAATTGTCCAACAGCGGTCGTCCCATGAGGAGGTTCATGCAGACGTTTGTGCTGGCACCAGAGGTATGGGCTCCCCCCTCTCACTCATGCACAGCTTGTAAGAAAGATGAACATCAATGCTCTCATCCAGAATTTTTGTGTTGTTTTTTAGGGAGCTCATATAACCATTCTCCAGTTCTAGTTTTTATGCATGGCTCTTACACCACCTAGGTCTAAATCCTTCTAAAAACTTGGTAGAAGACAGCTGTCCGTACACCTGCTTTTTCTGGACACACTGAAAGTGCAATTGTGCGGCAGGCACAGGCGTATGTAGTTACCAGCCCACAAACTCTGCTCTGTCTTTTTAGGGCTCTGCAGCGAATAAGTTCTACGTGCACAATGACATCTTCCGCTACGAGGAGGAGATCTTCAACGACTCCGAAGCAGAGCTGGGTGGTGAGTTCTGCTATGTCTGTGTGCACACATCCTAAAGTTAGCATTCTATATTTAATTTATTCACCCCCCTCTGTTACATTTGCAATCACTGACTATGTTCACATGTACTTAAGTATGCTGAGTATGAGGCTTGACCTGATTTTGATCATATTTGGTATAACGTACACATACACTACCACTCAAAAGTTTTGGATCACTTGGATATTTCCTTGTTTTCCCAGGAAATACTCATAAACTTAGTGTGAATTGGAAATATTGCAAAGGAAAAAGACATGAAGTCCTTGTTAGAGATATTCAATATTTTCTTTAGACTTTGCTGCCATTTAAAAAGTCACATTTTGCAAGAATAAGATACAGGCAGGCAGATCTCATTTGTGAGATACAGAATGCATGAAAAGATGCAAGAACTTTCTTAATGTCAATCAAGCATGGTTCTACAATCTCAGGATGCTTTTGAGGTGGTAAACGGGGAAATTTGTACAGAATTCAGCGGTTACAACCCTAACCCTGCTATCACCAGTAAGCCCCCTACCCCTACATACATACAGCACACTGCCACTCTTCACCTTAACCCCCCTCCCTTCCCCACCCACTCACAGTTAACTGCCCCCACCCCAACCAAGCCCAGCCATCACCTATGCCCATCCTCAGGAGCCCACCACTGTCCTCCCCACAAACAAGCGGACTTCTTGCATGACCCCTGCTTGTGCTTGTGTTAGGATTGTCACAGTACTAGAATTTCAAAGTCGATACCTATACCCAGAAAATTTTCAATACTACGGAAGAGGAAAATATGAAATTTCAGTGGCGTTTTAACTAAAACTGGCTGTGAAAAGTAGTACTTGGCATGTTAATTCAGCTTTGTCAGCTAGTGTCCGATGTGTAGAGCAGTTAGTGAGGGAGAGGACTGTGTGCCTGTCTCAAATTGGGTGTCAGCAGAAGGAGGCAAAGACAGCAGTATTGGTGTTGCTACTTTTGCCAATTGATAAATCCATACAAATTTTTAGTGATATGGGTATCAAATATTTTTTTGACAACCATGGTCTGTGTGTGTGTGCGCAGATTCAGAGGAGGAGGAAGCTGAGGAGGAACAGCAAGAGGCCCACACTTCGCCCGAGCCCCAGGAGACGCCCTCCAGCACAGCCTACTATGAACATGCACCCGTGAGGTAAACACACTCACACACACACAAACAACTGCAGATACATTTTAACTTGATGAATGAAGAACTAAACTGAATGAAACATGAATGAAGAACTTTTTTCTATGTCTTAAATGTCTAAACTACACCCCTGTGCCTACAGGGGCCTGTTATGTTGGTTTTTCTCTATGGGCATTCATCTTGGCGTCAATTTCTGACACATTTTTGTTGTTGTTTTTTTAAATACACTCGCACACACATGTGCATATAGACAGACATGCTGGATTTGATGTCATAAATGCCCATTTCCCATTGAACCCTTTATAAGTAAGTGTGTGTGTGTGTGTGTGTGTGTGTGTGTGTTCGGTAGTAATGGTGTGGAGGAGCCTCAAGAGGAGGCGGTCCCAGAGGCAGAGCCAGAGGTTCAACCTGAGCCCGAGGCCAGTCAGGAGGCTGGCGCTGAGCCAGTGGTGGAGGCAGAGTCCCAGGCAGAAGAGGTGGGGCCAGAGGAGGAAGAGAAGGTTCCAGAAGAACCTGAAGAGAAGGGCTCTTCCCCTGCACCTGCTCAGACTCCACCCCCACAAACACCTGAACCACCCAAGGTGAGCTCTGCGTACTGATTGATTGCTAAGATGGAGAGGGGCAAAGTCAGTCATCTTCAGTTTCGCTTTCTTTTTAAAAGTGAGTTTTTTCTATATGACCTGTTGTATAATATTTGGTATGGGAGTGGGAATGAATATCTTTAATGTAGCAGTTTGTGGGGCCCCAGGAACCACCATTTGCCACCATTACCCTTAGTGGGTGCAGTAGCTAATTTGCTATAGGTAAGCACTGAGTGAATGCTGCTTTGTGATTGGACCTCCTCAGACTTTCTCCTGGGCTTCTGTGACCAGTAAGAACCTGCCCCCCAGCGGAACTCTGCCTTCCTCTGGCATCCCTCCTCATGTGGTCAAAGTCTCCAGCCCACAAGTAAGAGCTCCCCACTCGGCACACAATTGCACATTTTCTTTGTTTAGTTAATTAGCGACAGTACTCTGTTTGATTTGTTTGTTTCTGTCCTGTTTATTGTGTGTTTTGTGTCTGCAGCCCAGGGTGGAGGTGAAGACGGATGCCCAGGCAGCACTGCCTAGAGACCAGCGGGCTCGGGAGAGGCCAGGCTTTGTCCCGAGAGGAAACCGACCAGGTGAGGGGACAGAACATCACACACCACACACACACACACACACACACACACAGGTCTGCTGATAGCAGAGGAGCTGCGCATACCACTCAAATTTGGGCCACACACTCTCACTGATGAGCTCCAACACCATCAAATGGCTGACTAATCAGCAACACACACACACACTCCCAGCAGCACCCGATTAATGTCGATGTGTGTGTCTGTGTTTGTAGAGGGTGCAGCCTCAGAATCCAGTGGAAAGCCTTACTTCAGTTTCAAAGGTATGAACAATCATAAAAAGCCCACTTGCACTCACACACACTGACATAAAGCTTTTTTAAGTTTTGCAATTAAAAATCCTGTTTCAGTTCTTCACAGGGGACTTAAGTCAGCTGCTGACTTGACTGTTTAACATTTGACTTTTTTTGTGTGTGTGTGTGTGTGTGTGTTTGTTCGTTCGTTCGTGTAGGGCGTGGGGATGGGGAGTCAGGTGAGCAGGAGGTACGCAGAACGGTTCGGTACCCAGACTCCCACCAGCTTTTTGTGGGCAACCTGCCACATGACATTGACGAGGGCGAGCTCAAAGACTTCTTCATGAGTGAGTGGCCTCTGAGTATTGCAGCCCTTTATGCTTTCAGTAGCAGATGCCATTTACAGTAGAATTCTGTGGTTCTATATCTGTAACACCACTTTTGACAGCTCTCTGTAGCTACATATCAGTGTTGTAGTCTATGAAAGGCTTATTTAAAACAAAAGGCTTATTTTTTTGACGTAAGCTAACGTTATGCCAACATAAGTCAATGAGGTTTGAACATGTGCAAGACATGGTAAAAACTTTCCAAGTTTGTTGCATAGAAAGGAGCTGGAGAGAAGACAATAAGTTGTGAAGAAATCTTATTATACCATCTGTTTTGCAGCTTTTGGGAATGTCGTGGAGATGCGCATCAACACCAAGGGTGTTGGTGGGAAACTGCCCAACTTTGGCTTTGTGGTATTTGATGACTCTGAGCCTGTGCAAAGGATCCTGGCTGCCAAGGTTAGAATCTCTCCACTTCACACACGGACACACACAAAGGATACATGGTGATCTATGCTTCCTACTGTGGTATAAAATTTCTCTGGCAAATTGATGTGTTCACCAGAAGGGTGTTGGATCACGACACATCGGTTATTGTTTAGTAATGTGTATCTTTGCCTCAAATTAATCTGAACCCACTGTCTCCTGTACCCCATCCAGCCTGTGATGTTTCGAGGGGAGGTGCGTCTGAACGTGGAAGAGAAGAAGACTCGTGCTCTGCGGGAAAGGGAGATCCGAGGTGGCGGAGCTGGTGGAGATATGCGGCGTGGTGGTGGCGCTCGCGGGCCAATGGGCAACGGCATGGGCCGCGGTCCCCCTTCCTCCCGTGGTGGGATTGGCTCCGGCAGGGGTGGCGGCCAGAGCGGAGAGAGCCGATTCGCTGGGCAAAGGCGCTGAAGGGCTGGAGCTAGCTTGGCCCATGATGTTTGACGGAGGGGGGAAAAAGCGACAAAATATCCCAACATTCACAGCGCTCTCTTTCTTTCTCTCATGTCCTCTCTTTCTTTTTCTGTCTTTCTCTCTGGAATGTCCCTGGACTGCCTAACTGCTGGAGCAGAACAAGAGAACCTGAAGAAGCTTTTTTTTTTGTTGTTTAATTTTTTTTCCAGTTTCCTTTTTTATTTCAGAGGAACAAACAGAACTGGTGATGTCACTTGGAGGTGGTAGGGGTTTCTGGATTGGTCAACCGGGACAGCTCGCACATGACGGACGCAAATCAACGCTCACACTCGATTAATTTATTTTGGTAGTTAATAATAACGCGAGATGGTGCCTTATAACTGTTTTCTCTCTCTTTTTCTCTCTCCTCCGCCTCCTTTTCTTTTCTTTCTCCCTGTCTGTTTGCTGTGAGATGGGTGACACCGCAGCTGTGTGAGTGGTTCAAAAAAAGATCAATGCTGGTATTCTTGTACGCATGCACGTTTACTTGTGTGTGGTTGTCGTTGGGTCGTTCTCGTGAGCAGGTTGAGCTTTTTTTGTGTTGTGGTGAATGGAAGGCTTTTAGTGTGTGAGGGTGTGTGAGTGTGTGTGTGTTTAGTTTGTTTGTGTGTGTGTGTGAGTGCGTGCGCGCGCGCGTCCTTCTGTGAGACCTAACAGCTCCCGCTCCTGATGACTGAATGTTCCGCTCTTTTCTACAGAAAGATAAAAAAAAATGTAGGTGATCTGCAGAGCCTGGCGCCTCTTACCTGCTGGGGCGTCGCACTGCTTTCAGCTCCCGCGCGACCAATCCCAACTGTGTGTATGTGTATGCGTGAGCGTGTCAACTTTCAATAAAAACGAAACTACTGAGAAACTGCACATGTGGTCATCCTTTTTAAACAGCTGTTTCTCTAATGTGCAATGCAACACAATCCATTGGAAGGTATTGAATTGGTGTTGATGGATGTACTACAAATTTTGTTTGGAAATAATGTAATGGCTTGGACTTTGGTATTTATGTTGTTTGATTATAGTTCTATGTTAATATTGTGGTTTGAATGGAAAAGATCTTGTCAAAGGAATTGCAATAGTTAATTGTATCATCCATACAATGGCTACATGCAACGCATATTGACTGACCAGACTTTCTCCAGGGCATTTTTTCATTAAGTTAACCGATGCAAGCCATTTCAAAATAACTGAAACCTGGAACTTTCTCTAAATTCGTCAGAGTATAACCAATTCAAGGAACCAAGAATGATGAGCCGTAAGCGCACACAGCCTACAGCCTGTGAGAAAATTTTTACATCTCAATAGACAATATCACCAACGGCCACTTAAATTCACCTTGACCCGCCTCATTGAGTGTCAGTGTAGACTAGATGTGGGTTCTAAAATGCAATTTACTTGGGCATCTAAATTAGTCCGGTCTTGCTCCGTCTGTGTATCACGCGGGAGGCCCGTTGCCATGGTTTACCTGCCTTGTCAGCTGATCCTCTGTTGGTCAATCCGCAAATTAGCCCAGGTGCAAGCAGGCGCGAAGACATTTAAGAGCGTGACGGGTGCCTCTCCTCCCGGCGTCGGCTTTGTCTCCTGATGCCCTGTCCTGAATGCCCTTGGGATATCGCTTGGAAATACCGTGTGGAGCAGGTTGGGAGGACAATGCCCTGATCTATAATATTTAACAGACAGTGTCCGCTAATGTGTAATGGTTTAACTTTGAGTTATATAACAATCTCCCTGCGACTTGGTGAAATGAAGCCGCCGTGTGTGGGTGGGTTCGAGACGCTTCATTATTAAGGCTGGCTAAAGTTACACAACAAAGACGTCGCCGTATTGTGCAGGTGAAGTCCACCTGCTCGCGCTTGATGGAAAAATATGAAAATTTGGGGCTTGTTGGAGAGGGTAGTTACGGGATGGTGCTCAAGTGCCGCAATCGCGACACCGGGAAGATCGTAGCCGTGAAGAAGTTTTTGGAGAGTGAGGATGATAAAAGCGTGAAGAAGATCGCCCTCCGCGAGATAAAGATGCTAAAAGTAAGATTTTCAAAATTTTGTGCGCAAATGCATGCATGCGCAAAGTTCGTCAACTGTCATTGCCACGATAAAGGTAAACAACGATGCTCTTTGTGTGTGGCAGCAACTGCGGCATGAGAATCTGGTCAGCCTGTTGGAGGTGTGCAAGCGGAGACGCCGCTGGTACCTGGTGTTCGAGTTTGTGGATCGGAACCTGTTGGATGAGCTCGAGCTCCATCCCAGTGGGCTGGAGCAGAACCGGTGCCGGGCTTATTTGTACCAGATACTGAGGGCTCTCAGCTACTGTCATCAGCACAATGTATGTGTGCAAAATCACAGTTTGTTGTTATGAGATGTGACAAAATTGTATGTAAGGTCTGCAGTTTGATAAAAATGGATTGACCATAGGCCGGTAACATGCTGGTTTGACCATTTTTGCGTCTTAAGGGAGGCCTATATGTTTTCGCCTGATTTGTGAAGGTTTAGTTTAACCAAATATGGACATTCTGTTTGATTTTGGTGGTCATACCTTGTTGGTGCTGAAGCTGGTCACACCAGCTTTGACCATCTAATGGTTTTGCCTGCTTTGGGTAGCTTGATAAAATAGGTAGCCTACACAGCACCACCAACTTGAGAAGCTGGTCGCCCAACCAAACCGTCAACTAGCCTGAAGTTGTTAGCTATGAGGCCATCAAAGACCAGTTACAAGCACAGCAATTTTTTTTTTATTTCGAAAATAGGCCTACTGAAGGAGTTATTAGCTATTTGTGAGAGGTTTTTTTTCCCACAAATGCAGTCATATCTCAGAAATTGTGTCTACTGTAAATATGTTTAACACACCAAATAGAATGTATTTACCTCAGCAGGTACATGCTTTAGCAATCCAATGCTTCGATTCCATCCTTATTAGGGATGCACCGATCCGATATTTGGATCGTATATGGACAAACGCTGGATTGAGTATCGGAAAAATTTAGCCGATCCATCGACCGATCCGCTCCTTTCTACTTCTGACCATGACCACAAGGACAGCAACAACCCTGTGCGCGAGGCTACCGTGCATGTTAATACTTGTAGTAGTTTGCAAAAAATTAGATGTGTAAAAACATGGATTTGTTTAGCGCTATTAATAAAATTACAAAGATACAGGCTATAGGTGGGTGCATCTGTGTTTACGCCTGGATTGTCCCATAGTATAGCCTGCTCTCCAACTAGCTCACTTCGTTTCTGCTTAGTTCTATAAGCAGTCAAAATCATTACAAAAAAACGCAGGTGGCGCGTCTCTGTTATAATCCAGTAAAGATTTTCCGCAAGTTTTTAAGTTTCTAAATATTATAAACATAATAATATAAAATAAAAAATAATATAAACACAATAAAGTGCATTCATCTCCAGCACTGATTTCCACTGCTTGCATTGAAACAGTTACACCGCAAGTTTCACTGCTGTAACATAGGTCCAAAATGAGAAGTATAAAAGTGACAGACGCCTAATTAGACCTAGTCCTTCAAACAGCAAATACAACTCAATTACATTGCTGTAGCATATTTGCTTATTTTTTATGATATAGCTTAAATAGCAATTTATTTCAGTGTTTTTGTCAGTATTTTTATAGGCTCATTAGCCAGTCTCTTAGTTATGAAGGTATTTATTAATTCAGTGGTAATATCAGATGGATCGGTATCGGGTATTGACCAATATGCAAAACCTAGATATCGGAATCAGTATCGGAAATCAAAAAAGCTGGATCAGTGCATCCCTAATCTTTATCCCTTATTGTATGTTTGTGCATGTGTGCTTAGGTATGAGTGTGTGTGTGTGTGTGTATGTGTGGTGAAAAGTGATCCTACAGGTGATCTCACACCATGCTGCATTGACTCGAGCAATTATTTGACACACACACCCACACTTGTACACATTCACACACAAACACCCCATATCTGTTTCCTGTTATTCTGTCACAACGGTGATGAATATTTCAATCCTTTCAGGCATGTTCAGATTAAGGTTTTGTCACCAGTTTGTATTTTGTTTCATTGGCCAGACGGTAGACAAAGGAAACCTCAGAGTTGCACAAATTGAATTTTGTGAGCGTATTTTTATTCACACACCCTTAACAAACATGACACAAAAACCAACAACAACTACTGGCTTCATCCCAAACTCATGTATCACTACTCTTAAACACATTTGGTTAACTTGTCTGCTCAAAAGTAAACAGACACTTGCTAATTCTACCCTTTATGCATAATGTGTGGTATTTGTGTGTAGATCATTCACAGGGATGTAAAGCCAGAGAATGTTCTGGTGTCACAGCAGGGCTTGTTGAAGTTATGTGATTTTGGCTTTGCTCGGACACTGGCTTTGCCGGGGGAGGCCTACACAGACTATGTGGCAACGCGTTGGTACAGAGCACCTGAACTACTTGTAGGAGATCCCAAATATGGCAAGTAGGTCCTAAAGAGGAGCAGTGAGATTTACCTTTAGTGTCATGTATGTCTGACAGTGTTTGTGTGTAAAACTGAAGAGATTTGAGAAGAGGTCTGTTGGTCAATATTATGTACGCCCATCTGTGTGTGCATGGTTTGGATATATTTACTCTAGTGTGTGTGTGTGTGCTTGGGTGCGTGTGCGCGCGCGCAGGGCTGTGGACATCTGGGCTGTTGGGTGTGTGTTTATGGAGATGCTGAGTGGAGAGCCTCTGTTTCCTGGTGATTCTGACATTGACCAGCTCTATCACATCATCAGATGCATTGGTAAGTACACACTCACACACACACAAACACATTCAGTCAAGTTCCTCCCCTGTCAAGGCAGAGCCTTTCACTGACAGACTGACAGTTGTTCTTATTGAGCAGGCCAAAAGAGCTTGTTCTTCCTCTGTTATTCCCTTTCAACAAGGCAGAGAGCAGACTGTCTCTCACACCAGAGTTTTAGTATTCTTCATTCAAATGTAAATAAAATGTAGCACTGTAATGTGAAAATAATTGAATACTACTTTTGCTGCCTGAAAAAAATCAAACATGCAGCGAACTGGAGTGATAAAGAAGAGAGGTCATATGCAATTAAAAGAGCTGTTTGACTAGAAGAGTGTGTGTGTGTGTGTGTGTGTGTGTGTCCGTATGTGTGTGCATGTGTGCGTATGCATATGTGTGTAGGTAGTCTCACACCACGGCACCAAGAGATGTTCTATAGAAACCCACTGTTCTCTGGAGTCGCTCTTCCTGAGATCCCACACACAAACACTCAGACACTCGACATGCGCCTCCCAACGCTCACGTCATCTGCGGCCAGCCTCACCAAGGTGCACTACATGCACTTGCACAAGCATGCACACACACACACACAACTGATCAATCAATCCTTCACACTACACATGCAAGAACGCATGAAACAGAATACAGGTGAAAGATCATTTTTTACCAGCTTACAACTAGATACTGCCATATGTGTATGTTGTATTTACTGTATGTATGTGTGCTAGGAATGTCTGCAGATTGACCCAGATAATAGACCTTGCTGTGTGGATCTCCAACAACATGAGTATTTTACCAAAGATGGCTTTAACATCAGGTACTGTAAATGCATGCACACACACACACACACACGCACACACACATAAAGCTCAACCCTTTCCCTGCACCCTATTGCACAGGTTTCATCAGGTGCAAAGCTATAAGGAGGACCTGAAGGAGACAACTGGCTCACCCAAAGGAGTCAGGGCAGCTAGACAGGAGACGGAGGAGAGAAAGGTGTGACACATTCACAGTGACACCCTTGGGCACTGGTTTATGCATGACTCTTAAAACAGAGCAGACAGGAAATTCACAATAAACCACTAGAACTAAATCCTTCTTTCGCCTATTATCTCTCTTGTTTTTCTCCCTATCTCTTTCTCTCTCTCTCTCTTTCTCTGCAAATGATATTCATGTTCTCTTTGGCATGCTCTCCTACACACACACACTCACCCAATCACACACAGACACACACACATTTTATTGTCCTCTTCATCTTTAAAGGCTGTTGCTCCAAAAGATCCCACTCCTAAGGTCACGCCCACAGGAGCTGCAAAACCTAATGAGGATGAGACTGAGTCCTGGCCCCTCACCAGCTTGGAGCCCGCCTCTACCTCCTCAAGACCCATCCCTCCCATTACCCATAACCCACTTACAAGTGGACTGGGGACAATGCCAGGGACACTTAAGTACTACATTTCCCAAAATGCATTTGTTTCTTACACTTTAAGTATCTTTAATTCAGTGTAGAAATGTGGACTGAATCATGTATTTTGTGTTTACATCCTGTGTGTGTGTGTGTGTGTGTGTGTGTGTGTGTGTGTGTGTGTGTGTGTTTGTTTGCATGTGGATGTGTGTTAAGGTCCTTTGACAAAACTAAAAAACATATGAACATCCTCAGCCGAACCTGCCAGCAGTCTTTGTCCAGCCACCTTGTTGTACAGGTTTGTTTGTTCCTGTGTGTATGAATGAGGCAGTTTTTTTTCTGTATTCTCTGAGGGCCACTACAGGTTAGGCTAAAGAAAGGTGGTTGCAAACAATAATGTAATCATGTGATCATGATTTTATCATGATGTCTGTAAAGGAGACAGCACGCTTCCACACTCGTGGCTGTGCGTGAACATTATGCACACAGTGTGCACCGCAGCAGTCAGGCATACTTTTTTTCTAGATGTCTAGGGGTCCAGTGCCCTACCACAGCACCATAGTTCAGTTACTGAACCTCAACCTCAACTAACAAGCTAGTTTTGCTAATTAACGACTGTCGTAAAGACACACACAAATCATAGACTCTTGGGACACATACAGGTTTACTCAGCAAATGAATATTAGTGAACAGTTTTACTTGCTTACAGGAGTGAGTGCTCTGTGCGCGTGGTATATGTGCATGCGGTAACAAAATCCAGGAGGTACGCATGCAGCAACGATGATGCATTTCTCATGCACCTGGTGCACACCGAGTGCACAAGCAATATGCTACAGGCCTAAGATTTGGCACTGTTATAATCAAGACAATTCACAGCAAACAGACATGCATGTGCGTAGTGAACCTCTTGACAGGATCAGGTGACAAAGCTGTTGATTGGTCAAGGACATGGTCCAAAATAGGCTGGTTGCCTGGGAGATTAAGAGTCCTTTTGCCCATTGTGTTGACCAAGGCTAAGACAGCCACAGCAACATAGGAGTTTTGTCGCACGTGGAATTTGCCCTATAAAAATGAATCTGCCTAGTCATGGTGTGTGTGTGTGAGTGTGTGTGAGAGAGGGAGGGAGAGAGAAAGAGATTTACATACTGGTAAGGTTTACATATACTTCATTAAATATGATGACAAAACAATGAAAGCTTGGCACAGGATTGAGTTGTGTTTGTGTGTGTATGTGTTCTTTTCAGATACCCAGTGAAAGAAGTTTGGTGTGTGAGCGGTCGGTTGGACCAGTGACAAAAAGAAGGGACACACACACACATAGGGAAGATATCCGACTTCCAGAACTCAAGAACACACTGCTGCCAGAGCTCAGAGGAGCAGAGGGTACGGCTATGTGCTTGTGCATGGATGTGGGTTTGAGTATGAGAGATGGAGAGAGCGAGAGAAGAGAGAGAGAGCAAACAGGTTTTTGTTTTGTTTTAGTGAAAAATGTAATCAATCTTTTGTGTGTCATAGGAAAACAGAAGTCAAATAAAGAGAAAGAGCAGAAGAAAGACACAAAGATCCCATCAATAGCAGCAGTGGATCTGTTCCACAGTCCAAATATCTGACAGGTACACTCACATGCACATGCACACTCATACACACTGTCATTTTGTTTGGTAAATGATGGAGGAATGGAGGACCGTAGTTAGTCACACACAAACATGGGGTACATGTTATCCAGTTTACTCACAAGAAGCCCTCACACAACCACCCTGTACTCACAGCACCCACTGAGCTAGTCCTCTATGGCCGATTCAAACTAGGGGAGAAGGGACTGGCCATTTTCCCTATAGCCTATACCCACTACCCACTTACAACACACACAAACAATAACGAGACTAACACAGACAGTGAATACAAGGCTGGTAGGGCATATAACGTAAGGCCTCGCTAAGACTGGCTTCCAACGAGTATTGGTTTTAGTCCATTTTTTCCCTCCAGTACCAATACTACTTATTTTTATGTAATGTTTCATTGTGATCAATGAAATTAATTAATTAATTAATATAAAGCTATAACCCATGCATAAATTGCATAAGGTCCTGCTACAACACACACAGACACACACATACACACACTCATACGCACTTAGTAAACATCACTGGATATGTCAGCTGTCTATTCATGAGGGATTGTGCACACCTCCACGCTACGCTACACCTCGCGCAGGTCAATCCAGACTCTTCTCATGTGTTGTTCCACGCTGGTGGAATGACCTTCCAAGTGCTACCAGATCAACAGATACCCTCTCCAACTTCAAGAAACTCTTGAAGACCCAGCTCTTCCAAGAATATCTCCTGGCTTGAACTTCTAAATACCAGGAATGCACTTAACCTCTTATTCATAATATCTCTCTATATTGCACTTTTATTAAAATATTGCACTTTTAACTTAAAATACTGCAAATTTTATGTTAGCAATATGCACTCTTTGTTAGTGTTTCATTGTGCTGTCGCTTGAATGTTATCCTCTTTTGTAAGTCGCTTTGGATAAAAGCGTCTGCTAAATGCATGAATGTAAATGTAAATGTACAGCTAATTTTACATGGAGTGGCCTATACAGTCTACTAAAGGCACTGTAAAGTAATGGGTCATTAGTGGCAAGGCTGCATCGCACAAAGTTTAGTTAAGACCTAAACTTATTTTTAGTCTGTTCAAAGAGGAAGGATAATGAAACACTGTCTGTCAAAGGTTCATAATTGAAAGTGTGTCTTGGCTGTGTACAAGACATTGTTAGCTAGTTGGGCCAGCTAAGTACCGTAAAATCTTGTGAATGGACAGTTGACTTAGCCAATCCAAGAGCCCCATCCAAACACGAAAGGAGAACCTATTAGACGCATCAGAATAGTATAACACTTTCAGCTATAAAAGGAGGATGAAAAACTGGCAAAGCAAGAGAAATATTACTGAATATGTACTGATTGCACTTTTCTTGCATGACCCCTGGCCGTTGGGTTAGCCCCTTGAGTCGTGGATCTGCCCAAGGTTTCTTCCTAGACTAACTACCACAAGGGAGTTTTTCCTTACCCCTGTTGCTCCTGGGTGCTGTAAAGCGCCATGAGATAATACTATTGTAAAAGGCGCTGTATAATGAAATATAATATATAATATAAGTGAATTGAATTGAATATATATCCAGTGTTTCTGCAGAAGATATTCAGATGTCATTGAAATTGTAATCTTTGAATGTTTCCCAAAGTAACTAATTTAATTATACATTTTTACAGAGTAGCTCCTTAATTTTGTAATTAAACTATGTAAGTTCATTACATGTAACTCGTTACTCCCCAACACTGATCCTGGGATATTGCACTTATGATGAATATCTCCTGTTCAATCAGAAATAATAAATAGTAAGACCCAAAGTAACTGTTGTGTGATATAAAATGCAGGAGTTATTACATGATAGTGTGAAAATTATTACATTTTGTCACGATATTACATAAAGCAGTATACTGTATACCTGGTTGTTTTATTTAATTATTACAGAAAGGCTAAGACATCTCTGGGAGATCTATATGGTAAACAAATAATATTGACAGAACATAGATCACCTGGGACTGATTATGATGTTACATTCTGAAATACCTCACTGTTCCCACTTATACACCACAAAGGACTAAAAAGTGATATGCTCTGCACATTGTAATACTAATCACCATTATGAGGACAGAAACGTGAGTGGACAGCTGTTTATGGACCTGGTAAATGCTCGTAGGCTATATTGGCCATTGGACAGATTTCAAACCTCAGTGTATTTTTAAGACTTCAGGAGTAGAATAGATGATAATGGAACCTGTTTCACACTTTGGGCATATTTTGTCAAAACATGAAAGCATAAAGGAGAATGTGAGACTTTTACATGAATATGAAAAAAAGATTATACAAATGTTTAGTTAATCAAAGACTTTCATAATTTATTATTTTCCGTGCAATACAAGTGTTTAAAGTAACAATTTTGTCATTTGCTGCTTTTTGTGCTGATTAAAAGAAGTCGAGATCATTTGTAAATTATGTGAAATACATCTGAAAGGGAAGTACATTTAGAGTATAAATGAAGTTGAGTGTGTTTGTCCTTAGTCTACACCTTCAGCTCCTCAGATGAGTCTGAGCTGGATGCTTTTTGAAGGGTTTGACTCCAGGCCAATCTCTGTACAGACTCCGCTCTCCCTTGGAGCCTGGTCCCACCCCTTTCCTGACTCAGCTTCCACAATGGCAAATCAGTTGCAGTGCTGTGACGACAGCTGGCTGCCATTACCACAACATTCTTAGCAGATTTGTGAGCAGAGCCTCTCTTATTGGACAGGAGGAAGATCAGCAGAGAAAGCCATTGGTTTCTTTTGAGGAGGGAAGGGGTTTGTGTGGCTGGTATGGAGTCTGGCTGAAGTGGTGGGGATGGACTGCCTGGTGGTGGAGATGGGACTGGGTCAGCCTTGCTGGGAACTGGAGGTCTAAGTGTGACAAGCCTGCAGACTGGTGGGACTGGGGCTCCATCAATCTCAGGTGGCTGGAACCCATCTAACCATGGCAACACTAGTCCTAGAGATCAGCCCAAAGCATTTCTCGATTTTTAGAATATTACTTGCACTCTGCATGGTGACACTGTAGCCTGCGGTATCTATTCATAAAATATAGTACTGTCATAATGTCTCCTAATGATATACATACTGAACACAGGTGTAGCAATTTAGTGCATTTAAACAGCACAAAGTATCAATGCACAATAGTGTATTTTATTTCTCGGTTACAAAGATATGATAAAATGACAGTAACAGATATAAAAGACACTTTAAAGTCCATTGTGATAAAGCCAAGAGGACTCATTCATAGTCATGACAATGCTTTGTGAGTGCAGTCAGGACTATGAATACTAATACCATCATGTAGATTATTAGCGTTTATGAATGTGTTACACCACAAAAATGGATAATGATTGAGTAAAATGCAATCAAATTCATCACAGCCTATTATTAAGTCTTTGTAGCTGTATGAATTGTTAAACTATACATTAGCACTTATAATTTAATAAAATTAAATGGGTTTCAATAGTCATCATGAAAAAACACTGACCACTCACTAATAATTATCAAACAGTTCACCTCTTAGGGACTTTGAGGATTAGTTCATCCAAGGGTTTAGTGGAGTAGTGTTAATGTCACTAACTGACAGAAGGGTTTGATACATAATATCAATCAAATTTAACTTTAGTTGCTGACTAATGCAACCACCCAGAACCATCTATGTGTGTGTGTGGGAGAGAGGGCTCACCTGAAGAACCTCCAAAGACTAGAGCCAGCAGGAACAGTCCAGATATGAGAGAGGGCATTAAAAACATTGTCCCCTACACACACTCACTCACTTACTATAATTGCTCCTCTATGAACATGCAAAAAAGTATCAAAGTATCTTTTCTGATCCACAAAATACAATCTACTGATGCTAAAAACTATTCTTACTGAAGATTACCAAAGAACAGACACACTGACGGGCATTTGTTCAGGGACGGGCATTTAAGAGCACTAGAGAAGGAGGGATCCCTTTTTCAAACATTTAAAAGCTTATGTGTTTAAGAGACTGGTGCAATGTGGCTGTGATCCCTATCATGGGTGTTCTCTGTTTGAGAGACCACTGAGGACAGAAGAGATTACTTAGGGTATGTGAGAAATAAAGTGTTACAGGTGTTTTTGCATGCATGGTGTTTATGTTGTTTTCTGTCTAGCGTGTGTGGGCAGAGATTGTGTCTCCTGAGGTGTGTACACAAGAGTGACACACTTCTCTTTAAACTGATTATCCTGTCTGCACCACATAAACCTCATACGTTTTTGGAAGTCTGTCCTCTCTCAAGTAAACAGGCTGCAGGCTGTGTGTGTGTGTGTGTGTGTGTGTGTGTGTGTCTGTGTAATAGGACTTTTCCACAGTCCACACCCACACTGACTTTAACTCTGGGATGGGGGTTGATGCATCTCATGATATATGTTATACGTATCCTAAGACCCACCCATCTGACTGTTACACTTGGTTAAATTAGACACACTCTCACAAAAGGAAGTTGGTTCACTATTGTATCTAAACTCAGCAGCATGTAGAGTTCATCAACATGTTTGATGAATAAGACTCCTTCAGCCAACAGTGTCTTACATTTTATTGCAATTTTATTGCAATTTATTTAGAACATTTATCAAAAACAATCTTTCGCTTTGATGTCTAGTAAATCAGTTGTTTGAGCAGAAATATAATTTTGTGTCTGTGTGATCACAGGAATATAAGTTAGCTTTTAGACATGACAGTCATAGGTTTCATGATCATTCAGTTTTTGGAGAAAATAAAAATATAAATAGTGCCATCCAGCACGATCTCTCTCTCCCTCCCTCTCTCTCTCTCTCTCTCTCACTTTCTCTCTCGCACCTCTCTCTATTTACAGTTTGCTTTCGAAGGTGGTGATGTCTTTGCCATCAGAAGCTGCTGCAGCTACCTCTGGTGGTTTCTCTGTGAAGAGAGAGAGAGAGAGAGAGAGCATGCATAAACACAAAGAGATACAGCAGCTGTCCATCATTTGCAGACAGGATCTTACTTCTCATTTTTGTATGTTTATACAATGCTTGTTGTACACATTGTGGTTGCAAGTGTGTCCATAAGAATGTGGATGCCTACATATACATGTGTTTGTGTGAGAGAGAGCAAGTTAGGTCTGTGTGAATGAATGTGTGTATGTGTATGTTTGACAAGTCCTTTGAGTGCTGTAAGCCCTTTGTGTGTGTGTGTGTGTGTTTGTGTGTGCTAATGCGTACATACCTGACTGCTCAACGGGCATGCTGGTGTACCTCTGCAGCATTCTAGGACCGGCGAGGCCGATGGCCACGGCCCCAATGGGTGCAGTGATGAGGATGGCCAGAACAGCCACAGTCAGCACCTGCAGGCCGTACACTTCCAGTGTCGTATCTGCCTTCTCACGGGCCAGGTCCAGCGCCGTGGAGCCAATAGCAGCCTAGACACACACACACACACACACAAATATAGCAACAGTTAGATATGTGCTATGTGGAGTAGTCTGTCTGACCTTGAGCTTGGCGATTTACACGACTTACAACAGAGACTCAGTGTTACTTTACACATATCCATCACTTTAACATCAGTTCAACAGGAACACAACAGTGCACATCACACATTAAAGTCATAATAACAATCTATACATACACATAAATTTATTCTCTAATGGACACCTCATCACTTAATGGGAGCACCAAATGATAAGCTTCCCCTTTCTTATTTGATGGGAGGGCCACAGGAAAAGGAAGAGAAACGGGGGAAAAGGGTTATACTACATTTTTAAATAATATAATCTAAACATATTGGTCGTAGTGACTTCTAATGTGTGGCAATGTTCAGGTGACAATGTTTCATCATACTATGTTTTTATTCATGATTTTAGTCTTCCTTTATAGTCCAGCTGATTTGTGAAAAAAATGTCTTTTTCATAAAAGCACAGGGTGTACACATCACCTTTTAATTATGACCTTCTATGTCACCTTTTAATGTTTGGTCTTGGAGATATGGTGCAATTAAGTTATGGCGGAGAGCAAAATTGGTTACTAAGACAACCACAAAGCATTTACATTGTCATGTATGGTATTGTTGTAATCCTTGGCCATCAAAACATAGGGGTTGCCATTACCTTACCGGCATTTTCTTGGTTGGTAGAGAGATATGATGAAAACTACGTATGTATGATCATTTAATTCAATGAGGTTCTTTTGGTTCTTGACCTGCTGCCTGGCTTCACGACAAGATGTTCAGGAAAGGCATTAAGGAAAAAAGAAGAACCTGTATGAACTAAGGAGAGAACCCCAATGAAAAGAAAAGCAAGAAAGAAGCTCTATGTAGAGAGTTGTTGGGCAGGCTTAGCACAATAACGACAGGGTTGTGATGGTGCAAATCAACTAAGTGGCAAGGAATAGCGGTTGTTTGAATTGGCTTTGCCATCGACTTTGGAAAAATTTGACTTGGGCTTTTCTTTGAAGGTTGCAGGAAAGGGCACTCAAGTCATTAGTTTCAAAGAAGGACGAATTTACTGTTTTGCCAATATTGCTCTGATTGGTCGTAGCGCTATCCAGTTTGCAAGAAGACCACTGACTAAGCCCAGTCTATTGGTTGTGGCCAGACTATACATTTTTTATGTAGTTTGGCTTGTCTGGCTACATTCCAGTAAGTTTCAGCAGGCAATGTATGAACACTTAAAAACACCCAAATAAACATTAGAGAGGATTCACATATTCCGACCTACAGTTAGAGCTAATCAAGTTAGGGACTCAGTAAAGTCAGTCACACATTTCAGACTGCAAGTGTCAGATGGCGTTCATCTGTTCCCTGTTCACACCCTGCTGGAAAGGCCCTTTCTGTTGCAGCCTGTGCAGGAGCAAACTGATGCCACCTGATTCTTCTGAATGGCTGAGATGTGTTGGCATATTTGGGGTATATATATATATGTGTGTGAGTCAATCATTCTGTGTAGCAGGGCAGCTTACAACATAGTGTTGATGGGCAGAAATCAGTGGTGTTTACCTGATGAAATCAATCCTCCCAGGTTCCACACAATATTCCAAGGGCATAATGGTCAGTGACAAACATACAAAACAATGGCTGCACACACTCAAACACACACATATGTTCTCTCTCACGCCCCCCCCGCCCCCCCCCCCCCCAACCCCGACACACACACCCACCCACCCTCACACACTCATCCACAAACAGACACATATTCATACATACTTGTACTGTGGCTTTTGGCATCCAGGCGAGTGAGATAAAGATTTTCTCCTTCAGGTTGAAACCAGCAAACAGAATCACGAGATATGTTACACACACCCTGACCACAAGACCAACAAGCAGTGCTGCCACACCCAGGCCTGCAGGAAACACAGGAAGGATGGAGAGAAGGGAAAGAGAGAGAGACAGAGCGAGAGAGAGAAATGGAGAGAGAGAGGAGGAAGGAGAAAGAGGAAGTAAATGCTCTGACACATGCTTTCCATCGTGCAAGCAGTGTGACAAGACTTCAGTGACAGGTGACTAACTTCATAGCAAACTATTAAGCATTAGCAATAGCAAACTATTAAGCATTAGCAATAGCAAACTATTAAGCATTACAATCACAAGACCCCATATTCATCCATACTGTTCAGCCTCAGATCTTATTGGTTTTAACTAGTTTTGTATAGATACACATCAAGTCATCTACCCTTTATATGTTAAAGTGGTATCTGTGAGGAGAGAGAGAGAATGTCTGTACGCGTGATGGAGAGGGTCATTCTCTACCCACCCACGGTGTTGGGGTTGAGTGTGGAGATAGTGATCTCTGCTCCAATCAGGCCAAACAGGAGAGGCTGAAAGATGTCCCAGGCCACACCCACAACAGCAGCAACTGGGGCCTGACACACACACACACACACACACACACACACACACACACACACACACACACACGTATATCCTTAGTTTTTCATTATTACTTTGCATGAATGGGAGGTATTCTGTGAAATTATACAGTCCTACACAGCGATAACCCTTTGAAATACACAAATACTTTATTCTCTAAATTACTCTTATAAGTACAAAGTGACAGTATGCCTTTATAGTAACATTTTCTTGTAATCAAACACACACACACACCTTTGCAGAGCCCCAGCTGAGCCCCGCGATGAAGGAGAGCACCAGTGTGCAGAGACCTCCTGCCCCAGCAAAGTCCACTGCACGGCTCCCAAACACAGAGAATAGAGACAGTGCTATCAGTATGTAGGAGCGTCGCTGGACCAGGTTGGCCTGACAGAACACACACACATGCACACACACACACACACACACACAAACACACACATCAAAGATGCATTTAAATACATGCGTAGAAACATCTGAATCTGAAGCCTCTAGACTCCAGACTCAAAACAGTTGAACTGAGTAAAGATCCATGATGGGCAGATGGTGTTGTACACACAATGAACCACCAGATGGCGAACAAACAACATAGTCTGAGGCAGTGAGAGAAGTCCTGACTGAAATAAAGCTGTGGTGCATGCATGCATGTGTGTGTGCGTGCTTGTGTGTGTGTGTGTGTGTGTGTGTGTGTGTGTTTGTGTGTGTTTGTATGGCATTACCTGATCCTCACTGGGGAAGAGGTGGATGAAGAGTCCCAACAGAAGTCCAGCCAGTATTCCACCCACTACCTCCAGCAGCCCCTTGAGCAGGTTAAACCAAGTCGATCCTGCAATGCAGACAGACATGAAGAACATAATCCAATGCAAAAGTGTGTGTGTATGTGTGTGTGTGTGTGTGTGTGTGTGTGTGTGCTCAAGTGATATGTGTTTTTGTGTGTGTGCTTCTGTGAATGTGAGATCTAGAGAGGTGGTTTTCACAATTAGGTAGCAGTGAAGCATTCCTACTGCTGCCTCGCTTGGCTTAGCCTGTTTACCAGCTACATGACATGGGGCAGTATCAGCATGGGGCAGTATCAGCATGGTCAGATGATGATGAGGCTGATGGTGAAGATCTCAATATGTAAATAGCACAAAGCACATGTTTAATTGGTAGAGTGGAATTGGAAGAGTTTATGCATGTCCCTGTGTATGAGTGTGTGTGAAAGAGAAAATGTGCGCCTACTGTGTGAGTCTTTGTGTGTGTGTGTGTGTGTGTGTATGTGTGTGTGTGTGTGTGTGTGTACCTGTGCCAAATGCCACGCCCAAGCATGTGGAGAAGCCAGTGATAGCCAGGATGTCATCAAAGCTGCCAGCAGCCATAAGCAGTGTTGGGATGCCCTTCTGCACCCCAAAGCCCTCCTTCTGTAGCAGCAGCATAGAGGGAACCACCACCGCAGGAGACACTGCAGCCAGCACAAACCTACACACACACACACACACACACACACACACACACACATACACACACAGAGAGAGAGACTTTGGAGCTGGTGTAGATGCATAAGTCCATTAGCTGTTAGGTGGGTTATATATATGTATATATCTATATCTATATATTCATACCCTAGAATGAAGCCCCATATCCACGGTAAGTGCAAGAGGAAGTGGGAAACCACGGCAACCGTGCAAGCTTCAATAGTGCAGGGTCCCACGGCAACTCTCACACACACTCCTTTCAGACGACGCAAGGCCTGCAGAACAAACACACACACACACACACACACACACACACACACAAACACCACACTCATTATACAAACCAAACACAAAAACACAAGCCAAAACTCCACTTCTTCCATTAATTTAAGATCATGTTGAATACCAGTTACTTGCACAATCTCTCTCTCTCACTCTCTCTCTCACACACACACATGCACACAGACACACACACACATACACACTCACACATACTTACATCAGGGTTGAGTCCAAGACCTGCGCGAGTCAGTATAATAGCCAGGGCAATATTCCTCATCGCAGATGACCATGCTTGTTCAATATATACTGCTGTCGTTATATATGGTACATTCCGCAAGATCAGACCAGCCAATAACATACCTGAACACACACACACATACAGTAAGTATACATTACAAAATGAGGAACAGCTGAAAAGAGGAAACACTTTTATAGATATGCACCTATACTGCAGTCTACACATAAAATACTCCATATCAATGCCCCAGTCTGCAGTGCATGCGTGCGGGCACACACACACACACACACACACACACACACACACACACACACACACACACAGCAGACAGACGGTTTCAGTCTCATATAAACACAAATGTCAGTTTTACAGCACATTTATATAGCCATCACAATACCTAATTTAACAAGATACAGTTACACACACACACACACACACACACACACACACACACACACACAGAGAGAGAGTGTCTTAAATCTTAAATGGGTCAGCGTCACCTCCAAGTATTCTCTCTAGATAGAGCTGTTAACTTTGCCTTGGGTATGTATGTATGTGTGTATGTGCGTGTGTGTGTAAGTGTGTGTGTGTGTGTGTGTGTGTGTGCGTGCTGGAGCCTCAGCCTGACTCCAAACTGAAGTGTTTGCACAGGAATGGGAGGAACAAAGACAGAGAGAGAGAGGGATGAGAGGGGAGTGAGGGAGGACGAAAGGCAGGTGGAGATGGGGAGAGGAGGGACACAAGCGAGGGAGGTGGGAGTATATCTGTGGATTTCACTTTTTACAACAGCTACATTACAATGATTCCATTACCACTGCTGCTTTAGAGCTGCAGCGGAGGATTCTTGAAAAACTTCATACAACTCAAGAGCTTTACTCTGACTTCATAGACTTTAAGTTCCTTTGCATTATGTTTTCTGAAGTATTTGGTACATAATGCCATTTATGAGTAATTAGCGCTGTCACTCACAAAGGCAGCCCAGCCCAGTACAGACAAACACAACATAGAGGCTATGCAAGACACATTGAGCCTGGTCCAGCATGACAAACACAAACACAGCCCAGCCCTCTTACCCAGTAGGGGGGGCAGTGGGGGCAGGTTGGGGAACTGGATGAGGCCCACCAGTTTGCCCCCACACACTGCACACAGGAACAGAATGACCAGACCAAACAGGTTCTTTCCTGGCAGACACTCGGGGCCTGTGATGGCCCATACCACGGCAAACACCAGAGCCCCCATCACAGCTGAAACACACACACACAGATAGATAGAGACAGAGAAATGTTAAACACTGACATCATCAAGTAACCATCACAATACTTGATTTTATGAGTCTATTCCACCCCCATCCAAGAACACTGAGCCTCGTTCACCGAGCATTCTTATGAAGGAATGTACTCTTAAAAACCTGCTATGTTGTTTTTACAGTTTTTTTTTCAATTGCTAGCAAGTTTTTGTTCGATCATCAGCCTCATTTTCAAAACTCTAAATACAATTTACACTCTCATCTGCCTGTTCTGGTTGTATGGTTGACACATTTCTTGCTCTTTTCACACTATATGGAGTCAATGAATGCATTCTTATAATGGTTACATGTTCCTTACATACAGGATCACCCCAACACCAAAATTATGTATCTTTTATGGCTTATTTGCAAATGCTTACAGTTTTTTTTCAATCGCTAACAAGCATTAACCTATACTTAAAATATTTTTTCTAACCTCACAGCAAAAACCTACACCACACAATTAGCCAAACAGTTAGTTTTCTTATCAAAAGCACATTTTGTTAATAAAACACTGTCTACATTTCAAAATGCTAAAAAGCTCTCTCTATACACACTAACACCACCAAAACAGACAATCTGGCCCAAAATCAAATTATTCTACCAAACATTAGCAGGTGTTTTCTTCACACAGTGAACATGTAGTCACTCATAATACACTAACATATTAATTTACATGTATTTGAAATCCATGACTTCATGGGCTATATTGTTTTCAAAACCCTACTTCCATTTACTTTACAGTTTACTTGAAACTGTCTGTTTACTTTACCAGTTAGATTTGTGTGTGTTTACAATGATGTGTGCAAAAATTAGTCATTTTACATTAGATAATGAATGTTCTATAGAATTTCTTCAAGAACTGTAACACAGTTCTACAGGCCTACAGTTTTTGCTTTTGCTTTTGTCCAGTCTGTGATCACTTTTTTCAATACAAACAAACCATCAGTCTGTTGTCAACACTTATAAAATTCTCCAACTGCAATTGGAATTAGAGATGGTTTGTCTGTTTTCTTTTTCTATTCTTTTTCTATTATTATTTGTGCAGCCAAACTAAGGGTTTTGTGCTGTATTTTAGGTTTTGGACATAGGATTTCCATTTCTGGCGCACTGTGTGTAAGCATTTGAAAATAAAATAAAAAGATAGAAATGCATTCATTGACTGCATATAGTATGAAAACAACAAGAAATGTGTCAACTGTATGGCTACAACAGACCGATAGTGTGCTAAATGTATTTTGAGTTTTTGAGGCTAAGGGTCAGACAAAAGCTAGTTAAGCGATTGAAAAAAACTGTAAACACAGCGTGTCAGAAATGGAAATCTAATGTCCAAAAACTTAAATACAGCACAAAACCATTAGTTTGGCAATAACAGCAGCACAACAGTTACATAGATGATAATTTTTGAATGAAGACTGAACAGATAATTGGGAAGAAAAAAATAGAAAAATAGACAAACCATCTCCAATTTCGATTGCAGCTGGATAGGTTGACAGGTGTTTGTTCTATTAAGAGATTTTGAGTGTGATTAAAAAAGTGATCACAGATTGGGTAAAAGCATGTTAGCAGCTGGAAATAACTGTAGGCCTGTGCATCTGCACAATTCTTAAAGAATTTCTAAATAACATTCATTATGTCATGTAAAATGACTGGCGCATTTTAGAAATTATACACATCACTGTAAACATTTACACAAATATAACTGGTGGTTACTGTGAGTAAATGGAATTGGGGTTTTGAAGTCAGTGTAGTCCATGAAGTTGTGGATTTTAAATACATGAAAATGAATGTGGTTTCAGAAACGCCACCACTTGTTAGCATTTGGAAAGTCAGTATACTCTGACTGAATACATGTTCACTGTGTAAAGAAAACACATGCTAGTGTTCAGTAGAATTATTTGATTTTGAGCCAGATTGTCTGTCTTTTGTTAACAAAATGTGCTTTTGATAAGGAAACTAACTGTTTGGCTAATTGTGTGATGTAGGTGTTTTGCTGTGTTAAGAGTTTAGAAAAAGTATTTGAAGTATAGATTAATGTTTGTCAGCGATTGAAAAAAAAAACTGTAAATAGGACCTGATGAAACAAATTTAAGAAGATTCTTAGGAGGACAATTAGTGAATGAAGCCCAAGACAGACTAGTTTTTTTTACGTAAACCCCATTCGCAATTCACCACACAAGATGCCACCTAATCCCCCCCAACTCACACCCACACACACACACACACACACACACACACACACACACACACACACACTCACCTTTGGTGATGACAGTTGACACAAATCCTCTGGGCTTTGGGCATGATCGCAGCCTTGAACAGCAGCTGTTGGAACTTGAGTCACTCATCTTCAATCTATTTTACATTTTGTGAAACATATTAACTTTTTTTGCAAAACTCTGAACACATTTTGCATTTTGATGCCCATCTTAATTATATTATTAATCAAACAAGGCAGAAGGTGAACACAATTAAAGCACAGATGTCACCATTTCAGCACTACAACTCAAAATCGAATCAAACACTTGCGTCTAATGATGTCACAATATATATATATCAGTTCAGAAACCAGTGGTGCAGAGAAAAAGTGATGTTTTTTCTCTATTTATTATTTTTTTGTAATATTTAATTTTTTGATTGTAGATTTTCCCTATTTATTTTTATTGTATATTGGATGCTGAATTCTGACTCCTTTTTTGGTCATTCAAAATGCATTTACAGTACTGTATTGTAGTGAATACAAACATTTAGGTTTCAATGTCATTTACAGTAATTCCATTGAAATGCATTAGAAAACTGGGATGGAGGAAGTTGGGACAAGTCTGAAATGTTACAGTAAATCACATCTAGAGATCATAGGCTTTCAAAAAAATGTGGTTTACAGTAACCTGTGTATGTGCTCTTGATTTATTGATTCAAATATCTTTAACATAGGCTGTATGGGGAGAGATGATGCATTTTTGCCTTATGGTGTGCACTTTGACCCTATTTGGCCTGCAGCCTAAATGTTTATTTATTGCAATACGGTAGGCCTATTGTAAATGCATTTTACAGCCCGCAGCCTAATTCCTCCAGAAGCTATATCCCTGAACATTGTGTCTTCCATTGTCTGATGTATTGTTTAATCACTGCTCTGCAGGATTTTTATTTTGCCTGCTGTGAGATCTGATCTGAGACCATCAGCTGGTTTTGAGCACAGTTAATATTGTTTTGAGGTGATTGTTCAGTTTTGTAACAAGATTCAAGGGTTTTGAGAATGTGGTTTGAAAAATGGGTTTTGTATTTACAGTTTTTGAAACAGATAGTTTCAAAAAATGTGTTTTAGCAATTGTGAAAAACTGTACATCAAAATTATACGCATATTCACAAAAATGCTTTTTTGTTTTCATCTCCCTAACACAATCTTCAAATTATCAGACACTATTGCAGTCAGTTACACATGACTGTGATCAATACAAACACATTCGTAAAAAACACTGTCTTAGGAAATAGTGTGTACTGGACTTGTTTTCCTGGACATTTTTACGGGATAATTTTGATGACAAAAATGGCTCAACATGCTACAACACATCAGCACCTAACTTTACACTTTTTATTTTCAATCTCTATTTTTACATTTCTTCCTCAGCCACTTTATACACCTATTCTTGATATTGCGATGACAGTGCTTGATGTATAGATTGTAATATGTGGAGAGAGAGAGAGAAAGAAAGAAAGAAAGAAAGAAAAACAGTACCAGGTATATATTTGAATTTTCATAGATCTATTCACCTATACAATGTGTATGACTGTTTACTGTGTTTCCAATTATGCACTTTTGAGTGGTCAGACCCAACGACTGTGTTTGAGTGGTCAGACCCAACGACTGTGTTTTAGTGGTCAGACCCAACGACTGTGTTTTAGTGGTCAGACCCAACGACTGTGTTTTAGCTCAGCATGTGTGCAGTATTTTGGGACCTTGACAGTGATTTCTGTGTCTAAACTGTGAAACTGGGCGTAGTGCTTTGCAAATCACTGTGTGTAGAGTTTTGCAAAAAGTGTGAAGCAGAAACTGTGCTTAATGTTGTGAAAATCTGCTCAGGTCTTTTGCTCCTTGACAGAGGAGTGTGGCTAATTGTGTGATCATTTCTATTTTAGTGTGTACATGATCATAAAAAACTGTATGCTCTCACAAAGCAACTGATCAGTTGTACATGAATATGTGTTCATACAAACGACCAGGAGCTTCATCAAAAAATCAGAGGAAACACACAACAGCATTCAACTCTCTCTTTGTGTCTCTGTCTGTCTCTGCAGCACCCACCAAACTAAGTAATCTAAGCATAATACACACCTGTGATTTAGAAGTCATGTTGCACATTAACAGAATGACAAAAACTTAAGACAATTAATGATTAATGGCATGAAGATCAAAGTCAGCATTCAACTGACAGTAATGAATAGGCCTACTCAATTCCAATATGTGCAGTTTTCCTATCTATGTTGTTTGCTTAGCATGTCTGTTGTCAGAGCCCATAACACACAAGATGCTATTTTGAGATTCATACACAGACAATCTCTCACTTACCTGCACACAGCAGAAGCTCCGGAGTTCCACTCAATTTAACCCTTACATGTAGACTGGAGATTTACACTCTCTCTCTCTCTTTGTGTGTGTGTGTGTGTGTGTATGTGTCTGTGTGTGAGTGTGTGTAATAAGAGAGTGGTTGTGTGTGTGGTTGCGTATGCGAGAGCACATGTGTGAACTCCTTATCCTGGTGCCTGTTATTATTCTTCGCTGGTGTCACACTGCAAATCTTCCCCTTGACACTGAACTCACTAACACCTGCTGATTCCCAACCCAGCTGACTGCAATTATGTGTGTGTGCTTGTACGTCCCAGACTTTGACCCTGGGAGTCGTAGTACGACAGGGAGACAGAATACTTATACTGTGTGTGTGTGCGTGTGTGTGTGTGTGTGTGCATTAGAACACTGTCTGATTAATGCCTTTTACTGTTACATTGATAAATTACGTGCTGGTTTGATGTCACTTCCTCATACTAGCTCCTGCATTCCCACACACACACACATTCCCACACACACACACACACACACACACATTCACACATACGCAGACACACATGCACGTGCACACACACAACAATTGTGAGCAGGTGCACATATCCTTGTAATTACATGTGTGTTTGGTGAACCTGCCTGAATTACAGGTGTTTGCAAATGGCTATACAGAACCGTGATGCTGACTGTGTGTGTGTGTGTGTGTTTGTCTTAATCTCATACTACAACATATGATTCTGTCAAACCTAAATTGTGAGGTGACAAATACTTATATAGCATGGCGCACATTATTCTTAGAGACCACCCCCCCCCCCCCACACACACACACACACACACACACTGTTAATAAGTTGGCAGCCCTTACCTGAGCAGTGATTACTCCTTGTGCTGTCAGATTACAGTAGAAAAAGTCCAGGTTACTGCTTGTTAGCAATTGAAATAAAACTGTAACGCGTGTGTGAGTGCCACTGACTCACACACGCCACTGACTCTGGCTATTAAAAGTTGTTCTTCCAGCATGGAAAGCAGAAATGGAAGCACACTCACACACACACACACAGACATACACACACACTCACACACACACACAGACATACACACACACATACACGCCACTTCATAAATACACACATGCCACTTCACAAGCACACTCAAACTCAGGATTATTTCCTCTAAACACAGCATGTCAGAAATAGAAATCTAATGTCCAAACAGTACAATACCCTTTAGTTCGGCAATAACAGCAGCACAACGGTTACATAGACAGGGACAGAGAAGGAAAAATAGACAAACCATCTCCAATTTCAATTGCAATTGCATAGATTGACAGGTGTTGACAACAGACTAATGTTTTGTTGTATTTAGAGGTTTTGAAAAAAGTGATTACAGATTGGGTAAAGGCATGTTAGCAGCTGGGCATAACTGTAGACCTATGCATCTGCAACAATTCTTGAAGAATTTCTATGTAACAGTCATTATGTAATGTAAAATGGCTGACTCATTTTAGGAATTGTACACATCACTGTAAACACTCACACAAATATAATTAGTGGATACTGTTAGTAAATGGAACCAGGGTTTTGAAGTCAATGTAGTGACGTTTTGGATTCTGTATGTAGCTCTCTCTCCCTTTATGTGTGTGTCTGTATGTGCACACGTCTGTGTGTACGTCTGCCTGGGTTTTGGATATATAGGGTATACAATGTGAGTCCTTAGTGCCTTGTGTCTGGGAGCATGAGGCTATGTCGTCTGGGAGCGTGCGTGTGTATATGAGGGTAAGGGTCTGCTGTCGCCGGGCGTAAGTGTCCATCATAAACAACACCAAACACCACCTGCCTCCAGGCCTTTACCAGCCTCACACAGGCTAGGGAGCTTCCTACATCAATCTTGACACTGGCATTTTTGTAACATATATACGTATATGGTGCATTTTTACACGTAAGTATGTAAATCTTGGATAAATTGTGTTGCATTTACTGTAACATAATTATATACACATTAATGACACTTACTGACACTTCCAAGACACTTACTGACAGTTCCAAGATAATGAATGTTATGCCATCTACCTTGTCTATGCTCTGCTCTTACATTACATTTCCATAATGTATGGAACACATAAACCTTATTTAGCATTTTTGAGTGCATATCACCTCCTTTTGTAAATTCCTTTACTAATCAGTGTGTCTTCTATCATTACACATAACCATGTCCACGTGTATACAAAAACTGACTAGAAAAGAATCCTGGTTTCTTACCGCACGATTAAATTTCAGTTAAACTCAACTGTGTTTTCAACACAACAGAATTGGTCAAATGAAAAGGTGGTGTCATGGTCCACTCCCCACTCCACCTAGTGTTACAGGCCTAACTCATTTGTGACTTATCCTTAAAATGGAGAAAATCAAAAAATGATAAATTGATAAACTGGGTAGATTATTTTTTAAAGACTAGTGCTATGATCCCTTGAATAGAAATGTGATGTTTAATTTCTATGTGCATCATGAAACTAAGGTTCACCGCAAATATCTCATTATGACATATCAGATATTTAATTTAGACAAAAAGTAATGACTTACTGTACACTCACAAGACACCCAAGACGAGGAGATCATTTAAGTTTCTAAATATTCTCAGAATGTATTTATCTAACCATAATCTTTGTAGATTCATATTATCCTAAGAACATTAAAGACTGAAGTTCAGCATGACCAGAGTTTGTATTGTATAGCCTGTATCAGATAAAATGCCAACATTGGAGGAGATGTTTTCAGAGGTTATAAAGAAGTTAACACGACAAGTATGACAGTGTAACACAGTGCAGTGGTTCAAGCAGTGTTCAAGCAATGCTTCTATTATGCGGCACCACCAATCCTGTGGGACTTTTACATGAACAAAGTTCAGTGAGAGCAGCATACCCTTCAAAAGACTGAAGTGAAATCAAATATGTTAGCCTAAATGACGTCCTCTGTGTGTATTTTCCAGCTTTCGCCTTTCCTGACATAGGCCAGTGAAGAACGACAGAGGGGGATGGACTGGGATTGAAAAATGGCCATAGATGGGGTCTGAACTCATGACTCCTTGGGATCATTTTCATAATCAAATTCAATCAAAATAATATAATATAAAACACTTTGCAGTTACTGTCGCTGAAACTCTTTTAATTTATGCGATCATTGATGACAATCTAATGTGTTATACGTGTTAAAATGCAGGCTTTAACCTCCAACATTTTTCGTCATGTACAGTTTTAAATAGACTAAATGCATGGCTTAATATGCTGTAAAACTAAATCCCTGATGTACATCTACTGTAAACATGACTGCATAGGAACTGTTTTCAGGGCAATTTTCCCCATCCCTAGTCTTTTCATGCAGCATACATCTTGCTAAAGAAAAATAAATACACAGGCTACAGAACAGTACATGGACCAGAACTGGACCCGATAGTCAAAAATGATCTGATTGTGCCTGATGTTGTGACTAAATAACACATGTGCTGTTTGCCAAGTCTGGAGAGAAATAATGCAGCTCTGTGACATGTAATGGAGCCGTCTGAAGAGCTGCAGGTAAGCAGCTGGGAAGCTGTAAAGCAGTTCCATTTGGCAGGGTATATACTCCAGAGCATAGTCTAGCAGGGAATATAACCTAAATGCCAAACTAGTGTTGCTTCTGTGTATGTTTATGTTTGTTATTTGACAGATGTTTTGCTTCAAAGCGCTAGAATAACGTCAATAAACATTATAAAATAATTAAAATTAATACACTGAAGTGAAGTCAGATGCATACGTACATACATACATACATACATACATATGTACATACATACAGTACATACACACATACATACATACGTACGTGCATACATACATACATACATACATACCTACGTACGTACGTACATACATTCTACATTTACTTCTACTGCTACTACTACTACTACTAAGCAGAAGAAGCAGAGACAAAAGACAGAAAAGCATATATTAGATGGAGCAGATATATTATTTTTTTACCTCTTTTGTTTGTTTTGATCTTGGTCTGTACTGTATACTTACAATGTATACAATTACTGTTTATCCTGTTTACATGTACTCCCAGGGCTCCCTTGCACAAGAGATTTCATGTAGTGTAGAGCTTTCCAGGAGCTGATTGGAAAGTGACCTTTACCTGTGAGTTCTTAATTAGAAGCCTGTGAGCCATTTACAAACACCACATGAACCAAAGTATGACAAATTAGCACCATTACAGAAACACAGTTGTGATGTTGCCATGATCATGCCATGGTCTTTTGGAAAATAGCCTTGAGTCAGTAAAGGAGAGGAAACTGTGAGTGGCAGTAACACTTTCCACTAAAAGGCAGTACTTTACATCCATATTAAATGGCTATTCATTACAAATTGGTGAAAACCTAGATTCAGAATTACTGTACTGCAGCATAACAAAACAATCAAAGCCCTTTGAAGCCTCGTCTGCTAAGGCATACCATCGCCAGCAGCTATACAGCAGACAGAGTGCACATGCTATAAAGCTTCTCTTTGCAGTCTGACTACAAGAACAAGCAAGGACATAAACAGCCCTGAAGCACCTCTTCAGCCTAATGACCACGGGCTCATAAGCAGATATGACTCAAAGGAAGTCACATGTTCCTCCCCAGCAGGCTTTGCTCCCGCCCTGCTCTGTTCCTTCATCTAAAAACATACCTCATCAAAACTTACGACCCACTCAAAACACTGCTAAGGTAAAGCCCACACTGTGAACATCAGCCAAATACAAAACTCTCCCAATGCTGGGTTAGTGCCATCCTCTGTGTCATTCCCAGCGCTAGTTTACACACCCGTTTATGAGAGCCAGAACGTGTCACTTAAATTACATACTTACAAAATATAAACATGCAGGACAGGAGGAGCAGGTCAGTTAGTGGGCCCTGGTGTTAAAGCCAAATATGGAGGCATAACATTTAGCTTAGCTATTATGTAAGCCTGTGCCAGAGCCAACACTCAGTGGGTATCAGATGTGCCCCCTCCTTACTCTTCTTTCATATCTGACCTGAAAACACACCGGATGTCATGTCTGCACCACTACACTGCAATAGTAGACCTGTACAACATTATAGCTCTTTAGCTCCAATTTGATTTCCTGCTCCATTTAATATACTATTTCTTTTTATTAATGTAATTAACAAAATGTTGTGTTGCAAAAGCTGTCACTATAAGTTACCTAACAACACATTTCTACTGGAGTGTGTGGGGTTAAAAGGTGGCATTTGATGATTAGGCATAAGAATGTTACCAAGGCTATGTGTGTTTACATAGGACAAAATCACTGGCTGCAAAGATCCATAATGTTAGACATGGTCAATCCCCCTTGTTTTTGTTGGGTTATTGCTCACTGCAAGCAGCTTGTAGCTGAGCCGGGTCTCACAGCAGCACTTAACACAGATGTTTAAGTAGCCTAAACATGGCCTGCAGGTTTAGTGTAACATTCTTGACATTGGCAGACAAATTGGACGGTTGGCCTGTAAAATTGATTGTCTAGAAATTATATGATCGAGAATACTAAACTATCCCCTTTTATAACACGGGGAAAAATGAATCCACGGTGGTCTGTCTTTGATGGCTGGTTTATGCTGTACAGACAGACAGGCTAGAATCTAAAATATAATGCAGCTTGACCAAGGACATTATTTGTTTGTTTGTTTTTCCATCTAGTGTGCATGTGTTAGATATTTCATGGTAAATCACATGACTTGGTCTAATACATATTTTGACTTTCCCAGGGTCAGGCCAGATACTAATTCAGCATCAGACATTCTAAAGATATATTTATTCCTCTCTATACTGATCATTGGTTGGCTTTCTGTACATAAAGAGTCTGTTTAATATCCTCCGCTCATCACTGTCCTGTCCGTCTTCACATCACTTAACTGTCTGGGCTGGTCACGCCTCCATGGCAACTGCCGCTGAGTGGCCGGCGCGTGTGCTGCAGCCGCGCCGCCCCGTTGAGACTGAGCTGGCGCGAGCCTGAGCTTTTGCGGCGGGTTGAGAGGCCCCGTGGGTCACTACCGCCGTGCTCGCCGTGGCACGACTCCAAGCGCGTGAGCGCCAGCGTGTAGGCGCTGTTCTGACGGAACGTGTGGCGCCGCGCAGTCAGCAGCTCCTGCTCCTCCACCTCCGACAGGGACACATGGGGACACCAGCGGAAGGCACGCTTGAAACCAGTCCTGAATCTATGCATGCACACACACACACACACGCACACCTCAAAAGAGTAAGTGTATGGTCATGTGATATGTGAATGTGTTTATGTTTTTATACGCCTTTATTGTGATTGGATAGTAAAGAGAAACAGGAAGTGAGAGGGACTGAGAAGTGACTTCAGGTCAGACTCAAACCTGGGGCTCCATAGAGACCTGCTTGTTTATAGAGCAGGTCCATGTTTATGTCTTTTGTGCTACAAACTAGAATCGAAACTATGTGCATTTGGTTTACGTATAGAATTTATGTGTGTGTGTGTGTGTGTGTGTGTGTGTGTGTGTGTGTGTGTGTGTACCTGTTGTTGAGGCAGCAGTAGATGATAGGGTTGTACATGCTGGAGCTCATGGCCAGCCAGATGACAGCAAGGTAGATCTGCTGGATGGGCCACCAGCGCGCCAGAGACGTATTCATCCCCACCAGCAGGAAGTACAGGTGATAGGGCAGCCAGCACAGGGCAAAGGTCACCACTACCACCACCATCATCTTCACTATCTGCACACACATACACACATTTTTGCTTAGTCTCACACACATGCATACACTTTCTTAGTCATACATCCTCTCACATTCTGTATTTTACACAAACACAGTTAGACAATCCAGCACAAGCAGAGGCCCAGGCACAGACTGAGTAAAACACACACACACAAACATACGCACACACATACACACACACACACAAACACACACAGACACACACACACACACACACACACCTTTCTCTTGGCAAGGAGCTGCTGATGGTAATTTTCAGAGGAGTCTCCAGGGATTTCAGCCCCCCAGAGGATCAGAGCCACCTTACTGTATGTCACTCCCATAATGCTCAGGGGGAGCAAATATACCAGCACTCCTAACACAATGTGGTACCTGTTCAAACACACACACATAAACACAGAGAGAGACAGAGAGAAACATATGGAGGATGCATGGCAGTGCTGTCAACATGAGCTGTTTTGAGTGCAGGTCTGCACACTTGCATTAGATATACGCCACACACACCTTTATGTGTTTATGTTTGTTTGTTCATGTGTCCTGTGCATTCAAAATCACTTCATTTCCCCTGGTTACACACTAACTATGTCTGCACCCAGCCAAGCAAACATGCATGTGTGCAGGTTTCTCTTATGTCTATAGGGTTTCCTGAGTGTGTGATTGATTTATGTAAAGTATCTATAGGCCTGTTGTGTGTGTGTGTGTGTGTGTGTGTGTGTGACTGAGCGTTAAGTCTCACATGACGTTGTCCTGTTGGCCCCGGGGCCAGATGATGAGGCAGAGAGTTTTGTGTGGCATGACGCGCATGGTGGAGAAGATAGACAGTGGGAGCGCCAGCATGATGGCCAGAGCCCACACACACACACACACCCCCTTGGTCAACGCCGCTGACAGACGTGGCCTCAGGGGGTGGATAATCGCCATGTACCTGACAACAGGAAGTGACATCACGGGTCAGTGATGGATACAAATGTACAGTACATATGCAACCGTGTGGAAAAACACATGTATGACTGCAGCATTCAGGAGTGGGAACACTCAAACACACACTTTTTACCAACACATATGGACATGTTAGGCTGTCTGACTGTTGGCCCTCCTCTGAGCCACAGCAATCACATCCACTCACAGGCAACAAACAGCAAGATGACCATGTGGGCACTCACACATATTCCGAAGGGCAGACATGCACATAAGCACACACACACACACACACACACACACACACACACATTTCTACAGGGTATCCGTGTGTGATGACTGTGTGTTGAATTACTTCTGGCACAATGACACTAGGTGCTTTTCTCTGGGGCCAAAGATGCACTGTGAGCACAGTACACAGATGCTCCAAGACCACACACACACTGGCTCTCTATGAAAACTGTAAGCACACACACACACACACACACAGCAAGACACTATGTCAGCTCTGCTTGCCTTTGACACATCGAAGTTCCTACATTCACACACGTTGTGCTACTCCATCCCAAACACATATTCATAATCAGTAACATCTGTGTCCAACTTACTTACACCTACTTACCTACCTTTCCACCTTCTGACCTCCCTCCCAACACATCCACCCACCCATCCACCCACCCATCCATCCTTGGCACAGATCTGACTTTACCACTTTATGTTCACTTCCACTTTCAGTTCCACTGTTACCTTTGGCCAGCTGTCTGTCTGTCTGTCTGACTGTCTGTCTTTCTGTGTGTATGGCCACTCATGTCAGACTGTCATGCAAACGTAATGGACTTTCTCAGTTGTTTTCATGCTATTTTCAATTGTCATTACAGCCTGCACATGTGTGATTGGCAAAGGTGGATCAGACGCTTTGAACACTTTAGAGTTAGCTAGAAATCTAGATGTACCCTAGCGGTAGCAAATGGTTTTGCAATGCAGGTATGTCTAAAAACTAACCACATGGCCTCAGTAGCTGTTCTCCAAAGTTTGGTCAGACCAGTCACATCGCTCTCTCTTTGTAACAAGACACATAGATATATCCTATAGGGTTTTTTGTGTGCAGACGCAGTTTGTAAGACAACTGCTGATTCTGCCCTTGGATTGAGCCCTGTCTATCAGTCATAGCCAGACTATACATTTTGACGTTATATTTTGGCTTATCAGGCTACTTTTGCATCTGGTCTCAACACAGCCTGTCGAGTCAACATTTTTGTCAACACCATGTCTTTTGAATGACTTGAGCCAGCATTGCTAAATAATAAGTTTCTGATTATCTTGAATGAGATTTATGCACAACATGCATGTACTAGGATAGTCATTCATTGCTGCGCCCATCCAGGATACCCACTGAAAGCAGCTGCAGGGCCAATGACTGGACACACCATAGTACTTGGTTGACAAGGTCTTACAGCAAAGGACACCAGAGCATCACAAAATGTAGAGCACATGCTGAATAAACTGTGCAGTGGCCTGGGCTGTCTGCTCAAATCAAACAACGAGGGCTTGCTTGTGATGCACGCCAAATCAATCAGCAACCTCCCTATGAGGCGCTTCTTCCCACTCTGAGTCCACACAGGCCATGACAAACAGCAGAGAGTCTGAGGCAAAAACAACCTCCAGAGTGATTGTGAATTACATCTGCTGTTACAGGTCACAAGCTTACAGTGTATAGCAACCTATGAAAAAAGATGTGGGGACCCCAGGGAAGCCTTGCTAATGTAGCAAACTACTCCATTGAAACACACTGTTACTAACCTTCACAACTACTAATGGAAACACAGGTACACACAAATGTTTCACAGTTACCAGTCACACTACAAAACTACCACATAAACAGAAGGTTTGCCTCACTATAGAACACACCTCAGACATGGTTGTCAGTGGAGCAGGACCACCCAGATCATACACTATGAATACAGCCACATACACTTACAGCACATACTAGAACTAGAGAACTAGAGTCTCCATATGCTCCTAATCCACCTGCATCAGACTGGGCTATTTAGACTACCGCCACATCAGGGTGTGCCTTTCACCATCTAGAAAAGTCAGATATTTGAGTTTAAGTTGATATGTGGCTGTAATGCAATTACTGGTACCTTAGGCACAAACTTAGAACAGTATGAAATAATTTGCTGTTTGAAAAATTGTTTTTTGGGGGTTTTTTTGAAGATGATGTGGAGAATTTCATTTCTGATATAGTAAATCATGACAAATACTATAAAACCTGTAAAACCTGTACCTGTAAAACCTGTAAAAGCTACTAGTCTGATTTACCCTAGACGAGAGAAAATGAACTGTTGTATAATGCAGAATATCCTGGTAAGTGCATCCTTCTTTAGCTGAGATGTGTGTATTTGGGACAAGCATCCTTGAACTTGCATGTACACCGGATATACTCCCAATGTGTCACGCAATTACAATGACATATCTCTCTGATAAACTATTCAAAGCTGTCCTTGAGTATGACAAAGTTGAATGTACTCCAGACCCTGCCTCTCTGTCCTGCCGAGGGAACTGACACCTATTCATGTAAGTAGAATCTAAACCTAAGAATCCATACAGCTGTCAGAGCAGAAGAGCACAACAGCATTTTCAAAACAGCAAAGACTCTGACTTTGTTTCAGTTTTGTTTGTAAAGTGGACAGGAGAGTAGGATTGAGAGGCGCAATGTATTACGTAGCAACAAAAAACAAAAAAAAAATTCTAAAATTAAGCCAAAAGACTTGTAGGATTTTGGTGGCCACACTTTGTTTCATCTACACAAATTTCTCTTAACGCTTTCTAGACAGTCACTTGATATTGACAGGAGCAGAGATGTATAGTAACTAATAATAAATACAACAGAACTTAAGGGTGTTTGTGGGGTATCCATACTTCACAGGATTTGTACTTTTATTGCTTACCTTTACTCCACTCCATTCTGAATTAGCAGCACAGTTTCAAGGATTAATTGAAATTGAATTTGGTGGTCGACTGAGTGACTGCAACAAAGCTTTGTGTGAAGCTGGCTTGTCCTTGGACAAGTCTGACTTTGCGCATGTGTGTGATATTTTTTCAGGCTTTTAGACATTTTTTGAAGTTTGTTCTAAGCTACATGGTTTAAGCAGACTTTTTTAGCCCACTTGTACTTTTACTTTTATTATTTAAGTAGATTTAAGTACAGATGACTTCTCGCACAGAGATACAGTAAATACCAGATACTGGTAGACTTTTACTTGAGTAACATGCTGGTGGGTGACTTGAGCTTCTACCAAGTTAATTTTTGGTAGAGTATCTGCACTTTTGGGTACTTAATACAACACTGGGCAGGAGACATGAGGAAACAGTAATATTTAGATAATATTAAATTTGCAGTGAGCCATTGCTGCACCACCATCAACTTTTTCCTTCCTGACATTTTTCTCCAGTCACGTATGAGCCAATGAGTTCTGCCAGAAAGCTCCACAGCGAGCTCAGAGTCTGTTTGGTAGGACTCGCAAATGCTCCGCTACTTCTCTGCCCTCTCGAATACACTCCTGTAAAACACATCCTCGGTCCCAGCATTTGCTCTCCATCACACACAGAGACAGACAGACGACAGACAGACACACACACACAAAACACACACACACTGTTTTTTTGTCAAGCAGGCTGTTTCCTCTCTCTGTTGCTCTGTTATTAGAGCTGTTTGTCATCACTCATCTAAATGGGTGCTGGAGAAGACCCAGGTGCCAGTCTACTGTTTACAGGTCGGCAGCAGAGAATGTACAGACATGTAGTCTCACTGTCTGTGTGACTGAATGACTGAGGGTTTGTGAGATTGCATCTGTGTGTGTGAGTGAAGTTAGGCTTGTAGTGCTATGCAGTGTTCTGCTCAGTTTCAGGATAGGACTATAAAGGTCTTCAGTTATGAGGGAGTTATACACTATATAGTTCAAGGGGCGGCATCCTCTGGCATGCATGCCACAGTGCACACAGTGAGATTCTCCCATTCTCTCATTTTTCCATGAGAGGAATACCAGCGCGGCAGTTGCGCCAAAGATTGTCCATCAATTTGCGCACCAGGCCTATGGCAAAAGAACTCTCGCAGTTCGGGGACATCCTTCTTGGATATTATGGGTGTAAGTGCTGTGTGCTTGTTGTATTTAAAGTTTTCTTTGTATTTGTCAAACATCCACCATCATTCTGAGACAGAGCACGAAATGACAATTCCTGAAATGTAGACTACCTGAACACAACCGCCAACGTCAGTTAAAAAAAATATATCGTTTTTGTCGTTTCATTAAGTTCTCTGCTTTTCTACAATAATCTGTAAGGACAAAGAGACCATCGTGGGCCTTCTAAAGAGCAGCGTACCCAATTCCTGACAGACTTGAGAGAAGCACGAGAAGCAGTGAGAATGTTGTTAGTTTTGTTACTTGGCTACAACAAAAATCAATTTATTTGCACAAACCCGAAATGAGTGCACTTCCCGTCAGTAGCGCGCATTTTCATGTATGAAACTTAGAATTTGGAATGATGAATGACTTTTTTTTTTTAATTACACCAACATGTTTCTAAAATGCTGCCTTGCATCCAGACAGAACGGATTCACCATATTTTCATGTTTGTGGTAGGCCTATGTGTGTTCATGAAATGGTGTGGCGCCATAATTATGCCTAGTAGTTGGTCTGTTGATTGGCACGCAAAGGAAAAAGACCATTTCTTATTGGCACTACATACCAAAAAGTTGCCGACCCCTGCTTTATACGAAATGAAGTGTAGAACGAGGGCTGTTTTTATTACCAGGCTAGTCAACATGAGATTCAAACATATAATACAAACATGTACAACAGATATCTGGATGTGATCTCTTACCTGTCCACTGCGATCGCGGCCATGGAGTAGATGCTAGCAAACACCGCAGCCACTGGGAAAAAGTTGTGGAACTTACAATACCCTTCTCCGAAATACCAGTCCCCGTGCAGTGCGTACAAGAAGTTAATTAGCGTGTTGAAAGACGCCACGCTCGCGTCGGAAAGGGCGAGATTAAAGAGGAGATAATTGGTAACCGTGCGCATCCTTTTGTGCGCAAGAATGATCCACATTACGATAAGGTTTCCCACTACGGCGACCACAACGATGAGGGTATATGCCATGGACCACAGCATCACCCGCCACATCGGCTGTACGAACTGATTAGTAAAGTTGCCGGTAGCATTTAAAGATGAGTTCACACGTGAAGGCATCATTTTGTTATGAAACCCTAGTGTACTCTACCCAAATCGACAGCCTTAACCTGTCCACGAGGATCGACAAAGCACGCCAAGAGAAGTACGGATATGTTCTGGGTTGCATGGATTCTGGCGAGTGGATAAAGAGACAATCATTCTTAACCGTAACTGGTGCGACACATTTGGCATGCGAGTGGTTGGACGGTGGGTGCACACACCACACGCGCGTGCGCGCGCACACACACATCTGTCACACAGTGGAACAGCGCACTGACAGTCTGAAGTGATGGAGTGGATGGGCTGCCACATTCAAAGAATTTAAAACAGAAAAATGGTCTTTGCTTTTCGTCTTTCCTGGGAGAGAGGGGGAGAGAGAGGGAGGGAGAGAACTTTATGCCCAGGCGAGTCACCACACACACATCCAGATCTCTACATAGAGGGTACTAATGTCAGGACTACTCCAGTCACATGTAGGCTACATGCTTTTAGATAGCAACCTCTCCGTGACATTTCCAAAAAAACATCATTCCTCAATTCACCTGTTTTATTTCGTTCATAAAGACTACAAAGGTTACATTATTATTCAATCCTGCCTCATTGCATTTTTGCAGGGATGATTCTTTTAGCAATGTATGACCTGTCTACATTCCTCATTTCCTCATCTACAACGATCCACTTGTGCCAGAGTTGCATGGCATGTATTAAGATTATTCAATCTTTTGAACTTTTTTCGTATTAGTGGTTTTAGAAGCACCAGATTTTGCATAATATGTCCCCGTTAAAGTAGCATTTGTTAGAGATGTTGGTATAGACCATTATGCATGTCATGTCAAATGAGAGCCCATTAAATGAAAGACTTCACTAAAAAAGAAACCAAGTTTAAGATGTGTTTTTTGTATAGTGGTATAGCTTACAGTGGATGGACGTATATATTCTTCACTTTTTCAATTATACATGAACATATTTCATTTATATAGTATTCATACAGCATCACCATGATATAAAACAGGGTTTCCCCCAGTGTTTTATAGTTAAGACGGCCACACCTCCCAACCCTAACCCTTAACTACATCCCCCAAAAAGATAAATATTTGGTACTGCAAATGCAATTTCAAAAGTTGCTTTACAAAAATTGTATAAGCTAGTTATTTTTTGTGCCTCCTACATATATGAAACCACACAACAGGTTAGTAATAAAGGAACTCTGCAGTATCTTCACAGTCATGCAAAAAACTACACTGAACTTAAATATGAGAGAGACTCCATCACCAATCATCACTGGGGCTGATGAAGGTGTTTTTGGGGATAGAAATGGTTTATTTCCAATTGTTGATACATCAGAGAGCATGTGAGAGAGCAGAGCCACAGAAAGCAGTAGAAAAATACTTTTAAAAAATCACAACAGAAAACTTTACACGGAATGTTCTAGCACACAGAGATAGGACACACAAACACACACGCTAGAAAACAAAAGACACATTCACAGATGCCTCCACAGGACAAACAAACCAATCCAACCACACACACACACTCGCTCTTACTCACAGAACTGAGTTGCTACAGGTCAATGAATGTTGATGTTGAACGGTGAAGAGTCAGGAAGTGTATTCATAGCTTGAGTGTGTGTGTGGTCTCAGCGAATACATTACAGCCAAGAGAACACATACACACATGCACACACCACACATACGCTATCAACAAGTGGATCTTTGTAACAGCATTGCTTAACAGTCACAGACAAGGCCACACACACACACACACATGCGCACACACACACACCCACACACACACACTCACTAAACCTAATATACAGTAATAATGTGATAATGTGTCACTGACACAGACAATAGGTGTCCAAGTGTGTATGTGTGTTTGTATGCATCATTATGCATTTATGCATTGCAACGTCATATACATAAGAAAACATAACACTCTAAAAGAAAACATTCAATGCAGGTCCCCATGTATGACAAAAGAGGGGGTAACGAGAGAGAGGGAGAGGGAGAGAGAGAGAGAGAGAGAGAGAGAGAGAGAGAGAGAGAGAGAGAGAGAGGGAGAGAGAGAGAGAGAGAGGGAGAGAGAGAGAGAGAGAGAGAGAGAGAGAGAGAGAGAGAGAGGAGGAGAGAGAGAGAGAGAGGAGAGAGAGAGAGAGAGAGGAGAGAGAGAGAGAGAGATGTATGCTTGCCAACTGCAATTAAACTTGGTCATAATCAGCATAAACAGCTTTTAAAATCTCTTTTAAACCTCCCTCTACACACACATGTACATACAAACACAGACACACACACATGTACACACAAACACAATCACACACACAAACACACACACACTTGGTGCAAAAGTGTTGTCACTGGAAAGCTTGACAAAAAGAGAAAGAAGCTAAGACTTGCGTTTGTCTGCCAAAGTCAGAAACACATAGACACACAAACAGGCACCAGGGAAGCACTTTCACTGAAAGCTTATATACCCTCTCACTCACTCACGCACTCCCAGGCTCTCTCTCTCTCTCTCTCTCTCTCTCTCTCTCTCTCCATAGACATAGACTGTAGTATTTAAGTTGGAAGAAGCACAAGTAGCTCTGGCACTGGCTCCAACATGTAAAGACAGTGTGTGTACATAAACATGTGTGAGTCACAGTATAAGTGACGTGTGTATGTACGCTTACATGTATGTGTGTATATACAGTACTCTCTGTGTGTGTGTATGTGTGTGTGTGTGTGTATTTTTGTGTTGGTGAACGTTGCATTGTTGAGCAGGAACATGTTGTCTTGGGTGTTTGTCATACTGCAGAGGTGTATGTGTGTGTGTGTGTGTTTGTGTGTATGTGAGTGTGTGTGTATGTGTGAGTGTGTGTGATTAGTCCAGGTTGTAGGTGCGCAGGTAAATCTGCCGCTGGATCCAGCTTGTGAAGTGGGTGACGTTGGCGTAGACACCAGGCCCCAGCACCTTGGAGAAGCACACCGAGCCCCAGGAGGTCAGGCCATACAGACGCCAGCGCCCATCCTCCTCACGACACACCAGAGGGCCACCACTGTCACCCTACACACACACACACACACACACACACAATCAAAAAACATGATGGCCCCATCAGACACATGCTTGTGGACCACACAAACAAAAAGGTCAGTGAAACAAACAGGAACAGTGGATTCCACTGGAAGTCAGTGGAAGAAGTCAGACTTGCTCCCCTGCACACACACCCATACACACACTCACACACTCACTCACCATGCAGGAGTCCACGGTGCCTGACTCGTAGCCTGCACATAGCATGCGTGAGGTGATGGTCTTCATGTCGAAATAAGACTGACACTGAGCTAGAGAGATGAGTCGGACCTCCCCCTCCTGAAGCTTATAGGGCACTGATGGAGGGAGATGGAGGGATGGAGAGAGAGAGGAGAGAGAGAGAGTGAAGCATCAACTGTACAGATTCATTTAATCTTTTACTGTATGTATTTTAACTAGAGCACCACTTGCCAGGGTAGAAATCCAAACCCACTGCTGGCAAATTTGAATTTGCTCTGCTGGTCCATCTGGCCAGAAACTCATTGAAGCTTTTTAGCTATGCAGCCCAAATGCCAGGAACCAGTCAAAATCACTTATCAGCTCTTTTACCAATTTGTCAGAATCCCAGGAACCAATCACATCTGCTTATCCAAAATGGAGCAGGCATTATATGATTAACAATCAATGTATTGCTCTTTAAACTCACGGAGAGCACACTATAGGCCTATTTTCATTCAGACTCAGACACAGAGTCAACAACTGCAATTAAAACCGCTTTTATATGGATGATTGCATAAAGTATTTAATACTTCAATTTAACTTCAAGTCTCAGGCTGTTTACGCCCCTGTAACAGGAGGTCCATCAGACCGCGCGCATTTCAAACTTACTGCGGTTGCCCACATGGCCCCAGCCAGTGATGTAGCAGTAGGTGTCAGGCTTTGGCAGCTGTCCGGGGTGTGGCAGACAGACGGGGCGCACGTAGCTGGTGATGTCCACCTCGCGGTCCAGCTCAAGCACGCTGATGTCATAGTCTACCACAGCGCGGCTGTAGCGCTGGTGCAGCGTCACGCTAGCCACACCGCGCGTCTGGGTGTGGGCCGACGGGTGGTCCAGGTTATTGATGCCCAGAACCACCTTCCAAACATCCGCACTCTCACGCCTGCACAGGAGCAGAGGTAAACACACACACACACACACACACACGCATATACACACACACACACACACAGATGGGGAGGGAGAGAGAAAGAGATAAGGAATGGTAGTGTTATATATATAGGATGAAAGAGTAAGACATGTAGTGAAATTGCATAAATTAGAGTATTAGCTCAACCAAAGGCTAAAAGCAAATAAATGGGCATTAGTCCATATGGGTTCAAGATCCATGTAGCCTACAGACCCAGATGTGGTTGGTCAGTTTGTATCCAGCACCTTCCAGAGACTGTGGCTGCTTTGAAGTTGGGACGGAGGAGTGATATCATGTATTGTTATATAATAGAAAGAGAGCAGGAGAGCGAGGGAGTAAGACAGCAGGAGCGGAAACAGAGGAGAAACAGAAAGAGAGGAGGACGGAGAATGGAGGGAGAGAGAAAAGAAGACAAATAGAGGCCCAGAGGACAGAAAGGGCAAGAGAGAGGGAGGGCATGATGGAATGGCAGGAATCAGACGCTTTCAAACAAAACTCTGCAATTGATTTTCTTATGAACTTAATTAGAAGGGCTTGTTTTTATGTGATGAATGTCTGTCTCTAAATGCCACCCCATCATGGAAACGCCTGCAAAATTAGTTTCCGTAAGATTCCTCAGGACAGGCATTAATGCTTGTCCAATTATTTAGAAAGATGAATTTGATTGGTAAAGTCAGGCTAGTGAATACAATATAAGCTCTGGACATCCATCTGGAGATGAGTTCATTGCAGCCAATTTCTGAATCACTAAAAACTAAGGAGGCAATCACCCACTTATCTGGCATAGGGCTGGGTTTTCATGATTTACAACCAATGATCTACAAATCTACAGATGTGTAAATTCCTTTGAATGAAATAAACAAGTGCAAATACAGCTTTACATTCTTTCACCTGATCTGCTCAGCTTTTGGACCTCACTGTACATAAAGCCCTTTAATGAGGGAACCCCAGGCTGAAACATGCTTTCAATAAAATGCTGGTGGAAATGGGAAGTCAGTTGCCCCCAGTTGTTCTTGACTGGTGTTCACTGTGAGATAGGACTACAAACATGGCACTCCCTGAAGCTTTTTCATGAATGCATTCACTTGTAACATTTCCTTAATGTGCATACTCAAATGATGGCATTTCCTTAATGTGCATACTCAAATGATGGCATTTTCTTAATGTGCATACTCAAATGATGGCATTTTCTTAATGTGCATACTCAAATGATGTTTGTGTGTTTGTGAGTGTATCAGCCCTCTGGCAGTGTGCTAAGGTGAAAACCTCTCTCTTCCCAATGAGCCCCCAGTCAGAAATATAACCTCTGGACCTGGAAGTGTGTGTGTTTCTGGAGGGGTTATGCATATCTGTGTGTGGTTGGGTCTGTGTAAAAATTAATGTGCTTGTGTGTGTGTAAGCGTGTGTGTGTGTGAGTGTGCATTTGAGCATGTGAGTGTGTTTTTGTGTATGCCTTTGTGTGCATGTATTTTATTGTGTCTACCTCAGCACATGGGTCAGTGTATACCCGTGTATGTGTGTGTGTGTGTGTGTGTGCGTCTGTGTGTGTGTGCGCGCACGGCTATCTGTGTGTATGTGTGTGCCTGTACCTGTGTGTCAGTGTGTTTCAGTGCGTGTTTGTATGTGCACATATATGTGTGATGTGTGTGTGTGTGTGTGTGTGTGTGTGTGTGTGTGTGTGTGTGTGTGTGTGTGTGGTCTCACCCCTCAAAGCAGTGTGCCACAGTGAGGGCCCACTTCTTGCCGATGAGCACACATCCACAGATGTGTCCACTGGGTTCACTCTGGAGGGAACACTGCCATGGCCAGCGGCCCGGACGACTCACACGACCTCCCAGAATCCTCTTCACCAGACGCACCGCTGGCCGACGCCCACAGTCTAGAGGACAGAGGACACATGGAGGGGGGGGGGGGGCAGTGTCAGAGCAGCTTAAGGTACGTAGCCATAGCAACATGGAGAAGTGCTGTGTGTGTGCGTTTAATCTGTGTCATGGTCTGTGCCTGTGTCTGAGTGTCTTAGTGTGTTTGTTTAAACAAGTAAGAGTGAGTGTGACTGGGTGTGTTTGTCTGTGTGTGTGTGGGGGGGGTGCTGAGCAATGTATGTGTGTAAGTCTGAATGTGTATGTGTATGTATGTGTGTGTGTGTGTGTTTCTGTGACTGAGCATGAAACTGAAGGTGAATGTGTGTTTGTGCATAAGAGTATGTATAACGTTAAATTTGGTGTGTGTGTGTGTGTGTGTTCCTTACCCTCTGTTCCACATTCCACAGCAACATGTTTACGGGATGCACAGGCATGACTACAGCAGAGAGAGAGAGAGAGAGAGAGAGAGAGAGAGAGAGAGAGAGAGAGAGAGAGAGAGAGAGAGACCCTCAATTTCACACACTCTACAGCACTTCATTATCACCCAGAGATGCATCACATCCTTTAGTGTACTACACTTGTCAGTGCTATTTTCAGTCTGCAATTACGCTCCACACTTCTGGTGTGACATTTCACTGTGAATTGCTCCAAAATGACTTGTTTCCATAGGAAATGTGTGGGGAATTAGTGTAAGGTTGAGCTCATGAGCAATTGCAGTGAAGCCTCAGGGGTTTAGTGTGTTTCTATTGCCTGTTCTGTTTCAGCTGCACCACAAGGAGGCGCTAAAGCCTAACACTTTATGACCACATGCACTTGGTCCTCATCATTGTCAGTGTTGGACAACATTTGTTAAGTGTAAAAAGAACACTGCAAATGCATACTGAATTCTTGCACACTCTCACACACAAACAAACAAACAAACACACGCACACAGACACATACACAACATTTCACAAACTAGTTGAAAGTTCAGTTCGTACAGAAAAAAAGAGTATTTCTGTGCATATCAAATGCACCCACTTCACACTGAGCTGCCCATCACTACCATCTCCAGCTGTGGGGATATTATTTGTTTGGGCCTGTTTCTTTAGTCACAATTAAGGCAGCAACCCCATATTCCCAACATTTAATCTGGATTAAGGGTCTAATCTAAGTTCTTTGGTTCATAATCAGTTCATAGCTCATAGAAAAACAAACTTGTCATTATTGTGCTGACACACACACCTTCTTTTTTCCAAGAGGCCTTGCAGAGCACTCCTGTTACGCTGGGGCCACTCGGGATGAACATGTAGCCAGCGCCGTCTGCCCACCCCAGACTCCTCAACCTCTTTTATAGACACTGGTGGCCTGCATGCACACACACACACACACACACACACACACACACACACACACACACACACGCACACACACACACACACACACACACACACACACACACACGTATGCCATTATTGCAGTCATGTCTTAACATAAGAAACATTGCAGAACAAATGGCAGTGTAAAAGTGTAATAAACAGGAATCCTGTCTGATCTTGTATTATTTGGCACACACACTAGGCCTATACGCTAAACAAAAAAAATCAGCCATTTTCAGAAAAAAATGGCTACTGTGTAAAACTGTTGTACTGACACAAATTTCATTTATCGTGCTCATAAACAATAATAATATTAGGACTCGTCACTCTGATACTTTGTCATAAGGATTTACTTTTGAAACATGATCATGCACACATGCCTACCTCTTTGCCCACATACACTTTTTTAGTATTTCTGAAAAAAAATATTCATTAGAATTGGTTCAAGTGCTAAACTGAAACTATAAACTGAAATGAAATGTTAGAATGTAGTGTATCGCAGACCCCACAAATACACATGCTACCACAAAACAAACACTACAGCAGGGTGTTTACAGCAGGGCTCTACACTGGCTCAAGCCATAACAGTCTCATAAAATCCCCATGACACCACTTCAGCTGGGGAATGAATGTGTTTTAGTTGTGTGTTAAAGCCATCAGGGTGTCAAAGGCCAAACTGAGCTTGTGTTCTGGACAAGGACCGCTGCTCAATTTCCTGCCTCACACTGATGTCTTCCTACAGTTGTACTTGTTTCCCTTGATCTTTGACTGTGGTTTTGTCTGCATGCTTGGTGGAATGTGGCGGCTGTCTCTTCTTCTTCTCTTTAGTTTGTCTTTATTTCTGTCTGGAGTTTTCGCCTGCATGCTTGCTGGAATGCCTCTTTTGTTTTTGTTTGTTTGTTTTTCGTTTCGATTTGTTTGTGGGTTTGGTCTACACGCTACTGACCTTACCCTAAACCCAGCTGGGCGCAGGTGAGCTCGCTGTGTTGAGGGCTCCAGCCGTCCACACACACCTGGTACTCGCCCCCGGAGCGAGACACACTCAGCGCCGCCGAGGAGTTGGATAGAGAGACTGGGGGGAGAGAGGGAGGGAAGAGAGGAAAAGAGAAGAAAGAAATGAATGAGGCTCAGAAGATACAGGGATGGGAAATTAACCTGTGATATGTATATGTATAACCTCTGTGTGTGTGTGTGTCTGTGTGTGTGTGTGTGTGTGTGTGTGTGTGTGCATTAGTGTGTGTAGAGCTTACCACAGTCCCACTCATCAGAGCTGTCTGAACAGTGCTTCTTGCCATCACACCAGAGAGTGCGGTGCACACACTCATGATTGTTACACTCCAGCTCATTGTCATTACACACAGCTGAGAACACACACACACACAC
>PYXC01000091.1:855000-1092500 GCA_015244755.2 Tenualosa ilisha | reverse complement strand
GGGAAGGAGGAGGGAGGGAGAAAGAGGGAGAATAGCAGAGGGTGTAAGATAGAGTGAGAAAAAGAGAGAGAGCAAATAGAAGCAAAGAGAAGGAAATGAAGTGCAAGAGAGAGGGAAATGTGTGTGTGTGTGTGTGTGATTGAGAGAGAGAGAAAGAGAGGAAGAGAGAAGTCAAAGAGAGATGAGTGTGGGACTCACCACAGTTGTGTTCGTCACTCAGATCTCCGCAGTCGTCATAGCCGTCACACAGCAGGGCGGGGCTTACACACCTGCCTGTCACACACTCAAACTCCCCCTCCTGACAACCTGCAAGGAGGACAGGAGAGACAGAAGAGAGAGAGAGAGAGAGAGAGAGAGAGAGACAGACAGGGACAGAACGAAAGAGAGAGAGAGAGAAAGAGAGAGAGAGACAGACAGGGACAGAGAGAAAGAGAGAGAGAGGGAGGGAGAGTTTTCAGATGCATATGTCATATCCATATGGAAGTCCAAGCTGAAGTTACTGAAATCCTGTATGATTCAGTCCTCATAGATGAAGTACTACAGTACATTCCTCTGTCTAATGAGTCTAATCCAAGGCAACTTGTGTGTGTGGGTGTAATTGTATTCTGTAAAGCATGTGTTAAATGTTCTGCTTTGGCGATGGCAAACTCTATTTGTGTTGGTGTCTCTGGTTGGACGCTACTGTGGTATGTGGATGAGTGATGGTGTGGATTAATGGACTGAGTCCTCACAGATTCATATTCTCCTTCCTACAACTCCCTCTCTTTCCCTGCTTCTATCCTTCCATCCCTCTCTCTCTGTCATTCTCTCTATCCCTTGCTTCTCAGCACCCTTCTCCCTCATATTTAACTGCCGCACTCATTTCCTCTAGCACTTGAGAAGTATATGTGATACCCTGGAAATGCTGCCAACATTAACCCCAGCACACACACACACACACACACACATCGCTTTTTTCCCACATGTATAATGCTGCCAACATTAACCCATACAAAAGTGTGTTCATGTGCACATACTCACAGTCGCACACACACAGCAGAAGCAGCTGCCATGCAGAGTGAAATATGAATCTGGCCGATGCTGTGACAACATTAAAAAAATGCTCAAGCATGTGCTCATCTTCTCTGATTGTGTGTGTGTGTGTGTGTGTGTGTGTGTGTGTCTTTGCCGTTAGAATCCAAGTGTCTTAAAGTTCACTAAGGGCATTTGAGAACACTGACTGATAGCAGCTCGATACATTCACAAAATCTATTATCTTTTTTTAAACTTTAACTGTAAACATAGAGGTGAAATACTGGAAAGTGTGTGTGTGTGTGTGTGTGTGTGTGTGTGTGTGTGTGTGTGACTTAGTAAGCTAGTATCTTATTGAAAAGTACACAGTTAGGTGGCCTTACGTATGACGACAGCCAGACAGCTTCTTTAAAACACTCCACCTATCAATCAACACCCGCTCCATGACAACAACACAAACATCTGACTAGTCACACAAAAGCTCTGTAGATGTGTGTGTGTGTGAGTAGCCGTGCTTGTCTTTTGTCCCTGTCTCTGTGAGTGTGTGTGTGTGTGTGTGTGTGTATGGGGAGAGTGAAAGAGAGAGTGTGTATTTGTGTGTATGTGTGTGTGTGTGTGTGTGTGCGCACGTGTGTGTGTATCTTACTGCAGTCTGCCTCATCGCTCCAGTCATCGCAGTCGTTGTAGCCGTTACACACCAGTTTGTGGGGGATGCAAATCCCTGTGGCGCACATGAAGTTGTCACTACCTCCGCACAACGCTACAAAGGAAACGCACAGACTTAGACAGACTACTTACAGACACAGTGTCACACAAACACACACACACACACACACACACACACACACACACACACACACACAAAGCACAAAGCACAAAGAATATACATATATATGACATAATACACCTGCAGAGCAATGCAATCAAAATGATGCATATGGTACAAGCATTATATAACCCAAAATGAGCCTCCAAAGTGAAGGCCCTACTCAGGGTAGCTTGACAGCTGGAAGTAATACCAAGAGAACTCATTGACCCTCATTTATTGAACATAGAAACCAGCACAGATCTGAGCACAGGAGTAATAATAATTTATGAACCATTCGCATCACTCCTAGCCTGCTGATCCCACACTGCACCTCCTGCTCAGGACTCAAGTCATTCACTGACTCGTCCCTGGGCTGCTCCCTACAGCAGCATTAAAGGTCCCCAAAACTCTGTGGATGTGTAACAAATGCATTTCTCATATGAACAATAGTTTCAAAGGCAGTTGTTTACTACACTCAGAGAAAAATACAAGGGTTTTCAAATGCGATTAATCTTAAAATTATATGGTTACCAGTAATCGCGATTAATCGCAAAATTGCGGAAAAAAAATGTTTAAATAAACTTTTAAAAAACTGTTTATAATCATGATAAAAAGCGTTAGATAGCGTTAAAGCACTATCAATGCCATAATTTTGACAGCCCTAGAAAATATGCATCAATAGTTTGACTGTAGAAATGAACAAAGACACACTTTTTGTGTGAACATGGAGTTTGAACAGTCAGAAAAATGGCATCAAAGGAGGTCATGAAAGTCTAGAGATTTAAGTCTGACAGAACACATCTTGTGCACCTCCAAACAAATGCATTCAAGACAAACCCACATCACACATGACAGACTGATAATGCCAGGCTTTGCAGGGACATGTCTGCATGTCTGCCTACACCTGTCTCATGTCATATGCCTTTTGCAAAAGAGGGCCAGTCAAACCTAAGCTGAATCTCAGAACAAAATGTACTCCATGAAAGAAATAAAAACCACATAGACACACTCACACGCACACACAAATGTTGTGTCATTTTATAATTAATGACATAAATGCAGATAAATCCAGACGAAACCCCCACACACAGTCACTGCTCCAAAAGCAATTCCTGTGTGTGTGTGTGTGTGTGTGTGTGTGTGTGTGATGATGAGCAGCTGGACTCACAGGGCTTGCCCTTGATGTGTCTGGGAGTGTAACAGAGGGCCGTGTCTCCCACAGTGCCTGTGGTCGGTGTTCCAGAATTGGGTTCTGGCGTAGCGGCGGCCCGCGGCAGCGGAACGGTTCCGTTGGAGAACTGGGAGCAGCGCAGGAAATCAGGCCAGGAGGCGTTGAACATCTGCAGCACGGGCTCACAGCCCTCACGCGCTGCCTCACAGAACCCCACGCATGGGTACACCAGACGCCTGGGGGGCAGAGAGGGAGGGATACAGAGATGAGGAGATCCATAAACACATAGAGACCAATACATTGAGCAACAGACAGACTGAGAGCCCTACAGGGAGACTCATAACAAAACACAGCTTTTTTTCTCAGCTCAACCAGTTCATTGAGATGCAGGTCATCCATGGGGCTTGGCCATCTGCACTAACTGCTTAGAGGAATGCAATGAGTGCTGTGCTAACTTCTGTGATGATTCCAGAAATGCACCAAAGTTACTGAGATAGACAGACAGACAGATAAATCAATCAACACACAGAAACTAACTGACTGATAGAAAGATAGATAGATAAATAGATAGACAGACAGACAGATAGATAGATAGACCCACCTGTCTGTGCCGTTGCTGATGCATTGTGGGAGGGCAAGGCTGCATCCAAAGAGCATGATGTGTGTGTAGCAGCCTAGTCGGCTGAGGTATGAGAAGAACTTGAGGAACATCTCCAGCTCACTGCTCTTGACAACCGCTGCCCCCGACGACACACCCGTCCGATTGTAGGGCAACATGTGGCACTGAGGCTCAGTGATGTCCACACACACACCTGCAAGCACACACACACACACACACACACACACACACACACACACACAGATATACACATACAAATGCATGAAAAGAATGTATGCATGTGAATACAATTCCACACACAATAGATGTACGCAGCAACACACACACAAATACACAGACAGACACACACACACACACAGTATAGGGGACATTCAGAAGCCAATGAAGGGCACTGTATCGTGGGTGTGTGTTTGACACAGTGTGTGCTTGTGGGACTTCTACAACAGTTTCATTCTCACAGCCCACCTGAAAGACTTTTAAAGTCATTGTGTATACACACGAGTGTGTGTGTGTGTGTGTGTGTGTGTGTGTGAGTGTGTGTGTGTGTGTGTGTGTGTGTCTGCTCTTTAAATGATTTATCCTGAGTGTATTTGAACGGTCAGTCTTGGACAGGAGCAGCGTTCCAATTTGTTCTCTTGGGAGGTCAAAACTGGCGGACAACTTTCTGTCTTTCTCTTACACACACTCTCACAGCAAACGCACACACACGCACATACACACACACAGTGTATAAACATCAGAATTCTAGTCACTGGCGAAAGTCTACCTTCGCTGAGGACAAATACTTTCACTCTCAGTACTCAGTAGTGCATTTAGTGACAATCACACACACACATACACACACACACACACAGCGCTCAGCAGTGGAACCCAGATAAATGTGACTGTAGATGCTCCTCATGCAGACTGATACTAATGAGATTTGGAAGAAAGGAGGAGACAGAGGGAAGAGTGGAAGTAGAGGAAGAGTGTGGGGAGGAATAAGTGATGTCCTCACAGCAGCATGAAGCAAATGGACAGAGACAGAGGAATGGAGTGATAGATAGATGGAATGACAGAAGGATGGAGAGGAGACAAGATTGGGTGAATTCTAAACATCCACTAGTATTTAATGATGATTTCAGGCTTAGGTTTGACATGGGAATTTAAAAGCTCTTAGCAAGTTAGTTACAAACCATGACTTCTGTTTATCATTATACCCTACATGTACCTAGATACACCAACACAAACACACACACACACACGCACATACCTAGATCTGGCACTGCAGTGGTGGGCTCAACAGCAGGTGTGTTTAAGATTCCTAGGATGCTTGCTGTGGTCGTCTGCCAATCATAAGGGAGCTTGTAAGGAGGCGTGTTCTGGGTGGGTGGAGAGGAGGAAGAGGAGACCGATGGAGGTGTAGGAGATGCTGGTGATGGTGATGATGATGGTAGTAATGATGATGGTGATGATGAAGAGTTGTCGGCACGGGGTCTCCAGTGACCCAGGCCCTGTGTATGAGGCAAGGGGACATTGATGACCCCAAGCAGAGACGTCGTCATGGAAACGCCAGAGGAAGAGCTGTTGTCTGCAGTAGTCAGGCTCTTTGTGATGGCCAGAGAGTGAGAACCAGTCGACTCCAGGAAAGAGTTCCCTATGACACCTTGTAAAACACAGACAGACAGACAGACACACACACATACACACACACACACACAAACACAGCATAATTTATAAAATATTCATAGCAAAGCATGGTAATCTAGCATCTGCACCTTTATATGCATGTTTATAAATAGAACTATACTGACAGAAATAGAGTTGAGACAGACAGACAGATAGATAGATAGATAGATAGATAGATAGATAGATAGATAGATAGATAGATAGATAGATAGATAGAGTGTGTATTTGTGTGTGTACACAGTTAAACCTATGACGTGGGAGACAGTAGTCATGAACTCATTTGCATAGTGCTGGTGTTTAAATATAAACACCTCCACAGCACACACACACAAACACACTGCACACATACTCCATATCTTCCTCCTTATCTCTCGCCCACTCTTTCTCTCTTTTCCTCTCTCTCTTTCTGTCTCTTTCTCTCTCTTTATCTCTCCCACTCCTTCATTTACTGACTCTCTTCTTTATCCTTACTGTCTCTCCCACTTCTGCTGTCTCTCTCTGTTTGTCTTTCTCTATCTCTCCTCCTCCCTCTCATACTGATTTTCTCTCGCTATCATTTTCTTTGTCTCTGTCTCTGTGTCCTTCACCCCTTCTCTCTCTCTCTCTCTCTCTCTCTCTCTTTCTCTGTGCACTGAGGTGAGGGGGAGGGGAGCTGACAGGTCAGGCTGCTGAAGGCTTTTGTTTTGTTAAGTTCCTTCTCAAATTAGCCAAATTAAAGCTGAGCTTCACCCCCACAGATGCCATTAGACTACATGACTCATCAGATGTGTATGTGTGTGTGTGTGTGTGTGTGTGTGTGTGCATTCTAGTGTGTATGAGATGAAGACAGAGAGAGAGATCCTTCACATTACAGCTTACACGGACATTGCTGTGATTTTCTTTTAATTACCATTATTATTATTATTATTATTATTATTATTATTACCTTTTCTTGTGTTGCATTACTAGTCTGTTATTTTTATGCTTTGGCAACGCTGTACTCAAACAGCTAATAAAGAGTCTTCATTACATCTCATTATAGTAGAGTAAGAGACACATTAGAGTACAGTAAGAGACACATTAGAGTAGTGTAAGAGACACATTATAATAGAGTAAGAGACACATTAGAGTAGAGTAAGAGACACATTACAATAGAGTAAGAGACACATTAGAGTAGTGTAAGAGACACATTAGAGTAGAGTAAGAGACACATTAGAGTAGAGTAAGAGACACATTAAGTAGAGTAAGAGACACATTAGAGTAGTGTAAGAGACACATTATAATAGAGTAAGAGACACATTAGAGTAGAGTAAGAGACACATTAATAGAGTAAGAGACACATTAGAGTAGATAAGAGACACATTAATAGAGTAAGAGACACATTAGAGTAGTGTAAGAGACACATTATAATAGAGTAAGAGACACATTAGAGTAGAGTAAGAGACACATTACAATAGAGTAAGAGACACATTAGAGTAGATAAAGAGAGACACATTAATAGAGTAAGAGACACATTAGAGTAGTGTAAGAGACACATTACAATAGAGTAAGAGACACATTAGAGTAGAGTAAGAGACACATTACATAGAGTAAGAGACACATTAGAGTAGAGTAAGAGACACATTACATAGAGTAAGAGACACATTAGAGTAGAGTAAGAGACACATTACAATAGAGTAAGAGACACATTAGAGTAGATAAGAGACACATTACTGCACTTTGGGCCTCATAATGCAGCCATACTGTCATACTTACAAAACATATAGGTGACTAATGTGCTGAGAAGTGAGTGAGTGAGTGAGTGAGTGAGTGAGCGAGTGAATGTGAGTGAGTGACTAACTAAGTGGTAAAGCACCCTTGAAATCAGACTGTTCAGCATGTTTGAGTGTCATTCTCCCAACCTCCTTTTCCCCTAACTGTGTGTCTGCTGTCAAATGAACCATGCTGACAGCAGGCCTCCCAGCTACACCCCAGGGGCTGTCAAGGACCATTACACTACAACAGGTGCTTCAGTCTACCCAAGCCTTTGGCTATCAGTCTAACTCTCTCTCTTAGACACACAAACACATACACACACACATTAAGACGGGGGTAAGAGGTTGTCCCAGTGTGTGTGTGAATGATCCAGATGTTGTCTCTCATGCTCAGTCACACAAACACACACATACAAACACACACTCACTCACTCACTCTTACATATTCTTCAAGCCAAACCGCAGTGCAGTTCAAGTTATCGTTCAAAACACACAAACACTCACACACCCAATAAGTACTAATGAATCTTCCTCTCTCCTCTTTCATCATGTGAACTCCACTATGCAAACATTCACTGACTAACATCTTCCTCTATTGCAAAGTTCAGCAGTGCAATGCTGTTTCTCAGGATGAGCCTGAGCAGTCAGTCCTCCTCTCTAGGGATGCCAACATGCATAGTGCATTCCCTTCAAAGTGTTACTTGCCAGCTTACTATTGGAAAGAATTGTTGAATTTATTATGTAAATAAATGTGAGAACACAGTGTGTGTGCATGTGTGCATGTGTGCGTGTGTGTGTGTATGTGTGTGTGTGTGTGTGTGTGTGTGTGTGTGTGTGTGTTTTGTGAAACTATTACAGTATTTCTATCTTGATACAGTGGGAATTATAGTCATGATTAGTCAGTTAACTAAAAGAGGACTGTAGAGTCTGATGAACTTTCCTACTTTGGATGAAAACTACGCCGGGATTGAGATCTGCTCTGTCCTTGTGCTCTCTCACTGTCATTTTCTGACTGGCATCACTCAGTATGACTTGTGCATTTCGTGTGTGTGTGTGTGTGTGAGGGAGACAGAGAGAAAGAAAGAGAACGCGTGTTGCTGTTGTTGAATTGCATTGATGAGTCACAGGATGATGTGACTGATTTAGACACATTCAAAATCCTGCTCTATTCCACACCATCTGCAAGAAACTCACACACACACACACACACACACACACACACACACACACACACACACACACACACACACACACACACACACACACTTATATAAGCAGACCACAATGCCAGCTCACACATACACACTCAGTTATAAAAGATCAAATAGCTACACTATCCTCAAGTATAAGCGACCTTAACCAACCTAGTCTGACATTAGCTTGTGTGACTACAGCTCTCACACATACTGTACATGCCATGGGAGACAGACACACAGATAGACAGACACACACACACACACACACACACAGCAGACACATAATGGGAACATGATATGATACATGATGAGGATTCACTTCCGCTATGAGACTTTCTCACTCAAAGAACCATAAAAATGTTCAACGCTGTCACAGCCCCCCATCCTCCACACACACACGCACAGACACACATCTGTGGTCTAATGGGGTTCCTGTGGGGGAGGGCTCTCAAAGGACAGCTGCTCTCCGACTGGTCCATTACCTCCCCATCTATCTCACTCATTGGTTGCTTCAATCAAATAAATCTCAGCAACTGGATCATTAACTTGAAATCTGGTGTCTGGGTGAGTTTGAGAAAGCGTATCTGCATTTCTTTTTCCTAATGTAACAGCATTAAAAACAAAGAGATGGCTTACAGAATAAGACTATCAGTAGGTTTACCATGAAGGGTATGCACTGATGTTTGATAGTGTGTGTGTGTGTGTGTGTGTGTGTGTGTGTGTATGCACGTGCATGTTAGAGCAGTAAGAGGCGTGGGTGGAGAAGAAACGATGAGTGGTTGACAGAGCGACCAAGCTTGTCATCTCCTCAACGGAATCACATCTGTGCAAACACTCTGCTCACACGCACACACACACACACTCCTTAATATAACAGTGTAAAGCAGACACGCACTCATTTAATTCTGAATTTAGATGAGGAATGATCTCTTTGAAATAATTCTTTGAAATAAAACAGGTGAATCCTTTGATTGTGATTGTGTGTGTGTGTGTAATAACAGCTTTTGCAAATGTCTATTTGCCATGACAATAAAGCATTTCTACGAGAGAGAGAGATATGTTGCATGTGTGCTTACCTGTAAAAGCCAACATCACTAAGAGAACGCACGCGAGCGCGCAGATCGCAGGGATGAGAATGAGGAGAAGCAGTCGAGTGTATTTAGCAGAACGGGAGCCGAGCTTCTGGGAGCACGGGCCCCCCGTCATCTCCGCACCGTTGCCGCTCACCTGCGTGACAAAACACACGCGAGATTCTCTCAGCCACACATCATCAATTTGACTCCCGTTAGATGGGACACGACTTTGGTGAGTAGTCGACGCGGAGGCGTCAGAACGGAAGGAACGAGCGACTCGTGACGGGTCTTAGACCTACTTAAAAAGAGTAGGCTACTCTAACGAGAGCCAACAGAATAGGGTCAATGGACTTCGTTGGAGAGTCGCGCGAGATTAAAATCACTCAGTAGACTATTAACCACGGGGAAAACACAGAGCTGTCTGAAGTAACAGCAGAGCAACTAAATAACAGACATACTTAGCACGCATAATAATTGTAATTGTAATAATAATAATAAGAATAATAGTAATGGGTAAGCAAGATTTAGTTGCAGAACTATTTCACAGAAGAGTTCAATCACACTTACCTGCGGCTATCTCAGCTCCCTACCGCAGGCTACTTAACAAGCCTGACACTGGCCAGCGGTCATATAGCTTGTACAGTGGTTCGCAGAGGGTGAAATGCCTCTCTCTGTAATTTCGCTTAAATGACAACAAACATGTTTTGACTTGAGGATTTTGGGCACGAGTGAGCTGCCCCCGGTTTGCTTGCCAGAGTTTTACAGTCGGTCTTCCGAAAGCTGTCACTCCGACACTCATAAAGCTAGTGGGTCCTAGCGCCGTGGTCTCGCCTATGTTGAAGGGTCGATTGAAGATGGTTCGCCAACTTAATCCACTTGGAACAAACAGGCCTACTTTCCCTCACATAACAATTTTATCAGTGGCTTGTAACGACGATCTCTGCGACGCCTCAGGACTGGTGACAGAGATCGCGCAATGAAATAACGACGATATAGGACCTCGCGGAATAGCCAACCAGTCAAAAAAAGACCCCCCTCCTCTTTGCGCGGTTATTTTTACCCAGGTATTTTTCGCTTCAGACTTTCCATGCCTGTGACTAGGGGGCTCGCGGGGCAACACGGGGGGTATCTGAAATCTCAGCTCGCGGGGAAGAACTTTATTTATAGAGCCCCCCGGGACTGAGGAGCACCGCGTTCCATCGGGACAGGCGCAAGAAGCGTGTCTACATGTGCGTTAGGACGAGACGGCTGCGCGTATAGGCTGGACAACACTCGAGTTGACAGAGAGGGTGAGGTGGACGGACACCCATCTGCCGACTCTAAATCAAACACGCGAAGGCTCGAGCATGTGGCCACGAAGCTTTTTTTCCCCACTGGCGTGTCTGCCGGACCAAGTGGAGTGGTGGTGGCTTTGAGCGTCTGGCTGAAAACGTAACTCCCCCCAACATAAATCACGGCAGTAAATCTGCAACTGCAGTTGTCCCATGAAGAAGAAACGTCATTGAAGTTTTGTGCTCAAAAGTTCAGCAGAGGATGCTGCTTGCGCAACTTCGTGTGATTTTCCCTCATCTAGCTTTGAGTTACCAACCTCTCCTGCGTCCTTATAAATGCCCATATTAATGGAGAAGACACGAACAATAATTAGAAAAACGGGCACATTATGAGGTAGAAATGGCAAAATTACTTAAACGCAGTAACCAATCCATCCATCATTAATACCAGTCTACTGAAATGCAAATGGGTTAAGAAAACAAAATATGCAGGACTGACCAAAGGCAGTGTCTAAACCGTGTCCCAATGCACACTGACCGGACAATAACCCATTACGACACTGTATTTGTTCAGAGGGAATGTTTATGAAGTTCCCCGGCGCCCCTTACCACTGTCTGATTGCGCGGTTCTCCATGGGTCGGCGCATGGAAGTTCTCCGTGGAAAACATGACACCAGGCGCTCCGTCACCGGTGAGTACCGCGCCGGATTACCCGGTTTCCACGTATCTCATTTGTCAGTGAGAATGGAGAGCAGAGCGCCCACAGCAAAAGCGAGAGCTAGAGGAGGGGCTGGAGGGGGCTTCCCTCACCTAGCCCTTAATGCCTGCTGCATTAACAAACCCAACCCCTCAGTGCGCCACCGACACCCCTTCCGTTGCCAAGTGCATCTGCTTAGGTTCATCTGGCTGCTCAGCTATTGTTTGTCTGTATGCTGTATGATAGAGTATTTGTTGTGCAAGAGTGGGTTTACTGGAGTTGCTTGAGGTATTTGTCATGTTAGAAACTCCTCCTCATAGTAAATTACAGTGCAGTTAGGTACACTTTCTGTTCTCAAATACCAGTGCCAAGAGGTATAATTATATGTACTTTAAATTCATGTACACATGGGTTGTATATTTCAGGGTTTTTTGTACCCAGGTCACAAGGCACACAACTGATACACAATCCAGACAGTGCGCTTAAACAAAAAGACCTAATAGACTGTGCCATCAGTTTCATGCACTGCAACTGAAAACTTCAAAGTTCAAAGTGAAATAAGATTCATGCAGCTCTAGTAAAAAATGCACAAGCAATCTAAGTCAGAGGAGGGATATGGGAACAGGCCACAGATCCAGTGGTAACGTACTTACTCCAGTCTGGCTGTAACTTGGCTCAAATGTTTGGTGCTGCTCTACACTGAGAGGTGAACGGTATTAACTGACTGAAAATGTCAAATGAAAGATGTCTAATGATACTCTGGGCTTCAAGCAGAGTCTCTTTGACAAGTGCTTGTACATGTCTACTATAATCTGAAGATGATGTACTCGTCTTCTAATTGAGAGCTAATAAGAGTACTCCAATTCACTTGCTGTGCTCCTCAGCACTGACTTCAATGGGCATATTTAAGGGTGCTGTCAGGGTTGTGTACTGGGTGTGCCCAACCTATTTTGGCAAGCCACTTGGTCCAAACCACAGCTATCCTGGTCCCATAGCTTTAAGACCAACATGGACCTCTTAGAGTTCTCCACAGAACTGGAAAACAACACTTTATACTTGATTGAAAAAGAGGAAAGAAACATGCAACAAGGCCTTACCTATGACACATAGCCAATTTTACCCAGAAGTACTGAATTAAGTGCTGAAAGTGTCCGACCTTGCAAATGTAAATCAGCAGGATTCAGAAGAGTAGGTTGGTCCTCTGATAAAAACCACCACGAGAACAAGATCTCATTTTGGCTTTTTATTATGGCCATCACATTTGCATATGGGATTCTATTCTACAATTCTGTTTGTAAGGTCAAAAGGTAAATTAGAGGAAACAAAGATTATAAGCCTAAAATTCGGGGGAAAATTAGATTCAACATCCAAGAACTTAAGGGGCCATTCACTTTACAATTCATATGCAATTCATATTCCTAGCATTCAGTATTCTGCTGCATTTGACAGGTGAGTGCTTCCAAATGAAAGAACATAGAGAGCATCCTTCCCTGCTCTTACCTCTAAGTGTGTATGTGTGTGTGTGTGTGTGTGTGTGTGTGTGTGTCATGTCAGGCTCACCAGCACAAATGCATGTGCCTGTGCAGGTGAGTGTGAAGCCCAGAGTGTGGACATAAAGCAGGGCACCCCAGGGTGGGGCGGGGAGAGCAGTAGTGCTGAAGTCCTGTCCTTGTGAAGTCTGTCTGTTGCTGGTCTAGTGGGCCTGCAGCAGGAAGAAGGCAGCTGCGGCCAGGAGGATGCCACACACAGGCACAAGGAGGTACTTCCTGTACTGAAGCCACCGCCCCTCCTCTGGCTCCGCCTCCGTGTTTCGACGGTTCTTCTTTCGCCGACCTTTCTGCCTTTTTTCAAAGGCTTCCAGCTCAGCCTACAAACACAAACACACACACACCAATACATCATTACAAGACAATCTGTGTATGGCTCTATCTTTGTCCTAAACACATAAGCACAAGGAATCTAATTTGCTGAGACACACTGTTGACTTTCCAGTAACTACCAAGTCACATGCAGAGACCTGCTGCCACACACACACACACACACCCACAAAAAAACAACCAATGTATACTCACCCCACCCCACAACACACACACATACGTGCGCACACACACACACACACCTGCTGTTTTTTCCTCTCCTCTTCTAAAGCAGCTCGCTCCTCTGCTTCTTTCATCTGAGACAGAGACAGACATCAGAGAGAAACACAAACATAAGCGAGGGGAATGAACACACACATATACACACACACACACACACACACACACACACTTATGCCATCAGAACATCCAAGAGCCCATCTTTGAATCTCTACTGCTGCTGCTTTCCACATTTAAATCAGCTAAAGGCTGGACTGGGAAACGCTCTGCTGGATAAGAGTGATGAGGCTTTAACAGAGAAGTGAAATCAAACACATGCAACTCTTTAAAAGACTAAATTCATGCTACTCTGTGTTATGGTGCACACAGAAACCATAGAGCTATTTTCAGAGATAAACACACACACACACACACACACACACACACAAACAGCCATCCAAACACACCTCGGTAGCTTTCTTCAGGAGGCTCTTGCACACATCATCACACACCACTAGGTCAGGCTGGGTTTGGGCTTGGGTACAGGAGAACTCCTGATAAACACAAGAGACAAGTTTAAACAACAGGAACGCTCACGCTGGACATGTCTATCTGACTCTCTGCACTGCACTCAGTTTTCCACCGAGTGCTAACAGCTCTACTCAACTCAACTCGGTTTCGGTTTCAAATGTTTTCATTTCCACTGCATGAAAGTACCATTTCATGTCACCGGTTGCTGTAGCAACGCTGAAACACGCTACCCTTGCATCACCAACGTGGAGACGACAGTGCGAACAGTCTCTACAATGGATGAAATCAAGGCCATTTTGTTTCATCTTGGTAAGTGGTTGCATATGCCACAATGTGGAGAGACATCTCTTTTGGGATGGCATCAATTACTCTCATACTCTCATGCTTACACTGACACGTTAACATTATGACACTGGATACCACTCAGCAGCCTAGAAGTATTTACACATCATCTTTTAGTGTCCCTTTGGCTCACTTGGAACCTTGACAGAGGTGATGACAAAAGTGGTACCAGTTACCAGGTATTTATTTTCTGCAATAGAAAAGCAGGAAAGGCAAGTAGAATTGAGGCGAGATGAGTTGGTACCATGCAGTGGAAAAGCTCTATCTGATGGTTTGATGACAATGAGAAAGGGGGTACCTGCATTTAGAGTGGGTAACGTTGTATGTGTAGGTGTCTATGTAACCTTACAGGTGCGTGTGCTTGTGTGTGTGTGTACCTTCTTGATCCTCTTGCAGGGGCACTTGACTCTGACTCTCTGAGTGCAGGACTCCACACAGTCTCCAGGGTGACACAGCTCTTTACAGCGATGCCCACAGCCAAGCTACAACCACACACATACACACACACACACGCATTATATCACGCACTATCTGTAGAACAGACACATGCTGGTATAAATGTGCAATCCACATGTAGCACAATCATATTAAATATCAATCACACACATTGTTTCTCTTCTCCCCCTCACACACCACACACACACACACACACACACACACACACACACACACACACACACACACACACACACACACACACACACACACACACACACACACACACACACACACAGAAACACACAGAAACACACACAGCTTAAGGCCTTCATGTCCCTGTTCATTGTGTTTGTTTATTTTATTGCAATTTTAGCATCTGTGGCTATTTTATGGCCAACGCAGGTAGAAATAAATATTACACAATTAAAAAAAAAAATCACACAAATAATTTTGATACGTTAACACAAGTTAGAAAGTTTCAGACATTTAAAGGTGAAGCCTTAGAAAAAAAATGTTTCCCTGTTCAGTGGAAACCAACTCATTTGTTCCCTGTGAATGAGCAGATCTACGCACAAATCTTTCTCATTCCTTGTGTGTGTGTGTGTGTGTGTTTGTGTGGTTACACGTGTCTCTCTCTCCAAGAGCTGTGACTAGTTTGTTGTTAAGTGCTGCTGTGGTCTGTAATGGTTTGTCTGCTTGCATGTGGCTTGTTAGTGTTTGATGGGCAAAGGAAATGTGTGGGTGAACTGACTGATCGAAGCTGACAGAGAAGAAAGAGGAGGAACAAGGAGAGGGAGAAACAGAGACGAAAACGAGAAAGACAAAAGAGAGGGAGGGGGAGGGAGAGAGGGGGATGGGGGGGTGGACGGAGAGGGAGAGCAGCTGTTTGTCCAAGCCAAACTGTTTCCAGGTGATGCCAATCTCTGCATGAGGGCAAACAGTGAGCCAACTCAACGGCCCATGACATGCACACGCGCACGCACACACACACACTCTCTCTCTCACACACACACACACACACACACCACACACACACACCACACACACACACACACACACACACACACACACACACACACACACACAGCAAGCTTCCAAAAGCTTACATAAAAAAGCTCATGAAACAGAAACACATGCGAAAAAATATACACTTGCAGAAAAACTGCAGGAACTGAGGTGCTTGAAGGAGAGAGAGAGATGGGGGGAGGGAGAGAGACACAAATGTGTGTGAGATGTTGTGTTCAAGACAGAACGTCTTTTGCTTTCTCTCAGCCAAGACAATATGCATCCTGCACATACATCCTACTATGCATCCTCTAATAGCAGTGAGATGGATTTAGAAAGCCATGTATGGCCTCCAGTCAAAGATTTCGTGGGGCCATAGGCATGTGGAGCTCTGCTCTCTCCAGCTGTGCCACAGCTGTGGTGCACAGGTACGGGTAGTACCCACCTGTTTGGGACACTGGTTCTTGCAGGAGCCCAGCTGGTTTTTAGCCATTTCATCTGCTGAAGTTAACTTCCTACAAATGGCACAGACATGCACAGGACAGATGTTAGACCATTTGGACTGGGCTCACAGGCATGAGTTCACAAACATGAGTTGGGCTCACAGACATGAGCTCACAGACATGGGTTATCACTCTTACAGACAAGCAAGTCAAAAATTCAATTCAATTCATATCTTTACACATGCCTACTAAGGATGTAACGATACACTCAACCTGCGATGCGATACGATACAATTCACAATATTAAGGTCACAATACAATGTGACATGATACAATTTTATATATTTTTAATACAAATTATGAAAATAATAAAAAATCAATTTTTATTAAAGCTGCCACTATAATAATTGCATATCAACACCGGTCATGTGACTTATGCTGTCAAAGTGGGGTGTGCTACTATAGGCCGAGAGGATAGGCTATTTGACTAACACATATTGGCCATAGCAGCCGAGTAGGCTATGTGGGCAAGTAGGCTACAGAACTTCTTTATGGACACAATTATGGAGCCTGATCATTTTTCAGGACTCCATGTAGTCTTTTCATTTCTTAAGGGACAAAATGAAGTGTCTCTGACAATTAGCAAACATGCAAACCCAAGACTGCAGGACAACAAGAGATGCTACAGGCAACACTGTTCTCTGGTGAATGCTGTCAACATCCTTGCAGGAGTCAGTGGATAGTGCTGTTGGATTAATTAGCATGATGGTGGTACAGAAAGGGTGAACACCACAGAACAACTTCAGGGTAAGTGTTTGCAGACCGACAGTGTGCCTTACGTCATAGCACCTACAGCCTAACTAGCAAACACACGCGTTAGCTGAAATGTCTCTGGTTCACGTGATGCGGTGATGGCAGGTGTTTGCATCAAACGCTTTGTTTCACTTTGTACAAAGCATCTGAAACATACATATTGGCATACGTTCACTTCTGCCTCAACTAATGGCTACTGTTTGGTCATGACGTATGTTACGCGTTGGAACGCACTGTTTGAATTCAACGTCATCACTTTCAGCCCTCCCTCTGTTCGCTGATTGGCTTGTCCAAGCTCAGAGACAGTGCGAACCGAGGCCTACTGCTCGTTCTTTGACCAGTGGTGGAGCTAAATGAGAAACTGAGCGGAAGCACTAGGCGTCCCTAGACCTAGTCCCTAGGTGTTTGCATGAACTGGAGGGAAGTTGTTCCTAACACAGTCCTATTAATCCTCACACAGCCCTACTGAAATTCCACTGGTTGACTGTATCATTTTTGTCTATGCACATATTTAAGGCTGAATTCAGAGTCAATGCTAGCACATGCATGTATTCATATTAGTGCAGTGTGAATGTGTGTCGTTTGCTCTGCCTCCATCAGCTCCAATGATGTGGAGCCTTTTTTGCGTGGCGTTAAAAAAAAACTGACGACACAATTGGCTACACAAGTATGCATAGTGTGTGTTCTTTTTGAATGCACTACTCACACACACTCGATGTACAGGCTAATGATCTTGCAGTGGCAGCGCAGACGTGTCATCTGGCGACACGGTGGGCAGTCACCACTGTGACAGGGGCGTGGACAAGGGTGGGGACAGCCAGCAGGGCGGGGTTTTGAACACTCCTCCTCACAGGGCAAACACTCCTTACCAGCCTAAACACAATGTTCACATTTACACACAACACATTTATTTCATTGTGTTTGCATGTCCTTGTAAAGGTGTGTGGAAGGAATCTGTGGGCTGTAGAACAAGTTAACACAGTTAATTGGCACACACACACACACACACAGCAAGTAAACAGGAGCTAAAAGACACAGTTGTGAAATCCGTGGCTCAATGTATATTTGATTTCTGTTTGTCTACAAATATAATGCACAAATATTAAACATGCATATATGTGTGAGTGTGTGTGTGTGTGTTTGTGTGCATGGGCGAGAGAGAGAGAGAGAAAGAGAAACAATGAAAGAAAGAGGGAGAGAGAGAAAAGAGAGAGAGAAGTAGGGAAGCCTCAAAGCTGTTAAAGAGATCTGAGCGTGGTGATATTTTGATGATGATGTCAGATTAGTGGCTTGTGAAGGTGAGGAGTTCTAATTTAAGAGGTAGAACCTTCCTGCCCTCCCTCCATCAGCACCCCACAGTGTGTGTGGAATGCTCGTTAGGAAGTGACAGGCTAGACACACACACACACACACACACACACACACACACACAGGGAGGGAGGGAGGGAGAGAGAGAGTCCTGAAAGTTGAGTATCCAGTTAAGGATAAAATACACATGGCTCTTTCCATGCCTGCGTCTGCGCACACACACGCACACACACACACACATGCGCACACACACACACACACACCTGATCCGAGATGACTGTAACGGGAGATGAAGAGTCAACCCCCACCTTCTGCATGTACACACACACACACACACACACTTACTTTTTCTCGAACAGATACACTTTCAAAAACGGCAAACATACTATTGCCATAGTCCTTCCAAATAACCCGCATTATGAACTGTTTTTTTTTACTCTCAATAACTCTTACTTAACTCTCAATAAGTGTTAATATTCTCTAAAATATACTCTCAGTAACGCCTTTACATACACACACACACACACACACACACAGTTCAGTCCTGCTATCCCATGATGCAGCATTCTGAACGAGTCTGAAATGCAAAGCCACTTTTTCCACTGGCCAATTGGAAAACACGCTTATGCAACCAGCAGGCTAACACAGTGCTCTTTAAAACACACACACGCACACACACCACCCCTCTGAACACACTTCAACCACTTTCTAACTGTATCTTTATATATCGATAGATGCTAGTGATTTGGATGTGTGCCTGTATATATGTGTGTGTGCTTGTGCTGGCTTGAATGTGTGTGTGTGTGTGTGTGGAGTACCTGTGTGTTGTTGCCAGGCTGAGCAGGGGTTACGCGGTGGCACTCCAGAGCACAGCTGTGATTCCCACAGGCCAGATGTCGCCCGCAGTGACGCCCACACGAGAACGGCCCCTTCACATGACACGCCACTGGACTCACCTGGAGGAGACGTGGAGACAGACAGACACACAGACACACACACACACACATTGATCCAAACAACAAGGAATGCCTGCATGAAATATCTGCATAAAACCATGCCTTTTAAGATAACTTCACTCACAAATATCCTTATATCTCTCATGCTGCCTTTAGCATCCAAAATTCTATAACTATGGAGCAAGCTTTTGTTATCTTGCCAATACATAAATGGAAGACTGTGTTCAATGTTGCCATTTTGCTAGTGTAACAGGCAGAACAAGCAAGACTGATTTTTTGACAATGGAGCTCTACCTACATTCACAATTTTTTTGGAACCAACACCAATTTCTTCTAGTCTTAGCAATTCACATATATTTTTGCAAACCAAAGAATAGAAACCAGAGCATCAAGAGTTATGTTAACTGACAAGGTAATAATTGCAATTTCAGTAGGCTCAGGGTGAGACAGTTTCGGTTTCATTTGACATCATAGCGCTGTTGTCATCTTGGATGTGCAATAAATTTGTGGAGAATTTGTAGAGGGAACCAAGAGAGCCTTAATTCACTCACTAATAAGCCATGTGACTACCAAAGTGACTATGAAGCCAGTTAATTAACCTAAAAAGAGCCTCAGATGTTGCCTGGTGTGACTTTAAGTGACGTGTCAGTAAGTGGAGCTAGCGCCCAGGAGGTTTAGCTTTAGCCTCCCACTCCAGGCTGTTGGGAGTTACAGGTTCAGGCAAGAGCTGGGTTGAGCTGAGGCGCGCTGGCCAACACAGGTTAAAGTAGGTCGACCAAAACCAAGCTCATCACTGGGACCTTTATGACTCTTACCACAAGGGACTCATTTGATGGTTGAAGGCAGTGTTTCATCAGAGTGTTTCATCAGACCCATGAATACAAATATCAACACTCAACAGAGCATTTACTGAAAATGGCCCACGAAATGTTTTGTGTGTCACAATCGGAGAGGGAACGTGAATTCATCTGTAACTTAGAAAAGCAAAACTAAAGGGCACTGTCAGGTACCGTTAAAATGGATGGGTATGAAAGTATGTGTGCACGCATGCATGTGAGCAAAAGTGTGTGTGTGTGTGTGTGTGAGTGAGAGTGAGAGAGAGAGAGAGAGAGAGACAGACAAAACAACAGAGAGAGAGAACAAGTTTAAAGTGAGACAGAGAAATTTCAGAGGGGCAAGGAGTTTGTGTGTGTGTGTGTGTGTGTGAGAGAGAGAGAGGGGGAAAAAGAGAGAGAATCTACCAGTTGGCTTTGATCAGCCTGCTATTACGCAAAACACACATTGCCATGGAAACGTAAAACAGTTCAATGAGTTTGGGAAAACTTTCCCATAGGTGATATCTGTGTGTGTGTCTGTGTGTGAAGAAAGAGGTAGTGTGTGTGTGAAAGTGAGGGGAAGAGAGTGTGAGTGTGTGTGTATGTGTGTGTGTGTGTGAAGTCAGCATAGTTTACAATGTCCATGTATTGATACATCATCTGAACTGTGGAAAGCTGTGAGTGTGAGTGTGTGTGGATTCAGTGGTTTGTATTTCAAGTACACTAGAGCACTGTGTGGTATGTGTGTGTGTGTTTAGTGACATTTGAGTGCAGATGAACTGAATGAAGAAATGAGAGCATGACTGCTCCTCTTCTGTAACCTTTAGCTTATCACACTGCCACATGCTTATCTATAGGTTTGTGTGTGTGTGTGTGTGTGTGTGTGTGTGTGTGTGTGTGTTTGGAAGAGAGAGAGAGGATGATAGAGAGAGAGGAAGAGAAAGAGAGAGAAAGAAAGAAAAAGAGGGAGAGAAAGTATGTGTGTGTGTGTGTGTGAGTATTAAAAAGTATGTGAGTGAGTGAGTGAGTGAGTGAGTGAGAGAGAGTGTGTGTGTTTGCATGTGTGCTTGACTTGCCTCATGTTCTCCAAGACAGGCCCTGTGAAAAACAATCAGATGGGTTAGCCCTCTTACACCCAGAGACATGTCACACACAACACAATATTTCACTGTGAGCTATTGGCATTCCAAACGTTTAACTTGGACATTAGTAGAGTATGACGGATGGACAGACAGACACACACACACACACACACACACACACACACACACACACACACACACACACACACACACACAGCGTTTACAGCTCAAAAGGCTGGATGGTGTCAAAAGTGTGTGGGTTTATCACTGCAGAGATGTCTTCTTTGGATCAGAGATGTACTGAGACAACAAACAAAAAGCTCATGCTCTCACACACACACACACACACACACACAATCAGCTGAACATCTGATTTCTGACATCACGGTGAGGCCACATTCACTTTCTGGAAAAATGTTCTTTGGAAAAAGTTCAGAGAGGAGGTAAAGAACACACAACACACACACACACACACACACACACACACACACACACACACACACTTCCTTCACTCTTTATTTAGATAAAGATTAGGACCTCTGTCTAAGAGTAAAATAGTGTGTGTGTGTTAGTACAACATGTGAGAGTAATGTAAAGTGTCAGCGTCACTTCTCTGGGCTCTGGTCACACACACACACACACACACACACACACACACACACACACACACACACACACACACACACACACACACACACACGAGGGAGTGCTGATGTGTGAAGGCCACCAACACCTCCACTGGTCACAGCCCCATTAGGATGCTGTCAAAAATAAAAAGCACACTTGAGACAAGGCCGGAGAGCACAGGCCAGTGCAGTTACACTTAGCTTAAAAAAACAACAACAAACAAACTACAAAACAAAAGATTGATTCAAAAATGATCTCTCTGCTCTATGGCCAATGCTATCAAGCTTACAGGTGTCAGTTCTGGAAGACTCTAGAAGTGCAGTCTTGCTGGAGATATTGTTAAATAGTAAAACACAGGGCTTTTTGAGCAATGTGTGGATCCAACTGTATTTGTGAGCACTGCTGTTGAAGATCATTTCCACTGAGGAACACTGAAAAGACCATCCTCACCATGAACCGTCATGATCAGAGCAATGGCTCTATATGCGCTGTGTTTATGAGTACTTTCAAAAGCACAGTAAGTTGGAGCATCACATGATGTTGCTTCCTGGACTCCACGGTTTTATACAGTAATCTGCCATTTAAATCAGACTGCCCAGACGCTGTGTGTGTGTGTGTGTGTGTGTGTGTGTGTGTGTGTGTGTGTGTGTGTACTGCATACTCACGTTGGTATGGGAACTTGACAGGGTGGACAAGGCAAAGCTTTACACACAAACGCTGGTGCAGAAGGCTGCTCCCATGGTCCAGCAAGTGGAGCCTGCAAGACCACACACACACACACACACACAGACACACAAACCAAAGATCATCATGACAGTCACCACCATCTGCCTATGCATATTTATTGAGTGTGTGCAGGCATTTTTGTTTTGTAAGTATGTTAATTTACATCTTCTCTGTGATCTAGTCGATACTGTATTAATATTGTGAAAAGTCTTGTTTAAGTGTAAGAGTGATAGTGTGTGTATGTGTGTGTGTATGTGTGTGTACATAAGAACTCTCACCCTGCTGTTCTTCACCATGACCTGGTCATGGCAGGGCTGTGGGCAGTGGTGGGAACAGGAGGGCAGGGGCAGTTTGCACGGCTGCCTGCAGGGGGGGCACTCTCCAGTGTGGCACCTGTGGGGCTCCCGTGAGGCATGGTGACACGTGGATGGCGCTCTGAATATGTGTGTGTGTGTGTGTGTGTGTGTGTGTGTGTGTGTTTGCGTGTGGGAGAGAGAGTAAAAAAGAGTGAACAAGTGAAACAGACATTATTTCCGCTTCCATTACAGCTTTGTGCAAAATAACTGAAATGACAGGCGTTTCAGTCAGTGAGGCAGTGCAATTTGTCACTGAGAAATCTGTGTGAGTAAATACTGTGTGTGTGTGTGTGTGTGTGTGTGTGTGTGTGTGTGTGTGTGTGTGTGTGCGCGCGCGTGCGCATGTCTGTGACTACAGGTGGGGCAGTCGCTGAATAACAGGCTTCCTGTGTCAATGGCAGGTTTTAGGAAGTGTCTGGAGCAGGACGGAAACTTTTCCTTAGTGCTTTCACCACACTGACTGGTGCTGGGACTATGTACATCAGCAGCCAAATCCGCCTGCAATATCCTGATGATGTTGGCTAACTCCCCTAGCTGCTAACATTTAGCGTTAGCTTGCTAACAGGTTAATTGGGTATAATCAGTGTACACAGCAAACTGCTTGTTGAAAATAAGATCGTATGTACATGTTAGAGCGTGAAAGTTCAGTCAATTCAGATGTCACCAATAGCATCCATAGGTGGCGTTTCGAGGGTTAGCCTGCTATAAACCATTATTCTTGTTGGCATGACACATGCCAACTTTTAAAGCCATAACTCTGCCTAAGTAGGTCCAGTTACATTTGATCCAACGTAATGAATCCTCTGGGTTTACCCCACTAAAGGGCGTGTCAGCCCCTCGCTACTGTGCTTGACATGATGTTGCCATTATGGATAGAGCTCTCCACTTTAATGAGCCAAGAGGAGCAGAACAGAAAACAAACAGACAGACATACAGCAAGCAGGCCTCTGTCTGTGTGTGAGTGTAAGAGTGTGTGTGTGTGTGTGTGTGTGCATGTGTGTGTACCTGCATTGTTCTTTGCAACGTGGTGGTTTGGTTGTCCTCTCTCTCCCGCAAGGCACAGACAGGGAGGTGAAGCCACACACACATTTCACCTGGACCACCTCAGGACATGGGTAGCAGCTGCCTGTAACACACACACAAACACATACATACACACACACACACACAATGAAAGGCTTCCATACATCATACTTACAACACTAATGCAGGTACCAGCTGCACATAAAAAAAAATGTCAAAGTCACTTATCATGGTCATTGAGTTCTGTCCACATATTGGCATTTCAATCTGCAGTGAGGTATTAACTGACATGCATTTCCCCAGAATTCTTTCAGAAAAACACACACATACAAACAAGCAAACACAGACAGACAGACACAGACACATACACACACACACACACACACAAACACGGATGTGTAGAAAAGAGTGTGACAGCGTAGAATTGGAGAGATGACCTATGCTCAAAACATTTCAGACCGATCAGCTATCTCTGTCCCACACACACACACACAAACACACAACCTTTTCAAGAAATCAACCATATAAATCACACTGTTTATCGCTCATACACACACACACACTTACACAACTCACCAAAGGTCAGCATATTAATATTGTCTAGTGTCATCTCCAAATCTACACACACACACTCACACACACACATAGACTGACACAAAGACACACCCTTAGGAACCAATGTGTAGTTTTGTATGGCACTGGGGCGGCATACTGGCCATACCATCTATCTATGAACTCAGGTTCAGACACCTGCACAAACAAACACAACAGACATGGACACGGACACACCAGGCAGACATTCCTGGGACTGGGATAAATCTGAAGGGAACAAATTAGTCAAATAAAAACTGAGGGATCATTATGAGAATGTGCATACATGCATTCATAAACACACTCACTCTCTTCCTCTCTCTCTCTCACACACACACACACACACACACACACACACACACACACACACACACACACACACACACACACACACACACACACACACACACACACACAGTGCTTGCCCTTAGAGAAGTCCATTAGTGTGGGAAAATCAGCCCATCTGTGCTCATGCATAACGGAGTGGAAGGGTGCTGTGTGGGGGTTCTCCCGAGATGCAGGCTAACATATAGAAAACCCGTCACAGTCACAGCCACTGAGAAACACACACATGCGCACATGCACAAACGAACACACACACACCCCTCTTTAGCAGCACATTCCTTGTTCTGACCTCTGGCCTGGTCTCTTAATTACTATTGTTCACTGTGCTGGAACATGACACACTGTGTGACTGTGCGTGTGTGTGGCAGGTTGGCTATAATTCTACGTACAGTCTTGATGTATGAGTATGCGTTTGGTAATTATGTTTAGATAAGTACGCGCAGTTCTAACAGTGTGTGTTGAGGGTAGCGGATGTTTTGCTATCTGCCTGTGTGAGTGTTTACTCAGACATGGGTGCATATGGCTGTGTGTGGCTGTGTGTGTGTGTGTGTGTGTGTGTGTGTGTGTGTGTGTGTGTAATGAGATACAGGTCAAAACCAGCCCAGTCAGTCACTCTTTTGCAGCCTGAATGACCAGTTAACTGTTGCTTTACCAACTTTTTCAAACTGCGCACGCACACACACGCACCCACAGAAACATAAGAATGGAATAAAAAGTGAAACAAAGTGTATGTGTGTGAGTGTGTGTGTGTGTGTGTGTGTGTGTCTTACCCTGGTGGCAGGCTGAGGGGCATTTGTGGTTCCGGCAGCCCAACGTTCGGCCACAGCTCTGATCACATGGAGGGCAGTTACCAGGGCAACACTGAAATAGACAGACACACACACCAACACACACTGATGGCCAGAGTAACACAATATCTGATGAATGTCACTTCTCTGGTGTTTATCTACTTGTGTGTGTGTGTGTGTGTGTGTGTGTGTGTGAATGAGTGAGTGACTGAGAGAGTATCCATGCACATGTCCACTTGAGTGTGTCAGCCTTCTCTGACTCATCCTCACACACATCCAAGCAACTTGTGATCTAATGGAATGTCAAAAATGATTACAGGCTAAGTGTGCACACACATACACACATATATACAATTACACACACACACACACACACACACACACACACACACGACAAGAACAATCCACTGGACACCTTCACTATCTGAAGAGGGCGTGAAGACTTGAGAGTGAGAAAGAATCCAGTGTGTGTGTGTGTGTATGTGTGTGTGTGTGGTGTGTGGTCTGATGGTCTGAATAGGACTTTGTGTGTACATTGGCCTAAGAGATGGCAGAAATGTTTCAGCTCCTTAATCATGAAATAACTCGGTATCAAAGAAAACACACACACACACACACACACACACACACACACACACACACACACACACACACACACACACACCATGCTTTTCTGTCAAGGCACATGTCAAATGTGGCCTTGAACATTGATGGTAACCACGGTAACAGAAATAATGTAACCTTGGAGAGTTTATGAGCACGAACAGACAAGGAGGTTCACACTCAGAGTGCGCAATCAAACACACACACACACACACACACACACACACAGTCAGAGTGCAAATAAGTACAAATACAGTCAGACACTAATCATCCTGCAGCTTGTCGGTTGCCAGCAACCAATCATTGCTAGTGATCGTTCTGTTGATGTGTGTGTGTGTGTGTGTGTGTGTGAAAGAGAGTGTGAGTGTACAGACCTTCCTCTTGCACTGGTGTTTCTGACAGGAGCGGTTCTGTGGACACTTAGTATCACACAGGTATTCCTTGTGACAGGCCATGACCTTACTGTAGCGCCCACAGCGACACTGCTTCTCCACCTCCTGCATATACACACACACAGATGTGCAGGGTAAGAGTGTGTGTGTGTGTGTGAAAGTGTCTAATGAATCAGCTGTATGCTCTGTATACCTGTCTGAAGCTTGCACATGCACGTGTGTGCAAGCTGTGTGAACATCTGTTGTGTCATCAAGTGTGTGTGTGTGTGTGTGCGCACCTGTCTGCAGGTTTCACAGGGTCCTCTGTGGCAGCGCATGCTACAGGTGTGTAAGCCACACTCCAGTCTCTTCCCACACGTGTCGCCACAGGTAGGCACATCTGCCGTGCATGGCAAAGTACACTCTAACACCACACACACACACACACACACCACACACACCTAACACCACACACACACACACACACACACACACACACACACACACACTAGGTTACATTGGTGAAATCAGCAAATATACAAAATCATGAAGAAAAAAACAACAACATTCAAAGCTGCATCTCTTTAAGGTGAAGCTATTAGACAAGCGCTTATGTTGATCATGTTGGAGTCCTGCTTGTCCATTTACCATTTCACGATTTCTCTCCACGACCTTCTCACTAAAATTAGGAGCTGACAGGGACGTACAGAATCCTGATTACTGGGGTTCTGCACAATACCTATGTGTATATATATATTATATATATAAGGGCTCTGTCCTTTGTATATTGCTTTGTTCCTTCATTTGGCCTCTGATTTTCTATGGAATAAATGCCACTCTGACAGAAAGTGGGCTGATAGGTGTGTTCTAAGTTAAGTCATTTAGTTATTCAGCAAATTCAACACTATTCAACCTATGTAATGCTGACAGGTTTTAGACAAATCAATCAGCACTAGAGCAGTACCCAGTGTGCTGAAAGCCTATGAAAAGGGGAATTTTTCATTGGAAGGAAAACTACTAGAGAACCATAAGAAGAGAGTGGGTGTGTGTTTATTTACTCACTGGACTTGCCACAGGGGCAAGAGCGGTTTCCAGAGCGAGGGCAAGCCCCACACGCACCACTGTGACACACACGCTCACACACATGGTTACCACAGGACAAGGGGGCACCGCATATCTGCAGCACACACATAAACAAAGAAGAGAAGGAGAAAACATGACAAAAATGACTCAAATTTAGATATCGACATAAACATAAACACTGGCTGAAATCTGATGGACACACTGACCCAGTACACGCACAGTATACATGCACAGAGAAAACATGTATCTATTGTTAGTCCGACTAAAATCAGACTGAAAAGCTCGTAAACATCTTTTTCCAGCTGAAATCAAACGTCTAGTCTGACAAACTGAATTAGACTGAAAGTCAAGCAGCTCCTACATGTAAACATTCTATTGAACTGAAAGTGAACAGCCCTGCGGTCCCCTTCTGCCTCTTCTTACAAGATATTCAGTTTTGTTTAGGATTTGTCATCAAGACACATTTGAAAGGAGACATAAAAACACTATTGTGGCTGAGTTGGACACGCTGCGGTCAGCGAATTGATTTCACTCATGTGCATTTATATTGGGACAAGGACAAAAAGCTGGATGATTGGCTAAGTTGTCCATGTAAACACTGCAGACCTTAGCCAACGCTGTGACAGAGAAACTGGGCTCAGAACAAAAACATACAGACTGACACAGAATACTCAAAGACAGACAGAGACAAAGAGAGACAGAGAGACACAGACACAGACACAGACACAGACACAGACACAGACACAGACACAGACACACACACAGACACACACACAGACACACACACAGACACACACACAGACACACACACAGACACACACACAGACACACACACAGACACACACACAACCTTTGTGCCTTAGCATTTGAAACTGATAGCAATCTCAGAAGACCTTTCAACAGGAATATTCACAATAGATTTTAATATTCAAGAGGAGGGGGTGGGGGTCATAGGTCACCTGATCACACTGCCAGCGGGGGCTGGCACACGGGCGTTCCGCCTTCTTCTGGCCACACACACACCGCTGCACGCTCACCCTTGGGCAGGGCTCACACTCGCCTGCAGAGAGACAGCACCCAAAAGAGTCAGTTAGCTCACCCACACTCACCACACACACAAGCATACTAACATACACACACACGAAAATACCACATACTGAATGTGCCTTATGAATATGCCTCCCATGTAATGCATGGCACTTTTTAAATTAATTATATATACACAAGTTATTACATTACAGGTGTGTGTGTGTGTGTGTAAAATGTCTACGTGACATGAAGCCTGGCATTGTTCCTTGCAGGAGGTGTGTGTGTGTGTTTGAAAGAGTGAGTGACTTACCTCCATGGCATAAGTTTTGGCAAGTGTGTGTTCCACAGGGCAGCAGTTTGCCACAGCGCTGCTGGCAGCGCCAGGCTTTGGCGTGGCACCTTCTGGGCACAGGGGCGGCTTTGCCACACACACACGACACAGACACCATCTTTGGACACGGAGGACAAGGGCCTGGAACACACAAGCAACATGTGAGGAGAAGTTCCACTGCCTAAAGGCCTGTCAGACAGATCATCACTCCACCTCAGGCATGCCACTCCTCTGGCATTCTGGGATGGACACTACTCTACTACATTACACGCCATTGGGAACAAACTACAGATGTGCATCATGTGACAGTCTGCTCTAAAGTGAGTGATTGTTTGTTTTCCCATTTATAAGTAGTACTGTGTGAGTGTGTGCTGAGTGTTTCTCACACATCTGGGCATGTATGTATGAGGTGATTACCATATTGTGTGTGTGTGTGTGTGTGTTACCTGGGTGGCAGAGCAGCAGGCATTGGTGCCCACAGGAGGGCTTGAAGAGGCGCTCACACACCTGGCCGCAGGAGTGGGGGAGGAGCCAGGGGTCTGGCGGGGGATCAGGCAGCTTCCCACAGTAGCAGAAGTAGCGTGTGGGGGTCTGCTGAGGCCTGTACTCATGACGACACTTAGGACTGGGTGTCAGAGAAAGGTGAAGAGAGAGGGTGTAGAGAAGAGAGAGAGAGAGTAGAGGAAAGCATGTGTGTGTGTGAGAGAGAGAGAGAGCACGATAGATGAAGACAGAGAGAGATGACAAGAGAGATCAAAAAGGTGCTGAGTCAGTGATTGGTGGGACACAAGTGGAGACGGGGTGTCTGAGCTGCGCTCCTTACCATGGCCAAGGGTGCTCCTTCTTCCCAAAGTCCTCATCGGTCACCGAGGACACCAGGAACACAGAGTCCTTGGCCCACTTCTGAATGCAGCTGATGTGGAAAATACAATAGCAGCGCTCGCAGCTCCACACCTCCATGGAACAGCACCCAGAGAGAGAGAGAGAAAGAGAGAGAGAGAGAGAGAAAGAGAAAGAGAGAGAGAGACAGAGAGAAACAACGATTAGTGGTGTAATGCGTATGGCTTGAGTATGTGTTTATGTATGTCGTTGTGTTAACCAGTGGACCATACAGTTGATAAAGTTACAAATAGATGCATCTTACTGCTTGAGTTCTCTTGACAGAGGCAATGCAGATGAGGCAGGCAACAGCCCCAGACTGAAAGGCTTCATTCAGATACTGCCTGGTGCGCTCCAGCTCAGAGGAATCACCGCCTGCGTGTGTACACACAAACACACAGAAACAAACACACACACAAACACACACAACACACACACACACACACACACACCACACACACACACACACACACACACACACACACAGATTACTTCCCACACTTCAATCACTACAAAATCTGTTCTCTTCTCCCTTTCTTCACTGATGAAGCACAAGCCACTTCCTGTGTGTGTGTGTGCGCGTTTTCCTTTTAAGGTATGAAAGAGCCAAAACAAACACACACTAATAACCTCGGTAAAGACCTCTGGCTCCCCCATGTCTTTCACACAAACACGCACAAGCGCAGCCACACACACACAAACACTGAGAGAACACTGACAAGCCCTGTCTAAAATTCTTGGGCTGGGAAAACACTACTGAACAGGAACTGCATAAATTGAGTAAATTGCATATTTCCGACATTGCATTTCACTTCATCAAGTCAGGCACTCTTCACAAACACTGATCCTTCTATGTGCTCAAGCTGCCAGAACATAAAAGCCATCTATAAGCCATGTTTCATCACACTTTCAATGTACCTATTTTTATGTCTACGGACATTTGCATTGAGTGTGCACCTGTTTGATTGGTGTAAGTAGTGAATGTTGATTCCACTATTTTGCCATGCTTTCCAAGTCGTCCTTCGCTTCCGTCATCATCGTCGTCATCGTCTTCATCTGAGGAGGAGTACTGACTCTCGGCCAGCCGCATCACTGCAGCCTGGTTGGACTTCCTGATCTCATCAAACTTGGACTGAGAGGACATATCTTAGAACACAGAGAAGACAACATCAGTGGGTCTACAGAATACTGGGCGAGTAAGATACCTTGCAGAGTAAAGCCAGGCAACTCCTCTAAACAATCAAACTGGACACTGTTTGCGGCTTACGATCTGCAAGGTGGAAAAGGCAACAGTGGAAAGAAGAGAAGCTAGCTGAATTTTTTGTTACTGTTGCTAGGCAACCATTGACTCAACTGTACTGTAACCTCCATTTCGCTAGAACTATTTGAAATAAGAAAGACTGACTGAAATAAAGACTATGCACCAAAGATTCTGAAAGACTGACTGAAATAAAGACTAGAGGGAAAAGAACTTCCAACAAGATGCTCAAGTTGTCTGCTTTCTTCTCGACAGGTAATTCAAACAAACTAAATTGAAAGTTTTTATTTCCCAAAGCTTAGTAGGCCTCTGCTCCTTGTAAGGCTCTCATCACTCTGGAGTTATTCCACAATAATGACCGCCTCGCAGAACATTATCCCTACATAGTAACTGCATACTTTTATGAAGACAGTGCTGTGCACGGTGTATCTGTAGCCTACATCATAAGATGGCAGTTCTGAAAAATCGTATTCAAACTGAATAGGAAAGGTCTTATTATTATCCGTCTTATTAGCTGCAATTGCTTATTAGCGTTACAAAACAAGCAAAACCTAATGGGATGCTAACTATGGATGCACAGTTTCAAGGTTGTATGCCCTTTACCTCGAATAAAACGGCTGTATGAAATTTATGAAGAAAATGCAATACTATTTTTACCGTCTTGTAGCCTAGCTGATATTGGCCTGTATTCTTATAGTGTCATGGGAAATCTTGATGCACTTTGGCCCTCATTTAACAGATGTCCATGGAAACTAACACAAGTCTGAGCGCAGGAATCATGTTACAACACCTTCAAAGGCACGAAAGTGGGGGATAAATAACTTTATTTTCCAGACAGAACGTATGAATTGTTGCTATAGCCCTACAGCACAAAATGATTTCACCACAAAATCACAGTCATTTGCCCCTAGAGAAAATACTCAACTCATGCATGCACTGTTGCACTTTAAAAAAATATATTTTTTTATCAATATGATCTATCCTGCAATCCTAGATGCAATAGGGACTATAGATAATAACAGCCTACGTTTAGGAATGGCAGTAAATGCACAGGGCTAGTTTTGTCCAATATAGGCTGTAACCTATTTCATGAATATAACTCATAACTAACTTTACAATTCTCTTACAGGAATGCTGCGCTGTGCTATTATGCCCTAGCTTGAAATCGTCTGTACATCACGTACTAAGCTGATGTGAATTTGAGCATATACAGCCTACCGCTCATTCTAGCCTACGTTCAGCTTGATTAAACACCTTATTGATAATACGTTTTGCATGAGAACGAGCGTACACACAGTTTTATGTTGTATGATAGTTTCGTAAATGAGAGCCCTTGTGCCCAGAGTAAGGAATGCCACCTCACCGCTAGATGGGAGAAATTCTTACATATTTAAGACACAGCTTCCATGTGTTATAGCCAAGTTTCTAGAGCAAAGAGCACCATGCTATACCACACGGCAGACATAACAGTATTTTAACATGCTGCGGTTCAAAGCAATCTAATTAAACATAAATAGGAAAGCAGATTTAAGTTTGTCTAAATCTTTATCTAAATCTGGGGTGAACGCAGGGTTTCTCAAGTTCAGCAAGGTGGCTGAATGAAACATATACAAAATGTAGCTTGCTGCAACAGCAGCTAAGAGGACTACTGTTTAGGAGTGAAGTTCCACACAGCACTTTATCCTATGAAGTCAAACTGAAGTGAATACATTTTTCTGCCAAAGTTACTGATGGAACTCCACAGACAGTCATCCATGGAGCAGTGGAGCTGCCAGAGTTTGGGACATTTTGCTTAAGAAATACTAAGTAGATTTTCTGTATGACACTGACTGCTTTTTGTTGATGGTTGTGTTGGATCCCATGTGAGTATAGATAGGTGGGGGGCAGGGAGGTGGGAGGGTAAAAGGGATTTGATTTATATGGGTTATCTATTATAGACTAATGATGAGGTAAACCAGCAAAATAAATACTTAAAAAAGACAAACAGCTAGATATAGAGGAAGAAGAAGAGTGAGAGAGACAGAGACAGAGAGAGAAACTAACCTTTGGTCTGGGCAACAGGATGCTCTGCTTTTGGGGCTATGGTAACTGTGGAGACACCTCTCCCTCTGCCAACCCATGCTCCTGAGTCTGCCCTTCCATCCCTCTGAGGTCGTGCCGCTGCCACATCACTGGCCGCCCCCGCTGGACCACGGGGTTGACCTCTGCCACGGCCTCGGCCGTGCTGACGCCAAGCAGGCTCCATGGCATTGCCCTACAGAGCAAAACACCCAATAATACTAAATCTGACAAATGCAAGAACTGAAGAAAACATAACATAAAGTATTACCTAGATCTTCTGCTTAAATTGATTGCAAGCAGTAATTAGGGCTGAGCTAAAGAACTCGCTCTGAAAGCAAGTGCCAATTATTGGTCATTAACGTAAGTCCATTCTGACAGTTGTGCTAAATTGCACCTGCAATCTCAGTTTCAAAGCTTTGCAAAGTGGTCGTGTACAGGTACAGCATATCCTGACTCAGCTACCCTATGTATTGAGCTGTACAGCTAGCCTGTGTAGCATATCTTTAGACGTGTCATCCTCACAGAAACTCCGCTCAACGTTTAGGTTCAAGGTTTAGGCTGACTTTATGCTAAGAGTTGTGATGTAAGTGTAACTTTACCAACTTAACCAGTTGTAAAACTACATTAATATCTCTACAGCAGACTTCTTCACACTCAGGGCGTAAATGGGGTAAACTTAAAATGAAGGAAACTTAATGCATTGCTTAGAAAGCTATCAATAACTATCTGTTGTCGTGTAACATCTGACTAACAGACAGCAGAAGCAGCTAACGTTAACGTTAGGCTCTAAGCTAACAACTACCTAGCTGCCTGGCTCGCTGGTTATGGTTAAGGAGCATGCCAAATACAGCCGAACAAAAACAGTTGCAAAGATAACATTTTATTCGCATATCTGACTGAGCGTGATCAAAAATGAATGAACAGAATAAATAAAAAAGCTAGTTCACATTAATTCATTGAAATACACCTACCGGAGTTCACTCCACTGTCATGCAAAGACGTGGCATGCGCAGATTGTGTCATTCAATTTGCATCATGGGAATAGTAGTATCTACATGTCCGATTACATCAACAGAAAGTCAGTGTGTCGAGAAGTAAAACTACATCTCCCATCAATCTTATGATGAAATACTTTCCTAACGTGTTTTTGGCTATGACTATATGTGTAGACCCCTCGGGGACCCCTCATGGACCAGAAATTATCTCAAGGACCCCTCATAATCACAACAAAAGAAATTAACCATATAAGATTATAGTCATTTGCTCTATCAGATGCTTTTGAACTCTTATTCTAAAAAACATATTTTGTTAATATCACAGCAGTTTTAATAGGCATGCTATTGCATTTGGGAAAACCTGACAGTGCAGGAACTTTTGCTCCAGAGCAAATCAAGGCCTACTGTATTTAAAATGCTGTTTGCTTCACATAACTAATAATAACTAATATTCATTTTGCTCGCAGTTAATGCCTAGAGAAAATGTTTTGACAGATTGATGTAATGTATCATGTAGGTTAATTTGAGCACAATGTAATTGGACTCTATACTGATCTGTAGTATTTATACTTGAGCCAAACTTTTTCATGGACCCCCTGGCAACGTGCTGCGGACCCCTGGGGGTCTCCGGACCCAAGTTTGAGAGCCAGTCCCCTAAAGTGAACCCAGAATGAGGTTACCAGGGAATGAAATACAAGAGACTGATTTGAATGGAGATATGTGATACAAAGTTGCAAGGACACCATGGACTGCTAGGCCTAATCCTGTTTCCTTTTTATTTTTTAAGGTGAATTAGATTCTTTTTTTTATTTTTAATGATGAGGGGAAACGCCTGAAAATTTGTGGATGAAACGCTAACCTATTCAGTTGCTTAGTTCGGAAGCACCCCTTAGTGGCTCGAGGAAAAGGACAAAGTTTAGGCTTACAACAGGCACTTTCCCTCACTACAGCACATTTTATATACAGTGGAGTCAGCGATGCTAGATGAAGGTTATATTTGTGTTTAAATCTGATGCTTTTGTCATCTCCAAATTGTGTTTGAACCAAAGACCAAACAAAACATGTCAGAGCACACCCTCCCTTCAATGCTTTCCTGAGGAACCCCACACAATGTTTAAATGACACCATTTGAGCTTTACTACGCTACACACTGTGTATTGGGTATCTCACTTATTTGTATAGGGAGCGCTGTCATTTCAAATCCTATGTGTGCAACCTGTACATATGACTTTTGACAATAAAGCTGATTTTGACTTTGCCTTTGACATTGACTGTTCTCAGAGCAGTGTTGAACAAGTAGGGTGTTTTCACTCATGTGGTGTACAAAAAAATTCTTATAGACAATAAATGCCACATCTATAAAAGAAGTCATTTATAAACTGGTTTAATAATATACTGAAACAGAGTAGACTTACACATTCTCTGAAACTAGAGCTTTTTACAGTTTAAGCATGTTCAGCCACATATCCCATTAATTCATTGTCATTTTGTCCATACAACACACAGAATAATACAAAAGAGAGGTGCACTGTGAAAGTGCAAGAGCTGCAGCAGTGAAGATCAATTATATTTGGGTAAAAGCACTTTACAAAGGTTGCCTATGCATTTGAAGCCTGTCTGTAGGATTGGATTTTTCAATCGGGAGGACAGCTAAAACAGATAAAAGGGATTATAATTTTGGAACTGAAAGCTTTCCAGAATCATTCACTGCATCTACTGCAATGCTGTGTTTTGTTTTTTCCCAGTTATATTAACTTGGAATGTTTGACAGACAGCAGCATGATCTGATGATCTGATGGCAGCAAATCAGCTGTAGAGATAAAGGTAACCAAATAAAGGTTAGTAAACCTCAGCGGAGAGAAAGGGAGCTGTGATAAATATTCCCCATGTGACATTTCTGTAGATAATGTAGGTATGGAAGAAAGCCTGGTAAAGCATGATCTGAGCCACAAAAAATTGTGTTCTACTTCCCACTTGGAAATACTGCATAAAGGATATGGCTCTCCAGTTTCAGGATTGTGTATGGTGACCCATGTCATACTGTTTTTCTTTCAAACAGACCTTTAAACTCTACATGTCAGTGTACAACAACTGGATCACAGGTCCTCTGAATCACCAATGTTCAGAATGGATGCTTGTGTTGGAAGGACAACAGTCTCACTAGTCCACTCTTCCCCACACTCTTGCTCCTGGAAAAGTCTGTCAAGAGTAGAGCTCTGAGTCTCCTAGGAGTCTCCCCAGTGTGCCTTGTCCATTGTCCCCTTGCTGTCCTTCTCCGCTGTCCCCTTCTTTCCTCCGTCCTCCTCCCTTTCTCTCCGTCTCCCTCCTAGTCCTTCTTCTCGGGCTCGACCATCTCGGTGGAGAAGACCACGCCGGCGCTGACGGCCATCTTCCTCTCCAGACGCGCAACACGTTTCTTCAGCTTGCCCTCGGCAGCCTCGTGCTCAGCCAGCAGGCGTGCGTAGCGTGTCTGGAGCACCTCGAGGCTGGTGCCCATGTGGACGACCTTCTCCTCCATCTCCTTGGGGTCGGGGCCTTGGGCGGCCACCTCCAGGTCCAGAAGATTGTCCTTGAGCAGGATCTGACGCCCTTTCTCCTCTAACATGGCCTTGGCATCAGGGTACTCGGTAAGTGCCTCCATCAGGTCATCCTTGGAAAGGCAGAAGAGGTCCGAGTAGCCAATGCTTCGAATGTTGGCCGTCCTGCGGTTGCCTGCTTTGCTGCCTTTGATGGCCAAAATGCTAATTTCACCGAAGTAGCTCCCATCACTCAGCACAACAAACTGTGTGATGCCATCATCAGCCACCACCGCTAGCTTTCCCTCCTTGATGATGTACATTTCACGGCCGATATCGCCCTTCTTGCAGATGTAGTCGCCAGGGCTGAACACCTGAGGCTGCAGTTTCAGCACCAGCTCCACCAACAAGCCGGCCTCACAGTCGGCGAAGATGCGCACCTTCTTGAGCGTGTCCAGGTGCACGTTGATAGCAATCTCAGCCCTCAGCTTGTCAGGCAGGTACTTAAGAACCTCACGCTCATCCACCGCCTTCTTGTTGGTCCACAGGTAGTCAAATGACTTGATCACACGCCGCTCCAGGTCTTTGGAGACGTGACGGAAGGCCATGTACTGCTTGATTGAGTCGATACGGGCCTGGAAGTCAGCTCTTGCCTGGTTCATGTTGGTGATCATGGAGCCCACATTACCGACGATGGTAGCGAAAATCAACACGCCCACCAGAAAGTCGGTGACAACAAAGAAGTACTCTGAGTTCTTCTCAGGAGGGGGCGTTTCACCAATGGTGGTGAGGGTCAGTGTGGACCAGTACATGCTGTAGGCGTACTTGCGCACAAGCCGGGCAAACTCAGGATCCGATGTGTCCGGGTAGACAAAGCCGTCGTTCCCAAAGCCGATCCACTTGGAGACGGAGTAGTACATGCAGGCATTCCAGTGGATGATGATGAGGATGTACATGACGAGGTTAGAGATGCGGAAGACATTGGGGAAGTTGGTGCGCGTCTCTGTGCGCTCGAAGAACTCAAACATGCGACCCACACGGAACAGCTTGTTCATGCGGATCTCAGGGTAGTTCACGCCGACTATAAAGTAGAAAAAGTCAGTGGGGATCATGGAAACCAGGTCCAGCTTAAACTGGAGACTCTTCTTGTAGCGTTCACGCAGCTTCGTTTCATCTTTCACCAGCAAGCCTTGCTCCAGGTAACCTGCACAACCACACACACACACACACACACACACACACACACACATATTTAAGTAAGTACACAATTACATTCAAAAACACACACATGATTCTTGACACGGTAATTACAGGTTCAACCCTCTCACCTGTGCGAGTACGGAATGCCATGTCAGCCAAATATACCAGATCAGCCACAATGTCAAGGATAAACCAGGTAATCAAATAATCATGCTGCATCTCCTCAAAACATGCCCTGTGCAAGTGTACAATTATACACACACACACACACACACACACACACACACACACACACACACAAAGAGAGAGTGAGAGATCCAACTAAAACCAACAGTCATCTAGCACTGTTAGTCCTGTGTGTGTCTCTATGTTCTAACCTGGCAATTATGATGGTCCAGTTATACATGACAGGCACTGTGATGACAAAGAGCCAGTTGTAGTACATGTTTCCAGCTGGGTCTACAACAAAGATCTCTTTGGGTCTAAAACATCAACACACACGCGCACACACACACACACACACACACACACACACACACACACATACAAACACAATGAATATCTACAGAAATTTACAAATTGAAGTAAATTGACCCTGTTGTAGAACAGAGTCTGGATAATCACAAGGCTAGTTTGTTGTATAGGCTACCACTCACGGTTCTTTCTTCTCTTTTTCCTTCTTTTCCTTCTCCTCTTTCTCCTTCTTTTCTTTTTCCTCCTTTTCCTTTCTCTCTTTCTCTTCTTTCTCCTTCTGCTTTTTCTCCTTTTTTTCTCTTTTCTCTTTTTTTCTGAAATGAAAATAAGTTCACTGTTGTAAATAACAGGCTATATGTGTAATCTCATTCAGGATTTTTCCAAATTATGCCCCAGTAGAAACCGAAAACAGATGACATAAAATAAACATGCATACATACAAATATATACAAATATACAATATATCACCTCATCTCACAAATCACTCAGTTGATTTTTTCAAAATATTTGAAATCATTTTTTATGACAGAAACCACTTGCCCCCAAAGTTGGGTTTTATTAGTCTACAATTTCATTCTAGAATGTTTTGGAATATCACTTCATCAGAGCGCCCTCTTGTGGATTCAATAAAAACTGATACTTACTTTTCCTTCTTTTCTTTCTTTTCCTTTTTCTCTTTCTTCTTTTTTGCCTTCTCTTCCCTAAACAGACAAAGAGACAAGAACAGAAAAGAAGTGACAGTCCCTCTAATGCGCAGACAATACTACTCAGGACTAATAATACTTTATCATTGTTATTGTTATTATGGAGCGTGTATGTGTGTGTATGTGTGTGCGCGTGTGCATTTATGTTGACTTACTCCTCATTGTTGTTGTTATTATTGATGTTAAAGAGTCCTGGAGTGGATACTTGTTGACCTCTGAGGAGAAAAAAACAACAACAATTCATCCATCCATGGAAAATGATTAATTGGGAAACAGGGGAGCCATCGTTTGTTTCAAAGTATTATTGTGAACATATGTTGTATGGACAACACATTGCTGATGTAGGCTAATAGCCTATACAACACAAAAATAAAGGGCTGCTCAACCAATACATGGGTACTGTTTGCACAAGGCACAGAGGGGGGCCTGAGGGTCCTCTCACAGATTTTTTTTTTAATAAAAATAGATAATTTCCTGCATTCTGGTGAATATAACATTTATTTGCAGCAAGTTAGTCCACCAAAGATAACCGACAACGGAGCTTTTACAGTTCCTGACAGTTATTTTCAACAGAAACCTAGGTGATCAAGACAGAGACTGCATGAAATTACATCCAAAGGCAGCTTCCAAAATGCGCAGAATATTTATCTCTTCCATACATTTTTACAGGTTGTTAGACATCTTATTGACTTGGCTCCAGGATTGATTCATGGAAGTAAAGTCTTTGAGGACTCAGGGCTTAGAAGGGACACTGGAATTCAGCATTCTAGGCTACTTTGATTTTTAGAAGTTTTAATTTGCTATCACTTGCAGCCTGCAAACTTGGCATAGGCTAATTTGTCATTTTTGACATTTAGACTAACCATAGGCTACATGTCTGCTTACAGTGATGCCGTTGATTAAGTAATTCACTTTCATGTATGAATTTCACTTGTTAAAAGACATTTGGTCTTGTTATTTTCTCCACTGATGTTTTAGGTCAAACAGCTAGCTAACTAACAGGCAAATAGTCAGTATGGCTCAATTTTTACAATATTGTTACAAGAGTGTCTCCACCCCCAGCACCCCCCATAGCCACACACCTGTAGCCCAGCCCATAAAACTCACATGATATGGTGGGAGTCCTCAGAAACTTCCTCTATCCGCTCTAAGGAAGTCCCTAGAGGCAGGACTGAGGCCATATCCTGCGGCGTCACTTTTGAGGACATGGCTGCTGATTGGCTCCACTGCCCGTCAGTCACATTAACCTCTGTGGTATTAGAGAAATGAGGGCAGTGACCCATTAACCATGGTCCATTTCTTCAATAAAGCCCATCTGACCTTTGTTCAACTTAGATTTAGTTTAATTCAAACTAAAAATTTTAATTAAAACTGATTACACGATATGTTGAGATGCCATCTGTAGGGATGTCATTAGAGTAACCACCTTTTCTGATACTTGGTTAAAACTGCAGCCTTATTAACTTGCACAACAAACATTCACCTCACTAGGTAAAAAATACAATAATGGAAATCTCAAGGAAGGCATAATTATTTTTCATGTGAAAATCCTACCATAAAAATCAACGTAATAAACTGGTTTCCAAGCAACATCACTTCAGACAGCTCTTCCACCTGTGGAGTCCGCTTCAGATTAAATGCTGATAGCCCTCTCAAGGGCAGAAAAATCAGACTGAATTTATGAATACTGTGTCCAAATGATTTTCATTCAATTTACTGATAATTTGCTTAATGCTAATCATTAATCGTGTTACTCACCAGAGTTCTAATATAATCCCATAGACTGCAGTGACACCAACATGTTCTCTTCTTCAAAGATATCCGTCATGACATTTTCAAATTACTCACACCCATGGGCACTCCAACATACGTCCATGGGTACACTCACATGCAGGTGAGGCAAAGCTAGTTCCCTCCAAAAACCACAGGAAGTGAGCTTACTTGGGTACTGTATTCTGCATGGCCTTCAGGAAAGCGTTAGTATTACTGAGACGGATAGGAAGACTGGAGGTGACAATCACCTAGTCTCCTACACACACACACTCACGCGTGCACGCACGCACGCACACACACACACACACACACACACACTGATGAATATGGATGAGATTTGTTCCTGATCTGACCTGCGTGTGAGTGTCGAGAGGCAGTACCTTCCAGTGGGTGCTGGTCAGAAGGGAACCTGGAGGCACTAAGACCTCTTAGTCTCTCTCTCTGTTTCATCTCACTCGCCTCCACACACTAGGTCCCTCACTCCCACAAGCAAAGGCATGGTTCTGTTACTCTTCCTCATGTTTCACTTGTCTTTTCATTTTAATAAATGTAATTTTTGTGTTTGACATCTGTATGTACAATGAAAGCAAAAGAGAGCTGGCTTTGTTTTGGAATTTGGCTTGTATGAAGGAACTTAAGGCATTATGATCTGAACAGACTTTTTTTAACTGTCCCTCTCTGTGTGTGTATTCACCTTGAGAATAGAGGGTAACAACAGATTAGACTCTCTTGCGTCGTCAGCTATCTGTCTAATACATCCAAACCCTAAGCCTATTATAACCACACTCCTGCAGTTAAACACACACCACCACCACACACACAGACACCAAATCAGCTAGAGCTGCTGCTACACCTCAGAGAATACAAATACCATTTGCTGTAAATTGTCTAATGTTAACAGAGTTGACAATGCAAAGGTAGGCAGTGCTCATCAATCTCACTTAAACTTCCAACATCCAGCAAATCAGTCCTCCCTACTGTATCCACCAGCCCCTCATCCTCTGATTAGACTTTTTATCTAGCTCTGGACAGCAAACAAAGCAGAGCTCTTTGGTTGTTCTTCCAGGTGAAACATAACACATTGCTTTGAACAAAAGCATCTGCCAAGACATCCAAAACACAAAAAAATAAAAAATTACACCCACGAACACACACAACCCCTTTGTAGCAAGTTGCTTATGTCGCATCTACATAGCAGCTGTTCTGTTCCACAGCCCATGTGTTTGCCCTCATGTCAACTTGGCATATGACCCTAGAATTTGAAAATATGACTATTTGAGCTTTGAGGGTTAAAACTCAAATTACTGCATCTTACAAAAGACTCTTTCAGTAATCTTCAGTGCCAATAGTCATTTAGTTTTAGGCAAAATGCCTTTCCATTGATTCAGTACCCATAAAGTCTATTCAAAACACATGGAAACAGTTGACAACTTGCACGATTAGGCAGCAACATTAGTGTGAAGCATCTTGCCCACACTAAGTGTACGCACAATGACCAAGTAAGGTTTCTAGTCACCTTAAAAAAAAAATAAATAAATAAATAAAAAAAAAGTCAGTGGACAGAACTGGGTAAAAAAATCAAGCCTTTATTGTAATTCAAGATGGACAAGTCAGACTGCAAACAGTAAACCTCCAAGTGAAAATGGGCCAAGATGAAGGGTGGAGTTCCATTACACCTTCAGAGGAAGTCCTCAGGAATGGTTTGTGCAGAAGCTGGATATGAGAACACTCAATGACAACTCAGGTCATCAAATGCAATCAGTAAGCTCTTGTACAGAATAGGTTATATGAGCAACCAAATGCCAGTACCTGTAGTTCCAGGGTGGACTGAGGCAGCCCCATTTTGCATACTCTGCATACAGCAGTGACAACGTCCCCACTTGGACCATCTTGGGATTGCACATGGGAAAGGGGAAAAAAAAAAAATTGACAACTTTCTCAGGTCAGTCAGAAGTCTGAGCGCTTCATTCATGATGCGGAGGGACTCATATGGGGTCGCTAACGCCAGTGATCCAAAGTTACATGACAAGAGCATCTCATGCATAAACCTCATGCTTACGTTACCAAAGCCCCCCCCCCCCCCAAATCAATCATGACTAAAACCATTACATAAGCAGCAAAACAAGGGCTCAAAGGCTGCAAGACAACTACCATCTGAAACACCTCCAGCTGGCCACCCCGAGCCTCTTCGGTTTAGCAGAACCCCATGTCTTTAGAGTGGAGAGTGTTAGGCCCCACCCAAGGCCCTTTCACCATAGCAACAAGATGAGTGACAGATCAGATAGCCGACAAGCCCTCATGCAACTTTCAACTTCACACAGCTGAATCTGAAAGTCCTCTCTGAAACATAAGCCCAGAGGCATGGGGTTAACTGACCCACTCTGCTAAGTGAATGAGTTGGAGAGGTTGCAACTGCCCACCTTGCTGTCTGCATGGTTGGACACCTGTGACAAATCATTCAATGAACACTGTAGTCACATGGCAATTACAGCAATTGTTTTTAGACATTTGATGCAAGTTTGAAAAGTTACTGTGGTGTGGTCCAAGATAGAATCCACAAAACCAGACTGTAGTAGAAACCTCAGCATCTTCACTTAGTCCTATACAAATAAACCCACAGAATTCAAATTACAACACATTACATTTTCATTCAGCCCTCAACCCCCCCCCCCTGCTCCTTATTAGTGAGCAATCAGGTTGTCATTTCCCCAGAAAGGCTGGTCATGTGCTAGGTCAATACCTAGCACATGAGCAGTCTGATGGGTCAAAAAAAGTCAACATTGAGCCAGTAAAGTTAGTTTTGCCAACTGGTTTTGAGAATGGTTGGAAACAAGTGGTTGGAGAGTTCAGAAGCAATAATTGAGCATGTTAAATCTGCCAGCATAGAAGACAGCATCAGAGTCTTGGGGTAGTTGACAACTTTCTTTGGTGTGACAACTTGAAGCAAATTAGTAAAGCATTGATTCTTTTACCGGGTACTTCTGTGGCAGAGGTCTGATTTAGTGGATTTGGGGTTTCTGTTACCACATCATCTTGGCCCACCTATATCACACAACACACTTGGTAAGGGGGGGCAGAAAACCACAGAATTGCAGTGAGAAATTCTGAAGCCATAAATGATGGCTTCTTTACCAGCATTTTCAGTTTGGTCAGCTGTTGTCTGGTTCAGGGGGTTTGGTGTAGTAGTAACCTCAGCATCTTCACTTAGTCCTTCCTGTGATTCTACACAAATAAGCCCACACAATGGAAATCACAACACAGGACGTTTGACACACACACACACACACTTGCCAATCCCCCAGAAAGCCCCATCTTGTTCTCTCTCTGTCTGCAGGTATGGGCAAAGGCTGAAAATCATGCTAATTAAGGTCAGCTACTTTAGTGATTAGTCAGCAGAGGGGAAAAAAAAAGTGGTAGAAGCCTCAGTGAAGCTAGAGATTGTTTGGTTAGAAAACAGATAGTGATCACCTAGGATTTTATTAATAAGCACAACCAGGCAGCTTGGTTTGAGTTTTGCCAATTAAAATCAGCTGTTTTAGAAAATGGTTGGAAACAAGTGGTGGGAGAGTTCAGAGGTAATAATTGAGCAAATTAAATCTAGCAGCAGCATGGAAGCAGACTGCAGCAGAATCTAGGAGTAGTTGACAACATATTTGGTGTGACAACTTAGAGCAAATTATTAAAGCATTGATTCTTTTACCGGGTACTTCTGTGGCAGAGGTCTGATTTAGTGGATTTGGGGTTTCTGTTAGCACATCATCTTCACTTGGCCCATCTGTATCACACAACACACCTGGTAAGGGGAGGGGGGGCACACAGACATGCAGTAAAATTCTGAAGCCATAAATGATCCAGCATCATTACCAGTATTTCCAGTTTGGTCAGCTGTTGTCTGGTTCAGGGGAATTGATGCTGGGGTATTAACATCCTCAAATAAACCTCCTTTTACTTTGACAGAAGAGGGAAACGTGAGAAATGCTTTACACAAAGTGCTTGCTGAATGTTTATGCTACAAAACCAAAAAGGATTTCACAATTCTTACCAGTATTTTCAGCTGGGGTGACTGTGGGGGAATGTGGGAGCAGCATTTTCACTTTCACCTTTGGTTTGCACTGAAACACAAAATAAGCCCTACTTGCAGAAAACACACAAAACTGCTTAACCATTAACTAATTTGTTTAACAGCAAACAGACTCTCACCAGTAACTTCAACTTGGGTCTGGTTGCTAGGGTTTGGTGCTGTGCCAACATCAGGCATATGGTAACTGTTCTTGACATTTCCCATTGGAGAACTAAAGGCTATTCAGAAGATAAGTAGAAATGGTTACTTAGTCTCAGTCAGGATTTAAAAGCACTGTTAAAGACTTACCATTGCAGAAGTTAGTGAGGAGCACCCACACAACAACTTTTGCAAAGACCGCCATTTTGATTTACTAAGTCACAACAGAAAGAGTGATCACAAGGAGGCACTGAGGAGATTTATAAATGCATGATGGCCTCTTTCTCAATTTAACATAACTGCACGTAATTAGAATCACCTGAGTTGCAGGTGTCCATCTTGATGTGTTTCTCAGGTGCCTGGACAAATAATGAGGAAGAAGGTGTGGTGTTATGGGTGTGCCCATCTCAGACCAACGTGGGTCAGTTTCAGTATGTCCTGTGATTTACTTTTGGTGGTTTGATAACACTGTTGATATACAGTATGGTAGGATATTAAGGAGAAATACAGGGTGAATTAATGAACTGTCCTGTTGTATGAAATCACTGAGTGCTGCAGGTAACATTAACTGAAGAGGGAATAGGAAAATTAAATTGGAGGTGAGTTTCTGTCCCCCATTCAGTTAGTGTTAGTGCCAATAACCGAGGTATTGGACTTTATCTGACCACTGGTTAACAGTTATCTGTTTTGACCTGTTTCAGTTCCTAATACTTCTTCTCAAAGTATAGAGTTTGTTTTATTAATGTTTACTGATTCTGATCAGTATTTTTGGTTCTCAAGTTGCTTTTATAAGATCATCATGTTATTATGTAATAAAAAATAACCACTCAATGTGTGAATTCATTTATTTTGCTCAATTATTTGCTATTTTTATCATGACATACATGAGGAAACGTGTGTGTGCGTGCGTGTGTGTGTGCTCCACTCAGAGAGTAAAGAGCAAGAAGCCACTGAAGGTGCATAGGTGCACTGTGGTTATCATGATTATCACTGAGCCGTTGGCCTGCAATCAGCCTCAAGTTCACCTCCTCCCTTGCCCACAGCTGCAGTCACACTGCTGGAGAGATAGGTGTGCTTGCCATCCCTATCACATTCACTTAAATGCATGAGGCAGTGATCATTCTTAAATAGATTGATCGCCATCTAGATCGCCATCTAGATGTAAGTTTTTCCATCACAGTGAATCTCTAGTAGACTCCTGTGACTGGAGCTGTGAAGAAGCCCATTTTGGCACGATACTATGCTGTATATACTACAACACTTGTGTGTTGATTTGAAAAGGTCCCTCCATGACCCATTAATTGTGGGTAATACTAAAATAAAGGTAATAGGCTAACAATAGAAAATAATAATGAAATAACAAATAATGAAAGAACAGCTTATAGTATATATCTATATCTATTATCTACAGGTGTGGCAGATTTTACACTATTCCAGAGCCGGGGAGCAGAGAGCACAGGGAAGCTCTGTCTCGTTTTGTTTGGAGGAAAGACTGTAGAATAGAAAGAAGTTGTTGGGAGGAAGACCTAGGAGATCTAGGGGTAGAATGGGGTCTTAGAAGATCACAAATGTATTTTGTTTCTGATCCATTCAGGGCTTTAAAGACAAATAGAGAAACTGTGAACTCAATTTTGTATTTGACTGTATTTGGTTGTTTTTGCAACCCAGTAGTCTTGAGGTATTGAGACACATTTTTGTTTGGTTGAAAATCACCTGGTTACAGTATCCAAAGCAAAATTATGTTAAGGCAAACATAATGTTTCAGAACACCATCACTGTGATTATTTAAAATCCAAATCAGTCTTTGCTGTAGACACTCAAATTGGCTGCTGACTGAAGTCACTGATTTAAAAATATGGCTGTTTGGTTCTTACAATACTTCAGAGGAAAGTTGGGTCAAGATGATGACAAAGATGAGAAAGAAGAGGCCTCACATGCTGAGCATGGCTGGCAAAGCAGGTGGGAAAACTCTCAGATGCCATCTCCTCTGGATGCTATGTGTTTGAGTGTCGGGGACGCTGTCCCTTCTGCTGTCTCTCTTCGAGTGCTAATGTTGTGTAATTGTGGGGCACAGGGACTGTGGCTTTGCTTCACCCCTTGACTCTCTACCCGTGCCTCTTGCTGGACTCCCACTGGAAGATTTGGGGCATCTGTCCCTGCTGCAGCATTCCCTGTGGGTGCTGGAGGAAGAGTAGTGGCGGGTGCTCCTGCCCTGCCTAAGTGGGCAAAAGAGGGTGGGTTGGTAGGTAGAGTAGGGGGCAGGAGACCCTCGGGACCCTCAGCGGTACTTTGGCTCTGGTCTGAGAAACCAGCATTGGGCATCTTGGCACTGACAGGTAGCATGTAGATAACCTGAGATGAATGAATGAATGAGATGAATGATTCCATATGTGTATGAGAAAGGAGTCTGTATTGAATTTCCTTATGTTTACATGTGTATGTGAATGGCTTGTTTATATAAAACTTACAGGTGTAACTATCTCTTCTGAACTGTCAGAGTCTGACTAAAGGAAACATTTGTTAGAAATGAGTCATTGTAAGGTGGTATAGGTGGGTAATACAGTTGTCATCATAAACTAGATGTGCTTAGTTTTGTCTATGCAACTTACCTGTGCTCCAATATTCCCAATTATGGACGGAACTGACCAGGGTGGAAAAAGGGTCTGACTAGCCTACAGAGAGAGAGAGACTTTTGTAATTAAGGAGGTTAACCAGCGTAGTTTGGGGCGCTGTGGCTTAATGGGCTAAGGCATCATACTATAAACCCCGGGACCTGGTTTTGAGTCCGACTCAAGGTAATTTCCTTATACATGCAAAATGAGCAGTGTGCATCACATGGTTGTGCACCTCATGTCTCACCTGTCCCTGAGTGTTTTGGTTTGTTGCTGCTCCAGGAAGATACCACACTGGGAAGAACATCTGATTAGTCTGTGGATGAAACAGGAGAAGCTGTGCTTACATAGACAGGTATGAACAAACACAAAATGTAATTTTAGATATAGTTTTTAATACTCAAACACATACTTGGTTACATATTCATACATTATCATCACACAGACACAGAGCCTCAAAGGCACAAGCTCACCAGAACAGGCTCCACAGCAGGGAAAAGGGGTACTGAGAGAGGATCAGTCCACACATTCAGCACCTACAAAACACACACACACACATGCATACCTGGACATATGCAAACACACACAATAGTAGATCATTGGAGTCACCTGTCCCTTGGGGTCTCATGCATGAACATACACACACACACACACACAGACACACACACACACACACACACACACACACACACACACACACACACACACACACACACGCACACACACACACACACTAGTGGATCATTGGATCACCTGTCCCTGGGGGTCTGGCTGCAGAGACTCCTGAGTGATGGTGCTAAGTGTTGGGGCAGGGCTTGGGAAGAGAAGCATCTGACCCTGAGGATCTTGCACTCCAGGGTAAATTACCTTTAAGCAATTAAACTCAGGAGGTTAGTATCGCGAGGTTAAAAGTCAACATAATATTTCTAATTTTACCCTTTATTTTACCAGGTAAGTCTATTTGAGATCTTAATCTCTTTTGTAAGGAAGCCTTGGACATAACATAACATTTTATTGTATCATAAGACACAATGTCATCATACAAAGATATCAAATTTTTAACTTCTCTCCAATCACATAAAATACCCAGCCAGTCCATAGCTTTTTTAGCCTGTATATTCACCTGTGCTCCGTCTTCAAGAAGACCTCCTCCCACAGTTTGTGTGTGTGTACTGAGGGGCTGGGTGTGTGTCTGTGCCTCTTGAGCATCCTTGTCCAGTCTCTGAAGCATGCTTGTGTCAACAATTTCACCACGTGCATTCATAGTTTGAATGAATGTGTCAACATTTTGAGTGGATGGGCTGAATGCTTGAGTCTGTGTGTTTGCATTTTGGAAGGAAGGACTGAATGTCCGTGTGTGAGTGTTAGCATTTTGAGGAGGTGGGTTGAATGGTTGTGAGTGTGTTGCTGGTACTTGAGTGTCTGTGTGGGAAGCATGCCGTTTTGGGCCCTGGCTGAGTGCTGTGTCCAGTGGCACGAGGTATGTCTGTGGGCCTGTAGGGGTCAGTATGGTCACTGGAACCAGCAAAGAGTCAGCAGCCCTCCCTAGACCACCAGTCACTGACATCAGCTGATGGGACAAAAACAAACCAACAAACAAACAAACAAATAGAGGATAGTTTTGTTACATTTAGACATCATACAGCTGGTTTTTAATTGAACAGAAAACGTTATTCAAGTGAGCTAGCTGACAATGTAACCACCAGGGGTCACTACTTATAGAACAATTATTGACTTGTTGTTGTGGCTTATTATTGGTATTGTCTTGACTTCTTATAGCTCTGATGGTGAGATCTTAAGCTAGCCTGACAAGTCAGACTAGAACATCAGAATGTATAGTCTGGCCATGACCGATAGACTGGGCTCAATCCGAATCAGGGGTTGTCTTTCAAATTGGATCTGCATGCTGATAAGATGATACGCTACCGCTAGGGTAAGTCTAGGCGACTCTCTATAAGGACAGGACGATGTGACTGGTCTGACCAAACCTTGGAAAAAGATTTGCTGAGGCCCTAAGGTAGGTCTAGATTTCTAGGCTATGCTTAAGTTTCAGATTCAGTCAGCAAAGCTTCAGATGCTTAAGATTCAGTCAGCAAAGTCCATGTTACCCAATTTTGGCAATATTAGTAGTTAGAAAGAAGTGGTCTCTTGCTACTCACAGGAAAACTGGCTGATGCTTCCAGCAGCAAAATCAGTGCCAGCAGACGGTGTGCACCTGTACAGTCACATGAACACACACACACACACACACTGTTAATAGGCCTACTATGTTGAAAGGCTTTCTCACCAAACACAAAATGGCTTAGTTTCCGAATGGCATCACAGTACAAAAATAGAACTGAGAAGATGTCAGCACCATCAGATAGCAGATGATTCTGCCCTGTCTTACCTGTTCCCATGATGAGAGTCCAGTATTCCAGTTAGCAGGGATGTTTGGCTCACACTTCTGACAGGTTTTAAACCTAGACATCACAGCTCATGAGCCAATCAGAGAAAGGTATCTTTGTCAAATAGAGACAGCACATCACCGGAGAGATTAGTAGAATCATACAAACACACACACACACATTCTCTGTCACTTAGAATCTCACGCACACATACATGCCTTTGCTGTGTCAGGCACACAACGAATAGGAAGACATGTATCACCATGTGTTGTCATCCAGGAGTCATGACATCAGCCCTCATTAGCAAGGCCCACAGACACAAGTACTCTATGTCTGAATGGGTCACATTACATCAGTGTGTGGGAAAAAATCTTTCAAGAATACAGTCACACATCTGAAACACCTGATAAAACCAGCCCATTAAATAAATGCTTAGATGCTGTGCTTATATTTACAATATACTCGATGTTTTGAAAATGAAACGGTTGTGTGATTTGACTCAAATATGCAGTTATGAAACTTATGAGATTGGAAAAATGTCTGAATTGCATAAAATATTTTATGATATTTTATACTATTTCTTTACGTCTATATTGTCAATCTTTTCTTTCATGGTCATAATGAGTATATGTTTTTACATTCATAAAAACATGGAAGGAGCTTCAGGAAGAAACAAAGCTGACTACTAGAGACACCCAACCCACAGACACAGATTCAGCAAAACCCATTTACCAAGTTGCTCATTACAGAGTTACAGTGAGCACAGAGCAAACACCCAGAGCGGATAGATTAAATAACACAAGGAGGAAACCGACAGAGAAAATGGAAAAAGCCATCCTATACACACACACACAGACACACACAAACATGCACACACACAGAGAGAGAGAGAGAGAGAGAGAGAGAGAGAGAGAGATGGAGTTCTAGACAGCAGGTAATCCATAAAGTAGAGGGTGCTGATGGGAGGAGACTCTGAGAGGAGGAAGGGGATCATTAGAGAGGGAGGGAGGCACAGAATGAAAAACAGAGAGGGGGAATGTTAGACACTCAACCATGAAACTAATGCAATAAACAATACACTAATACAATTGTTTAGTATATATCTGCTGATACTGTTTAATGGCAAGTCAAGAGAGTTGAGAGAAACAGACATTGATCAATGATCAGATGATTATGTAATTGACTTTGGGTCAGACTCAACAATGAAGGATATAGGATAGAATAGAAAAAAATATGGAGCCCCATGTTACACTGTGTGCTTTCTTGTAGGCTATGAGCAATATCAAAGTGAAGTCATTTTCCTGTAGTTGTTCCCTTCTGTCTAATTGTGGAACTGAACTAAAGCTCTTACAGGGGACTTTATCCAGACAAAAATCATGGCAATCTTAAAATGACAACAAAAAGACAAAGAAGAAAGACTGCCCAAATGATTGAGAGACAAGCACCAAAAGCAGCCAGGGAAAGAGCTATGGAGAGAATCACTGCAGGTCAGCTTGTCTCACTGCACCGCCCTCTAGTGTCTTAAACACTGACTTCAGTTTTCTCAGGAAGAGACTCTTTCTGGATCTGTAGAAAGAAAGAAAGAAAGCAAGAAAGAAAGAAAGACAGTAAGAAAGAAAGAAAGAAAGAAAGAAAAAACTGGTCATGAGGAGCCTGAAGTCCATCTTATAAGATCACCAGTAATGTAAGCAAACCTCACTTACAACAGTATGTTAACATACAAGTCTCTCACACCTCATGCTTACTATCAACACACTGTTATCTGAGAGGGATAATTGCGAACAGATACCCAGTGGCAAACAGAGATACTGGTGAAGTGTGGTGCCATCTCCCTTGTCTTTTTGCCTCTCAGCCAAAAGCTGATCTGAGAACAGTGATTGATCCTTTATTGAAACATACCAGATGAGAGTCATGCATGACCAGCTGATGAGGATCAGTCTCTGTGAGCTCTTGCTGTGTAAGGGGTGAGGGAAACTGAACATTGGGTTGGATTGGAGAGCCCTGAGGGACAATAAACATGCTCAGAACACTTCCCGATATCATGAATTTGTGTTATTTAAAGTATGCATCACCACACATAGTGCTGAAATAATAGTGTGTGTGTTTGCTTACCAAGATCATTGGAGGGATATAAGCCTCATTCTGCAATGCAAATCAGTCAATCAACCAATCACTCAATTAAGCTAACAAAAATGAATCAAGTTATGCAAACGCAAACATTGCAGCACCTGTCTTCAGTTACACACACACACACACACACACACACCTCTGTTCTGATTGAAACTTACCAATCAATAAATTAATCAATTGATGTACACAAATGCCCAAACATTTCCATGCAGTTCTTCAATAACACACACACACACACACACACATATATATATATAGATCACTCACTGGTTTACCAGGCACCTCCTGTTCTTGTACCATAATCACATTGCGTTCGTTTGGTTGAGAACCAGAGAGTAGAGTACCAAAGGGCAGCGATGGAGACAGGGGATTTACCTGATTGGGCTGGAGTGGTGGGGCCTGGGGGAGGAGGGGGAAAGGAAAAGATGGAGGGAATGGCACCTGAGGGCCACGGGGGACATCCCCAATTCCACCTGCACCAACAACCGGGAAGCCGGCCTCAGGCGCAAACATTACTGGGGGACTCTGTGGAGGTAAGATCCCAGGAGGGAAACCTAAAGGATTCTGATTGGCCAAAGGAGGAAAGCCCAAAGGATTCTGACTGGCCACAGGAGAAATGCCGAAAGGATTCTGATTGGCCACATAAGGGAAGCCAACTGGAATCTGATTGGCCACAGGAGGGAAGCCCCGTGGAATCTGATTGGCCATAGGAGGGATCCCAAAAGGATTCTGATTGGCTACAGGAGGGAAACCCAGAGGATCCTGATTAGCCACAGGAGGGAAGCCTAGTGGAATCCAATTGGCCGCAGGTGGAATGCCTAAAGGATTCTGATTGGCTACTGGACGAAGGGCAGGGTCTTGGGGGACTAATGTGATAGGGACATTCGGAAGAGTGAGAGAAACTACTGGGTGACCACTGGCAGGAGCCGTTGGTTTGCGAACAGGAGCCACTGGGGCGTTAACAGGACCTGATGAGGGCCGGGAGGCAAGAGTGGAAGAGCGCTGAGAGAGGATGGAGCGGAGCTGAGACCTGAGTGACTCAGAGAGTTCCTGAGAAAGAAAGAGAGAGAGAGATGGGGGTGTGTTGGTCAGTTTGGACATGTTGGCCCAGCTTCAATGTCCTCCTTAAGACCTGTGTCCTCATGGGCTTGATTTGCCCTCACTGACTCATGCTGCTAAGCCATTGAGCTTACAAGGCTGGGAGTGCTCACCTTGCTATTTGTACGACTGAAACATCACCTGTGACAGATCACTAACACAAAAGTTATGTTTCTGCTTCTGTTTCATGGCAATCGTTAAGCTGTGCTTTTTTGCCATTTCTAAGCCTCTCTCATATTTCATGTCACAGCGCTATATGCTGTGGCTGATTTGGGTCTGCATGTGATGCCGACTTTAGCAAAGGGCTCAGAGAGTGTGCTAATGAACCGGTGTGCATGTCAGATTATGACAGCGGGACACCAATAAACCCTCACAAGCTTAGCGTGGACACACATCTCAATGTGAGAGTCTGTAAAGGCAGACATTGAGACTGGGACCAGTGTCCTGTGACTTTCTTGCTGGAGTGAATGGGACTGATATGTTCTCACCTCCTCACTGCTCTCACTGGCCTCACTGTCCATCTGGGGGAGTTGAAACAGGAGGAGAGAATCATGTTAGTAAATAAAAGAATAAAAAGGGATCGCTGCATAAAGGGAGCAGAAACTAATATAAACTACAATGGTAAAAAACAAATTGCCTATAAAGTGCAATATTCTCAAAAACCACAACAAAAACCTTTGCTAAGGCTGGTTACATAATAGTCTATACAAATGCACTATACAGTGGAATACAAAAGCATGACATAAATGTACCTTTATGAGTCCAGGAATAATGAGGAAACAGACAACTAAAGACAACTTCATTATCAGCTCTGCAACTCACTGGAAAAGCACACACAACAGCACACACTTACATACACAGCCACAGAGAAAGATGGCACAAATTGCTTATATACTGTTTATAAGTTATTCTAGTTATGTAATATGTTATTTATTTATTATTTTAGTAGGCCTATTTGAGCAAGAAGAGGGCACTGAAATAGAACAAACCCCAAAAATGCATAGAAAATGACATTATGCTAATGTTTATAACACTGAATTTGAAAGCTTTCTATTGGCCTCACATTTATGTTTGGTTTCATTTGTTTTTCTTTTGTTTGATTTGCTATAAGATGCTGTTCAGTCAAGGTGCAGATTTATTCAGCAATTCAGCATATCACATATTGTCAGCATATCACTGACTAGACAGGAATTTAGCTCGCCACCTACTTAAGGGTAGCTCTGCAAAAGGTGAAAGGAAATGTAAATAAGTCTCATAACATTGTCAAAAAAGATATTACATCTTTATGAAATAAAACATCCTACTCTGTCTGGTACAAAAAGAGACAGAGAGAGAGTTTTCTTGCTTTTTGATGATTGATGATGGCAGAAAATGAAGGCGCCAAAATTCAGCTGATGCTTCAGATTCAAGTGTGTAAGATGGTAAAGGATGTGAACATTTATCTACAGGCATATCAGTAACACTGATGTAAAATAGTAAAGGAGCTCTCAGCCAGGTTGATTTTGTCAAAGTAGTTCTCGAAGGAAAAAAGGTTGGAGACAGACCCCTGCTCTACTCAGTGTGGAGAAACTGTTTGCCAGGAAATCATCTGACACACTGCTGACATTGGCTTATGTTGTGACACCTGACTCCAGCATATGGTGTGTCCTATCTGCCACTAAGCCTCTATGAACGAGGCCTAAAGGGAGCACACGCACAGTGAGAGAACTGAGCAGAGCACACAAGGGAACACAGTACATCACATGTGACTAAGACCAGAGACCCAGGCAGGGTGCAGCTCCACTCTATTCCTACTCCATTTCTGAGTCATAAGAATAGAATCCAAAATACATGCACAAATGAAATTACCAATCAGACTGATTTTGCAAATATATGTACTAATGAAAATAAAAATCACACAGATTTCACTCTCTCTCTGTGGCTTGTCAGTGATGTAAAATCTAGACAACAAATTTCACAACATTAAAGTTCATGAGTGCAAACACGTTTTAACAAAACTGAAAACCCTCTTACCTGCTGCTTTGTCAAGTGTGAAAGGTTGAGTATGTTTTTATGATCTTATTGACACATAGTGGGTGTTTTGATTTTTATATGTAAACCAAAACACATACTCACTCAGCTCAACCAATCAGAGAGCATACTTTCATTGAGCAATCAAGATAATTCAGTGTTTGTGATGTGTGTTGGTGTTGTGTCTGGGTCTGGGTTGGACAGATATTAATCAAAACCCAACTCAAACCATAACCCTAATCATCATTGCAGTGGTTTAGTCCATAATGCGCTATCAGGGTGAATCTCTCTCTCTCACACACACACACACACACACACACTGAACAAAAATTACTGTCATATTTATTATAGTAGGAGGTAGGAATATGTCCAACATTATTAGCAATTGTATATTTCCACTCTCTCTCTGCTTCACACATATCTACAGTTCTGTATCAATATTGCATGTGCACACAAAACACATGCCACTCACACACACACACACACACACACACACACGTGTGTGCATGTGAAAGCCAAGCCTGAGGGAATGCTTGGGAGTGCAGTCAGCCACAAATGACACATGGCTGCAGGTATGTCTCACAGATGAGGTGTGGTGTGATGGCGTCTCTGTGGGGTCTGCACTGCTCCCTCTGCTCTTCTGCTCTTGGAAAACAACTTAGCCAGAACTAAGGAAACTAAGGAATCACATTTGTGATCTGGTCTCAAAGCCTGACTAACAAAAATATAATTAGGGAACTATAATGTCTGATCAACTGGTAATGAATTTATTGACTGTTTTTGTTTGTGTTGTGTGTGCGCTCTCTCTTTCTCTCTCTCTCTCTCTCTCCCTCTCTCTTTCACACACACACACACACACACACACACACACACACACACACACACACACACACAAAGAGAGACCAACACATAGTTTCAGCTGCAAAGCCTGTCTCTAGATCAGTGCCCACCCCAGCCTGGAATGTTCTGTGGTGTGGGAATATTGTGTAATACAAGTCATGCCCAACACACCACATGTGCTGTGGCAGTGAAATAATCTCACATAATCTTGTCATGCACATTTCAGATGGCCAAATCTAACCAGTGCATTTATTTCACATAAGGATTCTTATATTGTTTGTTATATCTTAATTTCTGTGGGTGAAGCACTTAATGTGGCCCTCTGTGCTGTGCAATTACTTGCTCGCTCGCTCACTCACTCACTCACTCACTCACTCACTCGTTCACTCACTCACGCACGCACGCACGCACGCACGCACGCACGCACTCGCTCGCTTACTCACACACGCACTCGCTCGCTGGCTCGCTCACTCACTCACTCACTCACTCACTTACTCTCTGTGTATTCATTCTTTTGTGGTCCATGCTCAAAATGAAATGAAAATGTTTAACTTAACATTGCGAGTAATTAAAAGGCACATGTGTCCCCTGGGAATGCTGTAATGGTACAGTGCCCACATTCACCCTCCATAATTACAGTTAGCCACTGTTAGCACAAGCGGAACCGGAAGCTCCGAGACAAATACGGGCAAGCCCTGAAAAAAACAGACACAGTCATATGAAAGCTGCTTATGTTCCACTGGAGCTGAATTACTCACCAGCAGAAGGAGACAGTTTAGACAGTCATATTTCAGGCAAATGCCTATAGAAATAATTACATGTAAGTGGGCTATGGCAATAATGTCTCTCTCTTTGTCTGTGTGTGTGTGTGTGTGTGTGTGTACATGTTCCTGTAATTTCATTTTATGCAGATTAGTACATAACAGAGGGTTTCAAAATACCTCCAGTATTTATATTTCTAAAAACAAGCTTAAATTAGATAAGAAACATAAATATACATGCTTCATTTAGAGATTGATTTTATGTACATGAATGTGTAGAGGGAATTGGTACTGGACCCTGAATACGGTGATCAAAAGAATACACAGACATACATACATACATACATACATACATACATACATACATAAATACCACATTCAGTACACATCACACACACACACACACACACAGACTCTGTCTTGCTGCATATAGACTTTTTTTCTAACCGGAAATCCTTACAGTGCTTTTGAATGATGTGGTGATGTGGCCTTGGCATGCATCCTAATGCCACACACACACATACACACACAAAACCTACTGTAATGCTGAAACCTAAAAATTAACCCTTTTTTCAGGATCTCATTACATTGGCAGAAAGTAGCACTGCTAATTTACAAACCACAGAAAACATATGACCCAAAATATACCTGACGACAAGTGTGCTTATGTGAGACTGAGTGTATGCGTGTTTGTGCTCACGTGTGCATGTGCATGTAGGTAAAGCATATATTTACACTGTCTATATAAAAGGCTGGAACACAGATTTTTACTGAAAGCTGGCAGTCTGTGTGTCTAGGATAGGGAACCCCTCATTCTGCTACATTCTCTTTTTTCCAAGGCCAGGAGCTCTGCAGACCTCTGGGATGGACATGCACAGATCCACAGTGCTTCAGTGTTAAAAATATCACAGAACTACTGAGTACTCTCAACTACATTGTTTCTCTCTTTTTGAACATGTGTTTGAACTAGGCTCTGAACTAGGCTCTGTTAATGTTCTGATCTGGTGCTGTTAGCAACCTGAATTGATTCGGATCAGCCCCAGTTACAGGTCAAGGTTCCTAGCCTGGATTTTTAGTACTTGGCCTTTTTTGTTGTTTGGTTGAGGAATGTTTCTTCTGACATCTCCAATGGACCTAAGGACGTTACTCTTACTCTCCCTTCTTGCTCTCACTCAAACAATGCCGGTAAGACACAAACACTCACTCTCTCTCTCTCTGAATGGTTTGTTTATATTCTGTGTTAATTCCCTTTCTCACTCAATGTCAGAATATTGTCAGTGTTGTCAGTACTTTCTATGGCCTACGTCAGTGAACTACAGTACTGCGCTTTCACACTGGTGTGGCTGAGGGATCAATGTTTAGTAAATGTACGCTGTTTCTTCCACAGACAAATCGCAATAAACGAGAGCTGGTGAATTCAGATGAGGCGGAGGTGGGTCAGGTCATACTCACACAAGTCCTCACACACCTCCAAAATATTTTTAGGATTAAAAGTAATGTATTTACCTTGGCTCTATAAATGTACACACTTTCTTTAGATTTTAAAACTATTGTCACTATCTCTCCCTGCCATTCTCTCTGCCTGTTGGAAATACAATTCCATCTATTATAGCCAAACTAGTATCAGAGTAAAATGAGAATGAGTGAAGAACCTAGTCTAGTCTATTGCACTGGGTATCATCTTGGAATATGTATTATTAGTGAATAACAGCAACAATGCAGTGGTGCTGTGATGAAGTTGTTCTATTGCTGTAAATGACTTGCTAAATTTGGGCTTACGAATATGAACAGAAGTAACACATATAGTTTACATCTAAATGACTACTGTAAATATAAAGGTGAAATGTGCACTAATTACACTCACATTGTTAAACATACACACACACACAGAGAGAGAGAGCACACAGAGCACACACAGAGAGAGAGAGAGAGAGAGAGAGAGAGAGAGTCACTGGGCAGAGGGGGATGGAACAACATATCATTTTCATCCTGTAGTAATTCAGTTCAGTATGTATCCCATTGCATGTATGCATTTGAGAAACAGCTCTCGTATGCATATAGTATGTGCTATAGTTTTTTGTGCTAGAGTTTGACACATTAAACTTTATAAAATGATTCATGTATACATTGCATAGCTAGGCTACATAGCTAGGCTATATTTAAATTAATTGACCAATGAGCACATCCATGTTTATAATGAATGTATGTGTGTGTGTGTGTGTGTGTGTGTGTGTGTGTGTGTGTTTTCAGTCCACTGAGTTCTCAGATTCTTCTATACAGGTAAACACTTAATGTACAGTTGTTAGACTTTACAGTTATTAATCTAATTAAACTGGTTCCTTGAAACTCATTTATGTAATTTCTCACAGCATGGCCCATCACCTAAGAAGTATGAAAGCCCAGGGGATGCAGGAAATGACATCATTTTTGATGCTCAGGCAGATCTGGGTAGAGAGGGAAAAGGCTCCTTCAAACTTAGCCTCCGTGATCACATCAGCAACATCACCACAGAGCTGGTGACCCTGGTCCTCACAGAGGATGTGAATGGACAGAGCAATACTGAGGTAGTCAGAGATGGCCTCGCCCTGGGAACTGGGCCCAGCATGAGCACTGGTCTAGGGTCTGTTTCCAACAGTCAAGAGGGGAACAATGTAAAGACTGGTGTTAGCACAGAGTCTACAAGCCAAGAGACTGCAGAGGCAAGCCTTCTAGGGGTGACTGGTCTAGGATCAGTATCAAACAGTGCATCTGTCTCCCTGGAGCAATCCTCTGACAGTTCTCAAGTTAGCTCTGAGTCAAGTTTAAATAGTGTTTCAGTGTCTGTTGAGCTCACCTCCAATAGTATTGAGACAAGTGCCGAGCCACTGAATCTGAGCACTGACCCAAGATCTATCTCCAACAGCCAGGAGAGTGCAGAAGGTAGCCTTCAGAGTCTCACTACTGACCTCCCATCAGATCCCAGCGCTGCACCAACACAGGTCTCCGAACCAGAGGAAGAGGAAGCTGATGAGGATGATGAGGATGAGGATGAAGATGATGAAGACGATAAAGAGGAAGTTGAGCCCCCTAAACCAACCTCTCCCTTACCCACTACCTTCCCCACAGGCACTGCAGTGGACACCTCAGTGTCTCCTGAGCTGAAGGACCCCTACAGTGGGGGAGTCAGCGGTGAACCCATGCTGGCAGATCAGTCGTTGGACATGCTGGCCAGAACTGGTGTGAGTGGTGGGAAAAATAACATGCTCACTGCTGAGGCAGCCCTCATGCAGCTCTATGATGGTGTACTTGATGGGAAAAACAATATTGTCAACCAAGCAATAGACTTTCCTGCAGCAGGTCAAACTTCCCAATCTCACAGTATTTCTGTAGGAATAGTACACATCAGTCAAGAGACAGCAAAGACCAAAGAACAGAGTCTAAACACTGACCTCCCATCAGATCCCAGTGCTGCATCAGAAACACTGAGTCCACAGCCTGATGCAACAACTGGAGCACCAGGGGAAGAAGAAGTGGATGAGGATGAACTGGATGAAGATGAGGTAGAAGAAGACGATGAAGACAAGGCTGGCAGTGAAGTTGTTCCCACCATAGTCACCCCTGAAGTCGCTCCTACTATCTCACCTCCTCCCATCCCCGATTCTCCTTCAAGCAATGCAGCAGAACCTGTTGGGCCTCCATCAGGCATAGCTGTAGGCAATGCTCCTGTGGTTTCTCTGGAAAAAGAACCCTGCATTACACCGGTGTGTGATAAAAATACTGGTTATGACCCACTCCTCGACGTAGAGGGTTTTGTTGGTGATGACCCCCTGTCATACACAGCAGCAGACCAAGTGGAATTGCCAAATGACAGTCTCACAAACAAGCAAACACTCACTGATGTACCTGCAGAGTTGACCTCAGTTCCAGAGTCTCTTAGTGTTTCCAGTCATTCTTTAGCCTTTGTGGGGGTTCCCTCTGACAGTCTTCAAAACAGCCCTGACATGCAGAATCTAAATATTGATCCAGGAACAGCACCTGTCAATCAAGAGGCAGCAGATGCCTTCCAATCAGATCCCAGTGCAGCATCAGCAACACAGAATCCACAACCCGATGCCACAACTGCGGCACCAGAAGAGGAAGGGGATGAGGATGACATAGATGAAGATGAGGTGGAGGAAGATGATGAAGATGAGACAGGCGGTGAAGTCACTGTCGCTCCTACCACCTCTGCTTCTCCTGCCATCCTTTTTTTTCCTACAGGCAATGCAGTAGACACCTCTGTCGCTCCCTCTGGCTTATCAGTGGACACTGCTGTGGCTCCTCAGCAGAAGGACCACTGCACTGATCCTGGATGTGCTCTGGAATATGACCCACTTCTTGACACAGAGGGTTATGTGGGTGATGATCCCCAGTCATACATGGTGGATCAACAAAAATCTGTTTCTAAGAACCCACAAACTGACACCCTCACAGACCAACAAACCCTCATAGATGAACCTGCAGGTTTGACCTCTGAACTGAACAGTGCTCTAAAGTCTGCTAATGTATTGAGCAATGCTTTAGTCTCAGTGGAGGTTCCTTCTGAGAGTCGTCAAAGCAGTTCTGGTGTTCAGACTCCAATGACTGATTCAAGAATTGCACTCAAGCCAGAAGGAACAGCAGCTGGTCAACAGGGTTTAAACACAGACCTCCTGTCAGATCCCAGTGCAGCATCAGCTACATTGAGTCCCCAGTCTGATGCCACAACTGCAGCACCAGAAGAGGAAGGGGATGAGGATGAAGTAGATGAAGATGAGGTGGAAGAAGATGATGAAGATGACACAGGTGGTGAAGTCACTGTCACTCCTACCACCTCTGCTTCTCCTCCTGCCCCTGTTTTTCCCACAGGCAATGCAGTAGACACCTCTGTAGCTCCCTTAGGCTTATCAGTGGACACTGTTGTGGCTCCTGAGATGAAGGACCCCTGCACCGATCCTACGTGTGCTCTGGAATATGACCCACTTCTTGACACAGAGGGATATGTGGGTGATGATCCCCAGTCATACATAGTGGATCAGCAAAAATCTGTTTCTCAGAACTCTCAAATTGACACCCTCACAGACAAACAAACCCTCATAGATGCACCTGCAGGTTTGACCTCTGAACCGAATAGTGTTACAGAGTCTGCTAGTGTATCAAGCAATGCCTTAGTTTTTGTAGAGGCTTCTTCCAATATGCCTCAAAATCCTGACATAAAGGGTCTAAATACAGATACAGGAATAGTCCCTGTCCATCAAGAGGCAACAGAGACTAGCCAATCAGATCCCAGTGCAGCCTCAGCAACACTGAGTCCAGAACCTGATGCAACAACTGCAGCAGCAGGAGAGGAGGAAGGGGATGAGGATGAAGTAGATGAGGATGAGATAGAGGAAGATGATGAAGATGAGACAGGAAGTGAAGTCATACCCTCTGTAGTTACTCCCGAAGTCTCTCCGACTATCACTGCAGCCCCTCCTGTCCCAGTTTTACCCACAGTAAATGCAGTGGTTGTTTCTGTGCCCTCCTCAGGCATTTCTGTGGATGTTGCTGCAGCCCCTCAGCTAAATGACCCTCTTCTGGACACAGAGGGGTATGTGGGTGATGACCCCCTGTCTTACATGGCAGACCAACCAGCCTTCCCAGACACACAGGCCAACACCCTTACAGATGCACAAGCAGTTCCTGATGCTCCTGTAGGCCTGACCTCTGACCTCAATAACATTCCAGGGGCCGTGGGCATATCCAGCACTTCTGCAACCTCTGTGGAGATCCTGGTGTTTCCTTCTAATGTAATAGAGGTTAGTATTGAACTGGAGAGCCCAGACACTGGTCCAGGGCCTGCTATCAACAGTCAGGAGAGTGTAGAAGCTGGTCTTCAGAGTCACATTACTGACCTCCCATCAGATCCCAGTGGTGTGCCAGTGACACAGGCTCCACAGCCAAACTCCACAACAATTGCTGTGGAAGAGGAAGAAAAAGATGAAGATGAGGATGAGGATGAAGATGAGTCTGTTCTTGTCAACCCCAGTGATGTCAGTTTGCAAGCAGGCCCTATTCCTGATACCCCAGGCTTTTCCACCGGTGCTGCAGTGTCTGCAGAAGCCCCCCTAGACAGCTCCCTGGTCAGCGCTGAGCACAGTCCTGTCAGTGGCTCCTCGTCAGTGGGGCTGCCTGCTAACAGTGTAGAGATCAGTGCAGAGTCAGCTCAGCTTCCCTCAGACCCCAGTGCTGCCACAACAGACCCACAACCCACAATGGAGGAGGATGCTGATGAGGATGAGGAGGATGAAGATGAAACTGGCAATGCCACACAGGTCCCACCAGCACTGGCCCAGGTAGAGCCACTTAGTCTCTCTAGCAGCACCTCTGTCTCTGCAGATACTCCCTCTGACAGTTCTCAGATCAGTTTTGAAACAATCCCCAGTAATCCTACTGTATCGGTGGAACTCCCTTCAAATAGTTCTGAGGTTAGTTTGGAGTCAGGTGTCGCTTCCTCAGTTTCTATAGAACTGCCCTTGAATAGCTCCAGTATCAACATGGAAGTGGCTAATGCACAGACAGTACCGGTCTCTGTTAGCATTGAAGCTAACTCAGCCCCTAGTTTTAACCTCCCCAGTGCCCCCAATAACCCCTCTGCTGTTCAGACTGAGCCTGGTACAGGCGATATTGTCATGGAGACAGCCCTGTCAAGCAGTGAGGAACGTCTTGCAGAGCAGGAAAGGCTGAGCTAGCCTTGAATACTGCTAGTGACCTCCAATTAAACACAGAATTAGCAGTCGCTAACCCCTGGACTAAGTTTTTGCATTCACTGGGCACGCGTACGCCCCCACAACCACTGCAGCAAAGAGGTCCATCCAACACCAATCTTTCTGTCACAAAGACAGGTATTACAAAACTTCTCCCAGCTAAAGTAACTCAAAGTAGCAGTGAAGAGAATTAACTGTTGAAGTAAGACAATAAACTTGAAAGAAAGAGTGAGTACACCCACTACAAATATATAAGTGACTTCTTTGACTGATCAAAACAAGGGCATTGAGTAACATCAGAGTATACAGCTCATTTAGCTCATTTGAGATTTGAGGTGGCAGCTTCAATTTAGCAATGTTTATATCAGTGCTGTCATTGCTGTCTTTCTTTCACTCTCAGAATCAACATCAAAGACATAGGATGACTGAATCAAATGGAATCTCATCAGGTGTCTTTTTGTGAAAATGTCCTGGCGAAACTCATTCATAAATATCTAACAGTTTGTATTGTATGATGCTTGTAATGAATCTCTGGCTATGATCATACTAATAATGCAGTATATACTGTACTGCATAAACAAAGGTTAAAGTTTAACCCAGGTTACTTTCCCTCTGATCTTCTTTGCCTCCCTTTGCACTGAAAATCTATTAGTTTGCTCTATACTCATGAACTGTGCATGTGTTTCACTTGCTGTTTTTGTACAGAGATCACATACATTATCGACAGTGATTGTGTCTCCTACTTAAACTCTTGTGTATTGTTTGGATACTTTATGTTAGTGATGAATGACAAAAGCCTACTAATAAAATTAAATCATAAGGGGAGCTTTCTGTTTGTGTGTGACTCTCCTTCCTTATTTAACATTAGCTATTTATGTTTCACACGCACACACACACTCACACACACACATACAGAGAGAGAGAGGGAGAGAGAGAGAGAGAATTTCAGCAACATAAAAATACATTTCATTATTAGACAAGACAATTTAATCACTAGACATGTGTGTGTCATCCTCTCTGCGTGCTCACTACTCCAAATGAGGTTAGTTCAACAAAGACCCACAGATCCACAGGATCAACTTCGAACTCTTTGTTAGAAGAACTTTTCTATAATTCTGTACTTCTCAATCTCTATATGTGCCTCCACAAACAATAACTGATGATTCTTCATAGTGGAGTGTTACATTGTTCTATCAGTCAGAGTGGGAAACGCTTCTCACACACAACCACAAACAGACAAACAGCCATGCTTAACAACAAACAACAATGTGACCCAACTAACACGCAACAAACAGTCTTTGGTCCCTAAACCACTAAGTTCTGTGAAGAGGATATGACGGAAGGGAAGACCACTGTGGCTGTGGGGGTGGGGGGAGAAAAAAAAGATGAATGAGCAAGTGTGGGAGAGTGAGAGAGAAAGAGAGAGAGCATGAGGAAGAATGAGATAGAGATGAGTGTGAACAAACATCGGCAAACCACACAGTATCCTGAGTGCTGGTGAAGCGAGGGAGGGAGGAGGGTGGAGATGGGGTCAGAGGGGAAAAACGAGTGCCCATCTGTCCGTCTATCACTCCCACTTTGACACTCACAGCGCATATATATACTTCCAGCACTCACTCATTTCCATCAGAAGAAAAACACATCTTAATACCCTCGTGATTTCTTGGATAGCAGCGACCCTTAAACTCCACCAGAAGCGTTTTATTCCTTGGGATGATGCTGATTACCATCACAATAACCTGCTTGATTGGATTGACTCTGGGCAATCCGGTGAGTAGCTTTTCAGATCTGTTCAGTTTCCATAGGACAGTGCCTTAGATAGATAGACCTGTAGCTGTTTTAAAACATTGTGTGTGTTCTCTTTATCATGTATGTCTGCTCTAGATTCCTCAGCAGCAACGTTTGGATGAGTATCAGGACCCAGGACAGTTTCCTGTGAGTGTTTTACTCTTGAAATGCTAATATCAGTAAAGTATGTCCATTAGAAATCTGTAACATGCTCACTTCTTCCTGAGTTGACGGCTTACTCTTTATCCAGAATAGATGTGCCAGGATACTATGTGAAAACAATGTGTGTTAAATATGTTATTGACTGTAGAAACATTGCTTATGGCAGGATTCAAAATGAAGTTCAATCTCAGATGCTTCAGACATAACCCCTCACCTTCTTATATGTTTTCAGGTTCTGCCAACGATAGGAGAACTCCCGAGTCAACCACCTTTATCTTTAACACCAGAGGGGGTAAGTGGAGCAATACTGTGTCATGCACCTAACCTAGCTCACATCATCATACACACATCAATCACATCTAAATCACATTGAGTCATAAATCAGTTTGCTTTCAAATGAATGATGCTAACATACAAAGTTCATCTGTCCATCCTAGATCAACACTAAAAGTCCCCCAACAGGACAACCACTGTCAGCAATCAGGTAATAACACACACACACACACACACACACACACACACACACACACACACACACACACACACATACACACACACACAGGAATTTTGCATTAGAGTCTCTATGCCTCTGCTTATTTGAATAATATTGATGTATGGTCCTTACTTTGTCTCCTTTTATTTATTCCTCTGTTCTCCAGACAAACCCTCCTGTTCCACCAACAGTAAGTTGCATGCTAGACTCTCTCAATAAATTAAACTTCTATAACTAGAGAAACAAAGTTGAATGAGTAGCAACTGTGCACAATATTTTGTGTAAACTTAATATTGTTAACATATATTCATATGTATTTATTTGGAAGATGTTTTATGCAAACATTCTTATATTAGTATGTTAAATATAAAATGTGGCTGTAACACATTGTATGGATGTCGGACAGGTGTGTGTGTATGTATGCTGTTATGAGGCCATACCTAACGTGTATGAAGTGTACTGTATGCTGACCTGTATGAGGGGTTTATGAGGAGTGACCCTTTGCTTTTTAATATTCAGCAGCCTCTAGCTTCCCTACACAGCTCCTCACAGTCCCTCAGCTCAGACCAGACTCAATCTCTAGAATCACATTCAGAGGTAACACACACACACGCACACACACACACACACACACACACGCACACACACACACACACACACACACACACACATACAGAGAGAGAGAGAGAGAGAGAGAGAGAGAGAGAGAGAGAGAATGTGCATAAAATACATACAGTATAATAAAGCACTGTCCATATAGCTGACCAATCACATATACCACAAATTATGTCAAATACATGCCAACATTTTGCACTACTATAGCTCATAGAAAACATGCACACACTTTGATGAAAACAACTTGTCTTTCCATACAGAGTTCTCAAGAGATTACATCAGATGAATCCCCTGAGGACACTGTAAGTTTACCCTTTTACGGCTTTTTGTCATGTAAAAACATACACACACACACACACACACATTCCTTATGCTAGTGGCAACATGTGCAAATATTTCTACATTTTTTAATTAGTCAAATGTTGTGGCCTACTTGATTTTCATGTCATTTAATTACATTTCAATTGATCTTCCCCCAAGGCCTCTGAGCAGACCACATCTGAGCAGGTGGGACTTTGGACTTTCATGTTTATGTTATGTCTGTGTATTTATATTTAGGGGAAAAAAAAGTTTCATGTTACTTTGAATTTGAAAATTGAATTGTATGAATCAGACACATTTGCAAAAAAAGCAAAACATTTTGTTTTGGATTGCAGAGCTCAGAATCCCTGCCCAACACATCTGAGGACACTGTGAGTTAAGCTTGTTACTTTTTATTTTACTGATAATGGTGTGTGTGTGGGTGGGTGTGTGTGTGTGCATACATACAAATTTACAGCCCTGAAACTTGTGCTTATTTGTGTGTTGTGTCTTAGACTTCAGAGGAGATGGCGTTAAATGCTGAAGGTCAGCAGGTATGTATTTATTGCATAACTGGATCTTTCAGCATTGATGCAGCACAAAATTATATTTCAAACAAATTATATTTCAAACAAATTATACTTCAAACAAAATTGTACTTCAGATATGTTTTAGGTTGCATACTGCATATAGACTGCTTATTTGGTATTCAACAAATATGGATAGCTGGCTAAAATCCTGTTTAACTGGACAGTAATTGCAGAATTTTGACTGTACGGCAGGATGAAATTGATTAGATTTTGACTGAGCATTGACTGCCACCTACTGTTTGGCACTGGTAGTGAACCAGAATCAAGCATGGGAGCAAGAAGGAGCAATAGCCAGGGTGAAAAGAGACGGAACCGCCTAAGTGTATGTAAAAATGAAATGTTGACCTGTGTGTGTGTGTGTGTGTTTGTATCTCCTCAGTTCATGGGCCACATGTTGGATGGGATTAATGGTGACACCCAGGATAACAGCTTGGGCAGTGAGGAGAACATGCGCAGGGTGAGAGGAACCTTAGAACTCTTTTGGTCTTGGTTGAAATGGGCACATTGAGCAAATTGCCAAAATGCTCATGTTTATTAACACATGTGTGATTTGTACTGTGTGTATGTCGAGAGCATTGTATTTGTGTGCCTATGTAGCTTGTGTGTGTATGTGTGTGTGTGTTTGTGTGTGTGTGTGTGTCTATACTCATCCCATACACTGCTCACTCATTGCAGAGTCGCATACTTGCCTTTGGCATCCCACTGCGGCCTCAGGTGGCTCCTGAACACAACGTCGTCACAGCAACCCACAGCCCATCCATCTCCGAGGTTATCTCAGCACAACCTACTGCCAAAGCCACTGTCCACACTGGTGCCAATGACGCCGTGGCCACCACCTCTATGGAGCCCGACAGCGCCGCCAACAGTCTGGAGAGTGCTGAGTGCACCGCCACCGCAGACAACGGAGGCTGTGTTCAGAACAACGTCTTCAACCCCATCGCTGAGAGCGAGCAGCTCGGGCTAGGCCTGGGGCTGTTGATGCTGGAGGAGGAGCGAGGGCAGCTTCACCTGTGATACTCACGCCAAACTAATCAAGCCACCTTTGTGGTTCCTCCACACTCTTGCAAAACTTCTTAGCTATCAAGCCACACCTGTATAGCTGCAGATGCAGTACTTCCTTGTGTAAGAGAATACCTCGAGCATTTCAATTGTAGGAGAGCACCTGCAGGACAGCACTTGTAGGGCAAATTAATAATGATTAGTGTGTGTATGTGTGTATGTGTGTGTGTGTGTGTGAGAGAGAGAGAGATAGTGTGAGTGTTTGTGTATGTTTGTGTGTTTAACTGCACATGACAAAGAAAAAAAATCCAAACCCAAAGAGCCAAATTGGGTAGAAATAGCAAGCTTTTAACCCACAGAGGCATAGCTAAAAACTGAAATAGAAGTTTTTTTTTAACAACAAATAAGATCCTAGAGTCTGTATATCCTATTTGAGTGTGTGAAAGATGCAGAGAGGTTATAAAAATATTTTTGTCAGAAAGTGTGATCAGATCTAGAGTTTATTCAATTTACTTCAGCAAAGAGAAAAGATAGGGACATTTTGAGACAGGGACAGGAAACTACACAAAGGGAATACAGCAAAACTGTGGTTAAAGCAACAGTAAGGAGGCTTTTGGGTGCAAAACTAGTAGGTTAGCAACAGCTTTCAAACGCAAATCCTTTCAAACACCTCCCAGAGCCTTCCTGGCACTGCTAGGCCATGCTAACTGCTGTTTGTTGGCAGTAAAATTACATTGTGCTAAAAGATTTTCTTTAATTTGCTGTATAGTATATATAGTACAGTATAGTACTGTATAGTGCATATCTCCTTGGTTGGCTGGTGGTAGGAATAACACATTTTACCTGTCATATGTTCATATAGCCATGTAACACCAAAAAATAATTGATAGCAAAGCCAACTGCATGATAAAAGAATTCTTCAAAATAGTGGTAAATTGTTGTTTAGTGTTGATTTAAGGGACTAAATAAACTTTATGAAATAGATGTTCTCATATTGTGGAAAACAAATAAATAGTCATAAACAGAATTTTGTGTCACCAAAATAGTCCCAAAAACAAGGAGTTGGTACAAGTCCAGGGAATGTTATGTCACAAAGAGGAAAAAATGAACCAGAAGAGACAACAAATGAAGCCTAAATTACAGTGCCGGTCAGGCCCCTTAGGACAAGGGCCACACATTGTCCTCAGAACCACCACCACCAGATAGCTTTTACACTGTAGCCTAAGTTCAAACCACAGGGAGTACAATGAATACTGCCTACAGCACATCTTTTTTCTCATTAGCCTTGGACATCATCACCACTAATGCCTATGTAAAACAGTGAAAAGTAACTATGTATTTTAAGCTACTTGCGAAACACTTGATATTTAATTCTGTATCATCTACTGAATATTTATGATTAATCTAGACTGCTTGAGAGCATACTTAGAGAGTTTTCAGTGATGTATTATGCTATCTAGAACTATCTATTCTCAAAATATCTTCTTTTAACATGGGAATCACATTGGTCTGTACGGATGCCTGTGTCTGTCTCTGTGTTTGTGTGTGTGTGTGTGTGTGTGAAAGACAGAGAGCAAGAGAGTGTGTGTATGAGAGAGAGAGAGAGAGAGAGAGAGAGCGCACAAGAACAACAACATAACTCAGATTCCAAACTCTGTGAATTTTTTAAATGTCTTGGTTTCGGAAATAAACTTTCTAGTGATTCTGAATGGTTTGTGTTCCCTCTAACTGGACTGGACTCTCAACACTGGGGTATGCTATGTGTATTTATCAACACACACACATACACACACATTCTGGAGATGGTCCTCTATGAAATGAGCAGTTTGGTTTGATTACAGCCCTAGAAACCAAATGATAAGTTTCTGTAAACCAACACAACACAAACACAGTATAACAGGTCAGTTTTACTATGCCTCCCCCTTTCTCTCTCATTAGCATTAAAACAAAGTTTTTTTTAAATAGGCCTAAATGAAAGAACAGTGAAACCAAACATGTGCATCCCATTAGCCACAAATAGCTTGGAAACATAAAAAAAAAACATTTGGGAGCACAAAAGCGATTACGGCTACAGGCTGGGAATTTACAGTCTTGAGTCACTATTAAATTAACTTAGCATGGCTAACATTTTGGTGAGGCTAAAAATGGTGGCTTCAGTACACATTTCATTTCATCATGATGGAGGAGGGAAAGGCTCTCCAGATTAGACGAGACAGATAAAGGTTAGGTCAGTTCTATTTATATTAGATCATTGATTCTCAGATGTTTCATCATTCCCTACTTCTGCTTCCTGCTCAGGTATTTCAAGGCCTGTGCGTCCACCTTTGGCCCATGACAATGACATAAAGCACTGTTTTTGCCCACTCAGTCCATGTTTCCACCAAATCCACATTTTTCTCTCACTCGCCTGGATCTGATTTTATCATTTTTATTGGCATTACTGAAGCGAGGCATTAAAGGGATCCCTGGCTTGTAAGACATGTTGGTCTTATAAGACGCCTGACGTTGGCATCAGTTATATCAATCTGATTTAAAAACACTCAAAATGTTTTTGGCTTTATTAAAAGTTTGCAAAATCCTTTAACTCATAAACTGCCATTGTTGTAAAAAGTGAAATCATGCTCTTGCTGCACACAGACACCAACCAAAATCAACCATGTGATGTCATTTTTTACTCTTAAAAGCATTGAGATGTAAATACAATGGCAGCTCACAAGCCCTGCAAATTTAGGGATTTTCGAAAAGTTTTGAAAATGAAAGGGTTTTAAGGCCAACATGTCTTACCAGTCAGGGATCCTTATTTTACTTCTGCCCCACCTTTCCTGTCGCTACTGCCACTATCAGGCCCTGTTCCACACTTGGCAACCAAGGTGATAGACCATCACACGCACAATCAACTTTTGACATCACAGAGATGTTTCATAAATAATCTGAAAGTTATTTTCAGACATGCTAAAGGATCTCTAGTCTGAATGGCAGACACAAGTGCAGCATTCAGAGTTGAATGGGGTTTGTTGAAGACAACTGTGAAAAGGAGTAAGAAACACAAAACTTCGGAGAATCAAAAGATAACCCCTAAAACAAACCACAGGGCTCAGAGGGCATATATCAAATGTTTTGTCATGATGTCTCCCATAAACAGGAAGTGGTAACTGAGATGCCACCAGAGGAGAGAACTTTCTGTTCCTCCAAAAATAAGATGTATCCACACATTACACACACACTACAAAACACACAAACCCCCCCACACACACACATACATACACACAAAATATAAGTACCAAATAGAAATATAATGGAAAGTAATACACACTGTATTGAATAGAATAGGCAGTTCCTTACACACACACACAAACACACATACGCACAGTCCCCTACGATCATAAAGAAAATATCTAATTAAAACTGAAACCACACCATTCATTACTCTGGGCAGGGTTTGTCATTAGGTAAATATACGTGTGTGTGTGTGTGTGTGTGTGTGTGTGTCTGTAAAATAAAGTCAAAGTAGTGAGTGAGAAAGAAATTGCACATAATTTATCCCTTTCTGACTATTACTGTTTGCTGTGTGCAGGGCTGTTGCATCTGTGTGTGTTTTGGGTGGTGTGTGTGTGTGTGTGTGTGTGTGTGTGTGTGTGTGGTGTGTGTGTGTGTGTGTGTGTGTGTGTGTGTGTGTATGTGAGAGAGAGAGAGAGAGAAGAGAGAGAGAAAGATGGAAAGAGGGCCTATGAGGGCCTGCAGAGGGCCTATATAAGGGGTTTGCAGGTGTCCTCATCATCACTGTATTAGTGTCAGGTAAGAAGGCAAGAGAGGTACAAAAGAGAGTACAGATGGTAAGTTTAAGACAACATCTACATGTGTAGAGTGGACTCCATCTGGTTTTGTTTTTTTGTTTTTCTGACCTGTTTTCATCAGCCATCACATCTTTCATCTATCCTGCAGATAGTATTTTAATATCTGTAGGTCAGTGCATTACAATGACCTCTGTGTTTGTGAATAGTGAAAGTTTCTGAAGGTTAGGGAGTTGGGTGCCGTGGTTTACAGTTTTCAGATCTGTAGGACATTTTTGTACAGATTAATACCCTGGGGACAGGTATTTAATTTGTGTTTTTGTGCTTCCGCAAGTGTGTGTTCAGTTTTGACTGATTTTTTTGTTTGTTTTGTTTTTACAACGGAACTAGAACACAGCCTACTGATAACAGGACTGAGATGTTCATCTCCACCATGGTAAATCACAAGATATAGTGCTAATATGCACTCTCATGAATTATATGCTGAAGCTCATGAATTCAAAACCCAACAGTTTGACCTTAATTTACAGACTTTGGTTGGGGTGAGGACGCTCCTTCTCTGTTTGATTGGCAGGCTCAGTGCCCTACCGGTGAGTCAGACACACATCCACTCAGAAGGTTTTTAGATCAGAGGCTACACGAGCCACAGAGCTGACTGTGGATTTTCTTTGATGTGTAGCAATTATAGATGTAAGTCGAGCTGACGGGGTATACATGCATGTCTTTATAGATGCCAAATGATGTGACTCTGCATCCTGTAAGTATACTGCACAACCTTCCTGGAACTATAAATGAAACAGTATGCATCCACCTATGAGCCCTCTTGCTCTCTCTTGCTCTCTCTCCCTCTCTCTTTATGGCATATTTGTGAGTGAGAGAGACAGATTTGAAGTATGTGAAGCTGGCAAAGTATTGTCTGTGTGTGTGCATACTTCTTTTTCTCAGAGCTTGTTTGAAGGCCTTTGGGGGTCTGCTGGGGGCCCCCTCGTAGAAGGTTCTGGATCTGGCCTCAGTGCAGAAGAGCTTGTAGAAGTCACCCACGTCACGACCCCATCACTCCATATCTCCTTCACAACCCTTGACAAGCAGCATGACAGAGCGACAACAGACTTGACAAAGCACCACAGAAGTTCTGCAGACTTTGATCAACAGTCAGTCATTGGCTCCAATACCAATTCAACTTTCAACTCAAAGGAAAGCTCAGTCACTTCAAATTCCTCTGATCACCCTCTCCAAACCGAGGCCAACTCTATCCTCTTCACAGCACTTCTATAGAAACCTCTCCCAGGAACCTTGCTGACATCTCTGATGTGAGAGAGTTTACCCAAAACACAGCAGGGAGTTCCACTGACACCACTACTGACTCTACAGGTCCTGCTGCTCACAGTTCTACTGACTGGATTGTTTCTGCACCTGACCTCTGGACTGCCCATGACTCCCAGATATACTATAGAGAAGATCCTGACCTTGAGCCCCAATTAGATATTCATTCTGAGCCAACCAGTGGCCCTAACATCAGCCTTGAACCAGAACCCACTGCACAGCCTTCTCTGGTTAACCCAGACACCCTCCCATTTGTGGACCTGCATGTGCAAAATGACAGACATGAGACAAGTAGATCACCTCGCTCAGCTGAGTCAGCACAGTCCTGTGATTCCAGTGACTCCTCTGATTCAAAGGGATCACATGTGTCTAGTGATTCAAGTGATACAAGTAGTGGTGATACAAGTGATTCAAGTGAATCTAGTGAGTCCAGTGATTCAAGCAAGTCTGGTAGTTTAAGTGAATCCAGTGATTCTAGTGATCAAGTAGTTCAAGTCATTCCAGTGATTCTAGTGACTCTGGTAGTGCATGTGAATCCAATTACTCAAACAAGTCTATTAGTTCAATTGAATTTAGTGATTCTAATGACTCGGGTAGTTCAAGTGATTCCAGTGATTCTAGTGACTCAGGTAGTTCAAGTGAATCCAATTACTCAAACAAGTCTAGTAGCTCAAGTGAATCTAGTGATTCAAATGACTCAGGTAGTTCAAGTGATTCCAGTGATTCTAGTGACTCAGGTAGTTCAAGTGAATCCAATTACTCAAGCAAGTCTAGTAGTTCAAGTGAATCTAGTGATTCTAATGACTCAGGTAGTTCAAGTGATTCTAGTTATTCAAGCAGTTCAAAGATAAGAATCAAAGTCATAGTAATGAAATCTAGCAAGTCTAGTAGTTCAAGTGAATCCAGTGATTCTTGTGACTTAGGTAGTTCAAGTGATCCAGTTACTCAGCAGTTAGTTCAATGATCCAGTGATTCTTGTGACTCAGTAGTTCAAGTGAATCGGATCAAGTGAATCCAGCAAGTCTAGTAGTTCAAGTGAATCAAGGACTCAGCAAGTCTAGTAGTTCAGTGATTCAAGTATGAATAGTAGTTCAAGTAAATTCAGTAACAGATGACTTGAGCAGTTCTAGGGAATCCAAGGACTTAAGCAGGTCTAGTAGTTCAAGTGAGTCTAGTGATTCTGGTGATTCAATTAGTTCTGATGAATCCAGTGATTCAAGTGCCTCAAGTAGCTCTAATGAATCAAACAGCTCAAGTGACTCAAGCAATTCAAGCAGTGAAAGTAGTAGCTCACAGGATTCCAGTACATCTCAGGACTCCAATGACAGCTCTGATTTAGAGAAGAGTCTCCGGGCTAGGTCACATGATTCCAACTCTTCTGGACAGAGCATCAGTCGAGGGGACATATTCAGAAATTAACACAAGCATTATTAATATTGTTAAGTCATATGAAGTCACTGATTTTAGCAGTATTTAGCATGGAAGTAAAATATCCGCACTGTGGTATTTCCACAAACTGTTATGAGTACATTATATTACATCACAGCCTAGATGACTTTACATGGAACCTGTTTCCACCACATTTAGAGGTACATCACATTTCCACCACATTTCATCTCATTTAGAGGTAGTATACATGTCCATGAATGCTGAATATGTTGAATGATATTCAGTCTCAAAATATTATCTATGAATTAGAGGCTATCTCAAAATATCAGCTTCTGATCTTGAAAAATGGGCTTCCATCCTTTCAGAGAGGTAAAAATAGACTTCAGAGTTAGCAAACACCTTGTTCAGAGAAATCTAAGTTATTCTGCATTAGCCAGGAGTCAAATACAGGTCAACTGATTGGAAGACAGATATGCACACATTGGGTGTGTTTACATGCAGTTTTTTCCTGACCGGATTGAAGGTAGTCTGAATAAATATTCCACGTGAAACATTCAATCCATATTTACATGTCTCAGCATTTAATCCGATCATCACCTTTTGACATGGTTTCCCAGTGGTTTCTCACATTTTCCTTCTGTTTACATCCATCTGACGGCCCTTAGCACCCCTGAGCTGCTGCCAGTCGTGGATTAAAAGATGTTCATAGATTAACTTTGAAACAAATAAACTCATTGAACTTGATATACAAGGTCTGTCTTGTGCTCCATTAAGATTATGAGATGCAATATCATCACAAATTTGTTCACTTTCACCCATTTGCCTAGCTAATGATAACATCAGCAAAGTAGCAGCCAGTTAATTGCGCCCCGATGTAAAAGCAACCAAAACTGTCTCACTCAGCTTTATGAAATCACACTTATTACTTAGCCTTATGAAATCACGTTTAATAATATGACTCTTTGAAAATCATCATCACTGGTTTCTATTCTTTGCTTTGCAAAGGAATCCACAAAGAATGTATATGTGGGAATTTAGGACATTGGTGTTAGTTACAACAAAAAATGTTGACTGTGACCGCGGGAGACTGGTAGATAAATTTCAGGTATGCCTTTAACTAATTTAGAATACACAGTGTGTCTTGTAAGTTTTCCAGAGCATTGCTCTTAGCGGCAGCAACACAAATGCCATATTTTACAGGCCCTACTGCCCAGAAAGACAAAGCAATGGTGTGGAGACCTCTGATATATCCTACCATATTAGGGATTTTTTTTTTAAATAGAGCACCATCTTGAAATAAATTCTTTACATTAAATGGATGTATTCTGTGTAGTAAATCTACAGAATGGTCTATGTATCATGCTAGTCATAAAATCCATAGGCCCCTTGACTCTATGCAAAGCTAGTTGTTATTGTTATGCAGTAATAGAAAAGGAACAGTGAAAAGGGTATTTTGGGATTTAATTGAAATTGAAGTTATGTAACATTCACAGTTGTCCAGACAAAGTTGTGAAGCCAGAAATGGTTCCTGTGTAGACTTGGGTGTGTGTATGTTTGTGAAATGTATGGTCGACAGAAACTTTTTACAAGTGTGAGGACTTCTCTTGGTCAGAATCTATTAATCTATTTGTCTATTTGACACACACACACACACACAGTGGCCAACATACATTTTGGATAAATTTGGCTAATTTGTTTGTGGAGCGAAGTAATTATTTATATGATTAGATTTATATAACCTAGGTTAATTTTGGTAGTTCCTTTGTATTAATGCTGTAATTGGACGCAGATGATTATTTTAGCATTGTGGTTAAATATATAGAGCATGTAAACTCCAAGCGCACTCTCAAAAGCTAGGGTCCACCCCTAAATAAATCCCTGCACATAGACAGAGTTGAATACTTTTAAAATGTTTTGACCTAGTATACTTTCTTTGTCTGGGTCATGGTTTGTTGCTAGTGGATACCACATTTCACAAGGAACCCCACAATGCAGGGGGGACATTTTAGAGAATTCAGCACAGAAACATCTAGTTCAAACAATCAGCAACTGAATCAGGGTAAAGAAGAGAGTGATGACCTGGATAGAATTTTGCAGTAAGTAGCAAACATTTTCTGATTCTGTTCAGGTTTATTTGTTTTCCAGGGCTGGATACAACGCCTCTTATTTAGCATCTGTTTATAAGCTATCTCCGAAAAAGCACCTGCACATCTACTGGTTAGAAAGGCTGCCCTACATCCATGACCTCCCAACAACCCCTTAACAAGCACACTCCCTACTCTTGCAATATCCAGTCAATTAGAGTGAATCCTTTAAGGTAGGCTAGCCAGACAAACACGCCCAGGCCAGAGTCATAGCAGAAACTAATCATATGAATCATCAAATGTGACCACACTCAACACAATGTCAGTATTTTAAGTCAAGAGGGTTATAAATATCGTATCCAATGCAACTGAAATACCCACACCACACATTTGCACGTGTCAACAACAGCACCTCTTTTGATTCACATAGAAAAATAACTCTTAACATGGTGTTTACTATTTAATTAACATGGTGTTTCCTATTTAATCAAGTATGCACATCTTCCATACTTTTCCCTCCCTTTCCAATAGAAACATGTTCTCTCTCTTCTTTCACATATACAATCACAAATACACACAAACACACACACACACACACATTTTTATTGAACCAATAAAACTTTTTGCAATAAAATCCCACTCATTGCGTCACACCAACACTGGCCACAGTAATAGAAATAACAGCAGGCCTCCATTTTACCCCATTTAATTTCTAAATGAAAGCACTCTGTCTCGCCACCTGACCACCTCACTGACCACCAGGGAGGGGCTTAGGCAGGAAAGATACGCTGCGGCTAAGCCATGATTGGTGGAGCAGAATGCGCGTTTCATTTAAATAGGACCTGTCAAGGACTGAAGTAGATTCAGATGGTCTATACCTGCATATGATCAAAAACACATACACAGATTTGATACACACACACACAGAAGATAAGGAAGAATACAATGGACCTTGTTGCCTTTTGGACTTCATCATAGTGGAACTATAAAGGCAGGGTAAGTATCTCCACCATAAGGAATAACTGTATATATTATCATTGACATGTTATCAAATATAATATTTATTTTGTATATTCCTGAAAAATGTTGTTATTTAATTTTTCCACATTGTGTCAGACTAGATTTATTGATTAATTCATTTGTTGACTGAACATAGCTACAAGGAATGTACCCTACATTAAACATCATATTTAATGCTTAACTTGTTTATCTTTGTAATCTTATGACAAGTTGGATATTTTAATTCACAATAAACCAAAAGGACTTCTTAACTAAAATATAGACCTATGGTGAATGCCCGCAGGAGACACTCCTGTGTGTGAAAAGAGTGGAACACCCTTTTCTTGCTCTTTATTTGAGGAGCACTGAAAGGAGCGGCAGCCAATATTCAATATCAGAGAGGCTGTGACGAGCTCCTCTGAACTCCTCCTGACTGGAAGTACCCTTTGTGGATGTGTTTTTGACTGGAGCTCACTGGAAGACTTTTAAAAACATTTGAAAAGGTATGGAATCTTAAAAGATGCTTCTGAGAATGGAGGCTTTTGAGGTCTCCTGCATCCTATCTGTGCCGGGGACTGATCCTGGCCATCAGCAGGGAAGACTACTGTTTATTTGTTTAGCAGCGTTCTTGATCATTTTCAGTTATCCTATGAACACATGGAACTGACAGCTAACTCATTCCAACAAAAACTGTCCTTGCATTTTACAGCTGATTCAACTACCTGAAAAAGTGTGTTTACACCTGATTGGACAATGAGGGCTGCCCTACTACTTATTTGTCTGCTGGCCTTGGGCCTGGCACTTCCTGTATGTATACACTCTCAATCAGCATTACATCACACACACACACAGGACATTTGCATTTATCCACCCATTTCTGTGTATGTGTGTGTGTGTTCAACTGTCTGTTCAGGTACACAAGAAAAGGGTAACACGATCAGAGAGCTCAGAAGATGGTGGGGTAAGAAACCTAATCTTTTTCACACTACATCCACATACAGAGAGAGAGAGAGAGAGGAGAGAGAGAGAGAGAGACCACAGTACTAGACACAATGCAATAATGAAACTGGCTAAGTGGAGGCATAAACCCTCAGGTTTGCTGCGTTGTTGAATTTGGTTGCGTTTAATTCTAGGGTGACTCCAGTGATGATTCTAGTGATGAAGATGGAGGAGAGGAGGAGGAGGAGGAGGAAGAAGAAGAGGGTGGAGAAGGAGGGGAAGGAGAAGGAGGAGAGGGTGAGGGAGGAGAAGGGGAAGAAGGAGGAGAGGGCGAGGGTGAGGGAGGAGAAGGGGAAGGGGGTAATGAAGGAGAAGGAGAGGGAGGAGAGGAAGGTGGTGAGGGAGAAGAAGGAGGTGAGGGAGAAGGAGGTGAGGGTGAAGGAGGTGAAGAGGAGGGAGGGGATGGAGGAGAGGAGGAGGAGGAGGAGGATGAAGAGGAGGAGGAGGAGGAGGATGAAGATGAAGATGACAGTGATGAGGAAGAAGAAGAAGAGGAGGGTGGTGAAGGAGAGGAAGAGGAGGAGGAGGAGGAAGGAGGAGAGGAAGGAGGGGAGGGAGGAGAGGGAGAAGGGGAGGGAGGAGAGGGAGAGGAAGAGGGAGGGAATGGTGAAGAAGAGGAGGGAGGAGAAGGGGAAGGAGGGAATGGTGACAATGGAGGAGAACCAGAGGGAGAAGGAGGACAGGAACCAACCCCTCCACCTGTGGATGAAAAATCTGCTCTATAGGTAAGGCCAGCTGGCAGTGTATTTCTCCAGATGTTCTCAACTTATATGAATGATTTAAACACAGATGATATATCACATAATACATTTGTTTATCCATGTGCATGATTGTGTGTGTGTGTGCTTTCCTACAGATATTTAAGAGTTTCGAGTCAGTTTGAGCAGAACAGACAACTGTGGGGATTTTGCTGAGACTGCATGCAGATCAGCACTGTGGCCTGAGGGCGAGTGACACCAGACCTTAAACCTGACCCGAGATTACATAGCCATAGGAAACTGAAGAACAGTTGTTGAGCTCTGTGATACAGGCAAGAACAGTCTTTGGATCCTGAGTGCAGTCACAGATTCTCTGTATAGGGTGTCAATGTTCAAAGTTCAAACACGAATATTTCATTTTCTTGTAAGTACAAATATAAAAAAAAATATTGTGGTGCTACTTGTGAGAGCTCCACAGTTTCAGTACGACATTTTCTCAGCTTGTTCTGTAAATAAATAATTTTGATATTTCATATTTGTTATTTGATTACTGAACAGTGCAAGTAATTATTGTGAAAATATGATCTTTCTGAATACTACCTGGAGTTGGTGCCCCATCTAAAGAGGCATATCAGCCAATAAACTCAACCAAGGTGACTTCATCATTTCAAATAAATGAAAATTCTGGAAATACAATCAAGCCGCAAGTGAACAAAAGAGCAAAAAAAGTCTCAATTAATTTCCTTTTGGGTACAGTTTACAGTGCTCCTCACATGCAAGCTGTGGTTTGCCACAGGACACCCTAAGGTTGCCTTTGCTAATGAGCCCTTGCTGTCTGACTGCACCCGGGCCTTGAGAGAGCCAGACACATGACCTCATCCTGTCGCACTTTAAATGAGCACCAGATGGCATTAAAACACTCCACATAGACTATACTCTAGCTTCTGAACACCATGAATGGCAATTAATTGATTTTAAATGTGCAAATGATTTTGGTTTACAGGGGCTTTTAAACTGAAAGAACAATCGCCTATATTACAGGAACCAGTGTGGTTGAAGTTGAAGCTAAGCGAGTATGTTGGGAGTGTTTTGCTGGTATCAAGACAGGGACAAGCACATGTAGAGTAGTTGTGTGTGAAAGAAGGGTGAGTGTCTTTTCAGTCTTATGACTACCCTAAAACTACCATACAACCTGCACATACACACACACACACACACCTCCCCCAGATACAGTCTGTGGTCCTAGTGGAACTGTCCTTGGTCCTGGAAACAACTGTTTTTATTTTTTATTTTTTCCTCTCTCCATCTACTGGTAATCTTGATTTTTGATCTTGTGATCTGTATAATGTGTGCAATGCTAATATATTTTACTGTGTTCTATATGTGGAAAAATTATGAGAGCAGATTCATTTAGTGTGTTTTTAGTGTGTTTGTCTCAGGAGTAAAGTGCTCTGGGGATTTTTCTTACACCATCATGTGTAGTAAGCATGTGCACACACAGACACACGCATGCACACAGCAGTGCCAACACACATGCTGACACATACACACACACACACACACACACACACACAAAATACATTTATATACATGAAAATGTAGTGCAACAAGAAACTTTATTGGTACACAGAATGGCACAGATACAACAGGCAGGGCAAATCCTCTCTGTTAACCACTAACATGGACCTGCCCTATGATGTCACCACACTGACACCTGTGCACCAATAACTACAAGACTACAAGTTGATTGATAGCAGATGCTGCTTCGTGATTGGACGACAGTATGACTGTCATAATTATGGGAGTCCCTGCCCCCGATAATTACTGTTGACATTGGTAACAAACTCATTATCACTTGGCAATAAAAAAGAATCATAGAGAAATCGCTATTAAATTGAATGTTAATTAGGACAGAGAAAGAGAGAAGTATAGAAGGAGAAAAGAACTGTACACAGAAGCACTGCCTAACCAAGGTGCAATATTACAATACTTGGGCCTAGCAGTATGGATCTATGGGTTTAACTAGGACAGTTACTGTTTACCTCAATGACATTTCAAATGTTTTAATGCTGTAGTAGTTTTGATGATATCAGGGAAAATAAATAATTTAGTTTTCCAATGTTGCAGTGCACTATAAAAGTGCTCATTAACATAATAATTTTAGCTTTTAGATGATGCTGAGATGTGGCAGCAGCAGCAGCTTCTAAAAATCATGGCAATGATGAGAGTGTCCTGAGTCCTGAGTGTAAATCTTGGTATGCAAAAGGCAGCCATTCTCAGAGTATGTCCACATCAAGAGCTCCTAAAGCTGTAAGAACTGCTCAAAAAGCATCGCCGTCAAAATATTTGTCTTCACTCATGGCGCTGAAATCACTTATGACCATTATTGACCAAAACCATTGTTTACAGATGAAACCTATCATAGCTAATTTGTATAAAGCTACACTCCAGTCACCCAAATGCTTGTTGTTTTTGTCAGTTGAAAGTGAATTACTTTAGTTGATTTTACAGTTTTGGTAGGTTTTGGTGTGAACATACAGTTAAAGACTCCTGTTCGTCCCGTGGGAGGACGGCTCTGAAAGTTTTAAACTGTGTTGTCGATATTCCACACGTCTCCACTCAGGGCGTTGGCAGCCCCCTGCAGGGTCCAGGTGAAGAGGGCCAGTTGCCGTCGGAAACGGGCCTCATCAAACAGGCTGGGGTGGGTGCGGAGCAGGCCCAGGTGTTCAGTGAGAGCGCTCAGTGTGTGGTTGCCCCGCCCATGCAGAATGTGGCGGAAAGGAGTCTCCACTACTGACACGTACTGAGAGAGGAAGTAGTACTCCACCTTCGCACCCACACACAATCATTTACACGTTAGCACACTGTCTCAGTTATGAACAAATCACTATGTGGATGTAAATATGTGTGTGTGTGTGGGTGTGTGTGAGTGTGTGTGTGGGTGTGTGAGTGTGTGTGTGTGTATGTGTGTGTGTGTGTGAGAGTAAGTGTGTGTGTGTGTGCGTGTGTGTGCGTGTGTGTATGTGTGCGTGTGTGTGTGTGTGCGTGTGTGTGTGTGTGTGTGTGAGTGTGCGAGTGTGTGTGAGTTTGTGTGTGTGTGTGTGTATGTGTTACCCTCATGATGCGTGTGTTGTAGAGGCGTGTCACCCTCTCATCCTCAATGTCACTGTTCTGGATTGACTCCTTCAGTGTCTTGGCAGCTCTGCTGTAGTCTCCTCTGGCACTAAAGACCCACTGCGGGGACAAGCCACGAGCCTACACACACACACACACACACACACACACGGGACAGAATGGACAAAGCATTCAATATCAGCATAATTTGGTTGATTGCAATTCAGCACAAAACTCACATAAAAAAAAAAGGTACAAAATGTGTGTGCATCTGTATCCATAAAAATATTACATATAAATCTAAAATGTTCCATTTCAAAGTTGTTGTTTTTGTATACGTGTGTGTGTGTGTGTGTGTGTGTTGTACCTGTAGCTCAGTGGAGAGCAGGTTGAGCTGTGAGCTGAACTGGAGCATGGTGCTGCTGTAGCAGGTGGGGTCGAGCGGGAGCACGGCATGATGGGCCAGCCGGAGGACCATGAGGCCCACCAGCTCCCCCAGGGTGCGCCCCACTGAACTCAGCTGACCCTGCAGACGCTCCTGCAGACGGCTGGCACTGTCCCATTGGGTGTTCACAAAGGGGTAAGCACGCACAGCCTGTCAACACACACACACACACACACACACACACACACACACAGACAAGGACATACATACACACAGTCAGGCAGACAGGCACATGTACAGATGAACACACACACACACTGAAGTGAGGCCAAAGTGAAAAGTGAAGGTGAGACAGTCAGACGGAGTGGCACGGGCAGAGGGAGTGTGTTCACCTCATCAAAGCGGAGCTCCATAGCTGGCACACCACCAAAGGCAGTGAAGCTGTAAGCACCACTGTTGAGATACAGGGGCTTAACGCTGGTGGACACACACCACACACAAGTATGTAAAAACATACGCGCACACACACACACACCCACACAAAATAAATATGAAAATAAATTAAACACTTCACACTAAGTAGTCAGTCTATTCATCATCTTCTTATCACTTCCATCATGCAACCTTTGACCTTTGTGAACACTGACCCCCGCACTCACATGTGACTTTTCCAGTTTCCCCCCTGCTTCTCCATGTGGGCCAGAATGGACTGTCCAGGATGCTTAGGGTGCTCGACCTGCAACACACACACACACACACACACACACACACAAAACATAACAGATGCCACAGACACACATCAGACATACATGTGCACACAAACACACACACACACACACACAAGAAGAGAAGAGGAGAGGAGAGAAGAGAAGAGAAACGAAGAGGAGAGGAGAGGAGAGGAGAGGAGAGGAGAGGAGAGGAGAGGAGAGGAGAGGAGAGGAGAGAAGAGAAGAGAAGAGAAGAGAAGAGAAGAGAAGAGACGTTTACAGGAACTAAGAGCCTTAGAGCTGGTCTTTTGTTGCATGTACCTGCTTAATAGCTCCCTCTATTAGATCCAAGAGAAGAGGACTTGTGTAAGCAGATAACTCATCATCACCTACAAGCACAGACACACACCTACATGGTCACATGCAGAATAGGAGCACACACACACACACACACACACACACACACACACACACACACACACACACACACACCGCATACAGATACTTTAGCCAAATACATCCTTTTCTTAGTTATGTGAGAATTTGGCCTACCCATGATTGCTTGGTCAAGGCTGAAGTAAGCCACAGCTTTCAGATGAAGCATAGACAGGTAGCCCTGGATAACAATAAATGGAAACATCTTTGATTTGAATTGATGTTTCTGACATTTTAAATACTGTATGACATTGCTTTAGTTATTCTGTGTTATGCCTTTTGTGATTGGGGCTGTGATCTACAGTATGCTGGTAGAATTGGTGATTCTTTGGATGAGCCGGATACCAAGCTCTCCTCCACCCTGAGTGGCTGTTCTATGCATCTCCTCTGTCAGAAATAATCATCATCCCATCATCAATCATCAAACCATCATCAAATCATGGACAGTTCCAGCTCAGTTCCATCCACACCTCTCCCCTCTGGTGGCCTCTGACCAAGAACCACACTTAATCTTGTGTAGCTGTAAGGTACAGTATGTCATTACTGTACATGTTAAGACTCCTTAGCCAACTTTTTGTGAAGCACTTTGGCTCAACTCCTGTTGGTTTTAAATGTGCTACATAAATAAATGATTTGACTTTGACAGGACTTGAGTCTGCTCTTCCTTCTCCCAGCACATTCCTCTGTGTAGAGGTTCAGGATGCCACAGTCTCTGTGCTCTACACTCAGCTCTTGTCTCAGAGGTGCTTGGACTGACCAGTCTCACACACAGACACTGCATTAAACTGCTTCAAACCTCTACTGAACAACTGGCAACCTCACAGCTGAAAACTTTTCTTCATTCCTCACTAACAAAGAGGTGGCTGTTTAGGAGTCAGTCCTCACAACCAGCCTTCTCCCGATAAGGACGTTTTCATATCGCCTTCAACTCCTCTTGACTAGTATCTACATGTATCCCCTCTCATCTACTAGAAATCTCTTCTTCTCTTCTAGTTGTAGTCTTAGTAGAGTAGTCTTCCTTGGCTAATGGATGTAATGCACAGGACTAACCTCTAGCCATTCAGTGGCTCCAACGTTCCCAAAATCACCACCATCCCAGCTGACAAACAGCAAGCTCCGCCTCGGGTAAAATCCTAGTTATTCATACACCACACACACACATACACACACACACACACACACACACACACATACAAAGAAACTCTCTGTCACGGAACCTGACAACACAGTATAAGCACACAAAGAGCATCTTACTTAGTGATCTGAAGTAAACCATAAACATATTGAAAGATGAAACACCACACACGCACACACACACACACACACACACACTCTCGTACACACACACACATGCACACACCGTTTTGCACCATGGAGCTGAAGGTGCGAGCGAGTTCCAACAAGAGAGCTGTGCCCACACCAGACTTGACTGCACCTGGACCCCAAGAGTCTCTCTGAGCTCCAATGATTATATACTGATCTGAGAGCAGAGAGAGAGAGACAGAAAGAGAAACAGAGAAGGAGAGACTGAAGAAACAGTTTTGCCAGTTTGTGAGGCAAAATGTTAAAATCCCCATTTAAAAGTTTGTCATTAATCAGTGAAACACAAAAATCCACCACATTATTTCTTGTGTGGTTTTGTCTCACCTGGTTCTACCTTGCCTTCAATGGAGGCAAAAATGTTGTTGAGGAGCACAGGAGTCATGCTGTTGAACACTCCCATACGCACCCTACGGCCTGAGCCCCCGCTCAGAGAGGGACCCAACACACACTTAACATACAAATAGATCGGCAGACGTCCCTGCCAGCCCCTTGGACATGGAGCACCCTCCAGCTGTCTGAGAGAGAGAGAGGGAGAAAGAGAAAGAGAGGGAGAGGGAGGGGGAGGGAGAAGGAGAGAAAGAGAGAGACAGTGAGAGAGAGAGAAGGAGAGCAGGGAGAAGGAGAGAGAGAGAAAAAGTGAGTTGAGTTGGGTGAGTTGAGTTTGGGAGATTGCAGAAGAAAATGAGTGAGATGGTTTGGGTGTACAGTAGGACATCTTGATTGACAGAAATGGGCAACCACTCTTTATATTACTGTTTACATTTGAACTGTTACTGTTTGTTGTTACTGTTGCATTGTAGTGTTAGGCTTTTATGTGAACACATTCTGTTAAGGTATCCACTCTATTCCTATTCTATATTATTGCAAAAGGCACTGTCTAAATCAAATTGAATTGAATTGAATTTAATTGAATTGAATATTCCTCAGTATCTGAGATAAACTATAGAGATTATCTGCATATTGGGCTGGTGTTCTTCATGCCACATCTATGCCATACCTCAGGAGCATTGAGGCCGTGTTAGCACTGACTGGCTGTGCTGGGATGATTGGCAGACCAGATGACTGCATGGGTGGAAACTGGGTGTGGTTAAAGGAGGGGAATCCAGGGGTGAAGGGATCGCCAGAGCCAAGATGAACCTGCAATTTATTATATTATATTAGATCATGTTCATTTGAATATTTGTCAAAGTCGTTGTTATATCTTAACATAATGATATGTTATATTTCTAGAAAGTCACAGGTCAACATGAAAACTGATCTATCACACAAAAACAAGAATTATATGTTCTCTGCTATGTTCTAAACTGAAATTATTCTCTGTTGCCCCCCATATCTGTTACTACTTTAGTCAACCAATCATACTCTCCTGCTCCCCTTGTTTCTTCATCAGCATATAGGGGTATAAGCATGTACATGTTGCATGTTATATATGAGGCTGTGTAGGTTGGGGCATTTAATGTTTCAACCTGCTGCTTGAAATGAAGTGACGTGTGAAAAAAAGATTATCTCTATGGGACAATAATGATTTTCTATCAGTCTTTCTATCTATCTACCTATCTATCTATCTATCTATCTATCTACCTATCTATCTATCTATCTATCTATCTATCTATCTATCTATCTATCTATCTATCTACCTACCTATCTATTGCGTTACACAAAACAAAAGGACTTTCCTCCTGACAGGGATGATGTTATGTGTAGTATTTTCTCTAATGCAATTTTTTTCTGCCCTTACGTGTTCAGAGATGGCTGCATCACTGCTAAGGCCAAGTCTGCGGGGGTCCTGGGGCACGTCTGCGGGGTCGGGGTACACCAGCACACCCACCATACCCGCACTCTGGGCCAGACGCACCTTCTCCGCAAAGCTCACACCCCCGCCAACTCTGGCCAGGGCAATGGCACCCTCTAATGCCAGGCCCAGAGAACGCAGCCTGTCAAAGTCTTCTGGTCGTGCATAATTCACATACATTACTCCTCCCTGTACATGCACACGCACACACACACACACACACATGCACACGCACACAAAAAATAGTCAAATATAATCATTTACAAACTGACAACCAAATCAAAACCAAGCCTCTATACACATTACACAAAAACATTATTTCAGTGCAGTTTTGTCTTTTGGCTTTTATATGATGTATTGTTGCTCTGAGACTGTAGGAAGCACAGCCGTGGCATTGTAGTTACCGTTGCTGTGCCAGTAGAACTGTAGGCACAGTAATCTTCAGCATTCAGAGAGATCTCTTCCAGCTCACCACCATTCTCATCAACTATCCACAGGGTGTTCTTCTGGCTTCTACAAAACATCACACACAATCAGAAATAAGGGTACTGGTGGTGGTTAGTTGTCTGGCCATCTAAATGGAAGGGGGGTTGTTTGTGTAGTTGCTTTACTGTAATTCACTCTGAACAACATGAGGTAAACAAGAAATAAACATGTGACCAAGGAGCATCAACTCACACACACATACACACACCTTGAAGGGAACTGCAGAGTAGCATAGTGGGAGTCGGTCCAGGTGTGGTCCATGTGAAGCTTCTGGAAGCTCTGGAGGATTTCTCTGGCGAGGTCGTTCCCCTCCGAGGACCCGGGTGGGTGGGTCGTCCTGCTGACTCGCCTGAACAGAAAACACAGTCTGCAGTGCATATAACAAAACAGACAGTCTGCAGCAGTACATAGTACATTGGGAAGAGCCCTTCTGATGTGAACAAGAAGAATAAGAAGGCTGAACATGTGGCCATTTTCTCTTTGTATATCTAGAAATTTGTGGGTGAGTGAGTAAAGCCAGTTGGGGTAGACCATTACTTGAATGAGTAGGAGTGTGTGTGTGTACCTAATAGTGGTGTCCAGTGTCTCCTCACTGAGATATTTCTTCAGCATGTCCCGCAGCTCCCCCATGTGGAGAAGGTCTCCCTCTGGATAATACAGCCCAGAGGAGTCGTCTATTGGCATCAGATCTTCATCATCTCCACAGTAATTGCACCATCTACGGAACGCCACATACCCCAGCAAGAACGCTACAGACAGAGAGATACAGAGAGAGACCGAGAGACAGGCTAGTGTTTTGAACTCAGTGATAACTGGTGTGAGTCATGTGAGTATGTGTGCCTGCGTTAGCTTTAAAGCTTTAGGTAGTTCACCAATATATGAGGTTTCCTTTCTATCAGACTATTCGTTTTGGTATCATCTTCAAAATAATTTGGATGCAGCCTGACAAAGGTGTTGCACTGTGTGGCCCTAGGTGCAGGATAGGAAACCACAAAATGTGACGGAACCTACTAACTTCACCCATGGGCATTCATATGGTGGTCGCATTTTGTCTGTTTGTTTGTTTCCCCTAGACTAATTATCGGCAACACTTTTGTTTTCTCACCACACTGACATGCACTACACTTATTGTACTTATCTTTAATTATTGTTAATTTACCTTTATTCATTTAATAAATATTTTGAGTTGTGATATGAAACCGCCTGGTCTCCCCGCTTAATGTTGCGTGCCCTGAGCCAGCATGTAACACAAAATAAAATAAAAACCTTTACAGCACAACATCACTGCCTGGATTGCCATCAGACACCAGCTAGGGTATGCTAGCAGTGATGCAAAGCTCTGGGTTGTGTTTGGAAGGGTTTTCAAGATTCAAGATCGAAGATTCTTTACTGTCTATCACATAGTGATTGAAAATTGTCTTAGCCAAGACATCACTGTGGCTTTTTGAAATTCACTCTGCTGCAACTATGGTGGCTTTTCAAGTATTTGTGTGCCTTTTGGGCTAGTCCTTAGTATTGCTTTAATGAAGATAAGCAGAGCTGTGACTGTGAGAACTACTTATGTTGAGAGTTCTGTACGTGTGTGTGTGTTACCTGAAGTGAATATGAGTAATGCAGTGAGGATCAGGTAGATCCAAGTCTTCTTATGCCTCAGTGGTTGCCGTAAAACCAGAGCTGTGATGCTGCTTCCAAACCCCTCCTCCTCTTCTTCTTGTAACTGTGATTGGACGAGGTTGAGTTCTATATCTGGCCCACGGTCTCTGGGCCCTCCTCCCTCCTCCACCCCCTCTTCAGCCTGGGCTCCGGCCCCACCCTTCTAGTCAGGGTTCAGGGGGGTTAGGGTTAGGGTTAGACAATGCAGATATCAGGCTTAAAGCTGCTATGTGTTGGGGAAGCCGGCCCAAGGCTAGCAGATTTGCATGCTAACTTCAGAGGATAACACAGTGCTTAGGCGTTTTCTTTTGTTTGTTTTTTTTACATTAAATCAATGCAGTTGTTTCTTCACATTTTGTTGCTGCTTGAACCTGCAAATACTATAAATGTCTCCTTTAAAAGTGCTACCCATAAAAAGGCTGAGGGGCACATCATGACATTCTAAATGGAGAAGTCTGTCATCAATAAGCCTCACCCTCCAAACAGCCCTCCAAATAGTATGACATTTCACTTTAAGACTTAATGATGGCACAGTACAAGGTTTTTTGGAATTACTGAGGCAATGTGTAAACAGAAGGGAGAGTGAAGGGCCACATGATTGCAGAAGAACAGCAATCTAGCATGTGAAAAACAATCCAGCATGGCTGATGCCATTCTAGAGCCTAGATTGTGTATGACTAGCAGATACTCAGAGTACACAGGCTAAAGTTAAGTCACAACTTCTCTACTTGCATGAGTCATTTGCCATGACCTCAAATGACCCCTTTCTCTTCAAACGTGACCTTCAACCCCCAACACCATGACCCCTTGAGCTCTTACCCCAGTTAGTAGGGACTGAATGGTGGCCATTGGACGTGTCGTCTGCCACTTTGTTCCAACAAACTGAAAGCACAATGGAAATCAGTGGCAACTACATGAGTGAAGGAGTGTGAGTGTCTGCAAGAGACAAACAGAGTAGAGTGGAGAGGACCAAAGACCAAACAGAGACATGATCAGACCACACAAGGATCAAACAGTCTTTCATTTTCATGGCAACCAGGAAGGTTGATGGCACATCAACATTACAGATAAGGTTTGCTTGAATATTTTAAAGGCACTGTGGTCTTAACTACACAATAAATAATATATATCGCTGTGGTAAGTATTCTAGTATGCATGTATGAAATCAGTATTAATCAATTATTAATTTAGTAGAATATAACAAACTTGTCAAGTAAATTCACTTGATTGTTTTAGGATCTCAAAATAAACAGCCAGGACTAAGAAACCTAACCAAAGCCTTGCCTGGTTAGAACCTACAATTTAAAGGAAAACACAGCAGAGCGATACAGTATATTGCTGAAATACAGACATAGCCATTTTAACTTGCTGGTACTCAAATTATTAAAATAAAGTGGGGGTTACTGGAGACCACAGCTTACCTTTCAATGTGTAAACCAATTTTCTAGAACTCTCTCTCAAATAGTATTTTCAAGTGCCAGGTGTTGTCACGTGATAAGAAAAAATTACAGGATGATGTAACACAGTGACTGAGTTACACACAGGTGCACACAAATGACTAACTGTTGCTGTAAATAAAATAAATTTAAGATTGTGTGTGGCATAGTTGCATATGAGTGCAAATCTGTAACAAGATCATATGGAGTAAATTAGTAAAACTGTGCCTTGTGTGATTGTAATTTTAGCAAACAAGCAAATGTGAAAATTCACAATGTAATGACTGAAAGTTTCTCACCTAATAGTTTTCATCTGTCTTGCTGATTGTGTGTGTGTGAGTGTGTGTGTATACATGTGTCTTTCTTTGACAGACTAACACACAGGCTCACATGCCTATCTACCCTCTCTCCATCTCTCCCTATCTCTCTGTTCCAGCAAACGGAGCAAAAGAGAGAGATAACCGACAAACGACCACTGCACAACTCTACAAACAAACACACACACACACTTGATCCAGTAGGAAACACACTTTCAGGCACACTCAATGACTCCTATAGATACATTACTTATTACTCTCAAATTCTGTACACATATACATACCAACACACAAGTGGGGAACATACTTACATTTAGGTCTACATAACAACCAATTCTGTCAAAGACTTCATGCAATTACTGCACTAGTACTTAAACACATTCATGTCCCCCACATGAATAACAGTGTATGCATCCAAGTTCTACTTCTCAAAGAGGATCAGACAATTGGCCCTCAGGTCATTGACACGCTTTGAATCTTGATTGGCTGCTGCTGCTCAAGCCCACCTGATTGGCCTGTGTAGGTTACGAGCACCAAACTCTTGTTTGACTTGTTTAAATTTATTAACAGTACTGCAAACGGATGAGCACATTCTTTCTATCAGGCTATCTCCCTTCTGCCTGTATTGGGTAAGGCTTGGCTAATTATACAGTTAATGCTAATGCCAAATACTACAGCCAACACCAGTTACCGCTGCAACATTTCCTGTTTACAATTACATTTCCTATGGCCCAGCCAAGCAAAGACAGCTTTACCAAATGCCATCAGTGAGATCAGGCCTCCAGGGGAAATCCGTGAGAAAAGGCATTGTCATTGTTTTATTTACTGTTCTTAGGGAGTCTAGAGAAGCCATTTGGCTCTGTAGAGTGGTTGGCCCAGTGTCTGCATTAATAAAAGTGTCATTTGATATTAAAATATGATTTAACAATAATCAGATTCTGATATTTTATCTGATATTCTAATATATTTTTTTAATCCAGTCATAATCATCTGATAACTACATCAAAAACTTAGCAACTTAGCAAGTCTCACATACAAGCAGCAATCACTTCAATGATTCATCAGGAAACACTGATTTTAAATTTTCCAAGAGACACCTTTAAAAGCACTAGTGGGCTAAAATCAACACATTGTCTGTTATGTCTCCACATCATTTCTCATCTTAATCTTCCTCTACTCTTCTCTGTTCTCATCCACTTTTGTCTCGATGCTTCAAATGAACCACTCACCAGACTTTACAGACGCCCCAAACAGTTCAAATCACTTGTTAGGAAATGTGGTACTCCTCAAAAGGTACATCCTGGCCATTACACTGTAGATCCATTTGATTCTCATTCTAGCATTTATAATCTCAGTAGCACAGCTGTAGTATGTACATCTACAGCTGCTTGAAGTGGCTGAGCTGATAGGCATTACCAAGCACAGAGCCTCATAGCCTCACACCTGGAGTCTTCATAGTGACCACATAGCATTTCACAGATGCAGTATCACATCAGCAGTGATCAGCATGACCTAGCTCCTCTTGCCAACAGATCTAATAAAGCTCTCTGCCGTGGCACCTGCTGGATAAAAAGACATCACTTGACCAGTATATGTAGGCCTTGAGTTACGGGGCCTTGAGTTGAGTAATGTTTCCATAGTTCAGAGTACACACATGGATGATCGATCGGAGAGGCCCAAATACATTTAACACCAAGAATAAACACAGATGTGACCTAACAGTCAACACCACATGAACCTGTCCTACAGACCAGACGTACATCCACTCCGTAACATCCACTCGCTCTGGGGCCACACTCCCTAAGACACACTCTCGCTCTGGGGCCGCACTCACTGAGACACACACGTCATCTATGGAACTATAGTTCACCTTTCAATAATCATGAAAACATTAATTCTGTTCTATACAAGATCAAGGCCCATAGTAAAGTCATAGTGGTGTAAAAGTACAGCTGTGGAATACTCAATACCGGCTGCGTCACACAACCAAACCTCACCAACCTCTCACACACAAGCACACACACACACAAATCCACACGTTTCTACCTTCCATGACCATTCTAACCTCCAATCAGAGCGAAATAATTGTGATATTTGAGCAGGCAGACACATTTTGGATATTTATGCACAAACAGGGAGTCATACTCACCTGCTCAACTGACTCCGTGGCTCTCTGGACTCATGCTCATGTCTAAGCACCCAAAGGCTAGTCACAGACTCCACCCAGCAGGCACAAACTCCTCCCATGCACTATTTGGATGGCTGGCAATTGGCTGAGCCAGTAGACATTAGCAGAGATAGACATGCTGTCTGCAGTGACCACCACAAGGAAGTGAGGGATTCTTTCACTCCGTCTCCCCCTAGGGAGAATGTCACTCCACAACACTGCTTCCATCAGTGATATCTCTTCTATTCTACAAGCTATCCATCCAGTCTAATCTGTCCAGTTTCCATGGTGAATGTATATTAATCTAATGTCTGATTCTTGTCTGTTTAAGTATTTATGTAATTGTATACTTGTGTAACTGGTGTGCAATTATCATGGGATAAAGTGTGCAATAATGTCTATGTCTCAAAGAATGACAGGGCAGGTAGGCTTGGCAAAGACTGCACCAGAGTGGGAACAGCAGAAGCACATGGCTCACTGAGCTCAGCTTCTAGTGAGAAACAAAAGAGGGTCATCTCAGCTCATTAAGTGCTTTTCTCTCGTCTGAGTTGTTCTTGCAGCAATATTGGTTAAAATGTAGATGTTAGAACGTGTTAAAGTCAAATGGAAATCAGGAGACAGACGGAGACAGAAAATGGTCTGTTGCCAGAGAAGCCCCAAGCGCCCATCTCCAGGTGGTAGAACAGGAGCTGTAGTCATGACTCATCTACACTGCATTTACCCTGGCCTCAGGCTTTTTTAATACACACCATGTGATTTATTGCATCCTTTGACATGAACTGTTTTAGTGATGAATGATGTAACGACTGAGAGTAGACACCTAGGCAGCCAGAGGAGGGGGCTGAGACAAATAAGAAGAATAAAGTTGGGAAACGGATGGGAGATGGCTATCTGTTATACCTTCACACTCCTCTCTCTCTCTCCCTCTCTTGTGTCTCTTAAGCATTTCAGACTAGGAGGAAGAAGCCATCATTAAACTGCACCCGTTTGCCACAGCACTGCATTACATGACAGGATGAGATAAAGAAAAAACTTCAGGTCATGGAGCAGGACGTTGCCAGAGAGATCAGGGCAGGGCAGGTCAATAACAGAGGTAGGCATACACGCATACACACACACACACACACACACACACACACACACACAGTCAGAATAGTAGCTTGTGCTGATGTCAGACTATCAGACTGATCAACTCACAACCGAAATACAGCTGATCTAAAATGTTCAGAAAATATATTTAATTGCAACTCTTACATTATTAAACATTTCACCAACTGTTACATGTCTCAGTATATTATTGCACAAGTCCTGGTCTATTTCCAAGAACTGCTTCATCTGAACTGCAAAATATAACATTCACATGTGAACAACATATAAGCCATGTTGGCTCCTAAAAACAATCAAAACAAGTTAAACAAAATCACACACACTCTCTCCTCAGGGTGGTAGAGGCAATGTGTGTGTGCAGGTTAGCTGAAGTGGGGAGGGGAATTTAGACAGGAACTCTCTCTCTCCTCGTTTCATTCTCCTCAGCTGAGGGGACTCTGCAACATAACATAACATAACTCCATCAGTGTGTGTGTGTGTGTGTGTGTGTGTGTGTGTGTGTGTGTGTGTGTGTGTGTGTGTGTGTGTGTGTTCACACTGGATTACTCACACAAACAGTGCATAAACAATGTCCTTTGTGTGTACGTGTGTGTGTGCTTTGGTGTACACAAGAGTGCATATGGATGTAGTTGGTGTAGTTGGTATTATTGTGTGTTGGTGTGTGTATATACATGTGTATGTGTGTTCTACCTCGTCTCTGAGAGCGAAGCTGGCAGGTGAGGGTGAGCTCCCGACACACACGGCTACTGGAACACAACGCACACAGATACCGCACCAGAGGGTCCTCTGGATTCATATCACTGACCTGTGCACACATGTAAGGAGAAACACACACACAGGAATGACACAAACGTTCTTCCTGCATAGGCCGGCTTATAATGTACCCTCTGTTTCTTCTTGCATATACTGATCATCTGCAGTGCTGCAGACATGCAGGATGTCCACAGGCCAGTGACAGTGCAGTGCTCACCATGTCCCAGCCTCGGGCGTGCACACGCAGCAGACCTCGCGCCCGCACCCGCCACTGGAGCCCCTCCCACTCCGCGGCTCCAAGCAGCAACAGGCCAGCAACCAGCTCAGTGGAGAACCACACATGGGCTTCACCTGTACCATCTTCCACAGCCACCCTACACACACACACACACACATACACACACACACACACACACAGCTGATTATTCAATTCAATAAAAAATACAAAATACTCCAATTGATCGTTGACCATTCAGTTTTCTCCTGGGATAATGTTCACTGTAGGCTGTTGGATTCTGACAAACTTTAATTGGGCAGCGGCACTCACTTGGCCTCTGCCTGAAACACAGCACTGCTGGAGTCACAGGAGGGGACAGTCCGACTGCAGCCATTCTGGGCAGGACAAGAGAAAGAGGACAAAATATAATCACCTCACTGACTTTTCCAAACATAGTTTCATGCTTTTTTGACCTCTTTCTCACACATACACACACACAAACACACATACACACACACACAGACCTGTTTGTAGATGCTCCCACAGAGAGAGCAGGTCCACTGCATTTTGAGGTGCAGCACACACGTCACGTGCACTTTGAGTCGACCCAGCATGCACTGCTGCCCCTCCTGAGCACACGCCCACTCCCCCAGGAGCCTCTGAGGAGGGGGTGGACGAGTCCGCTCTGAGCTGGAGGAAAAAAACAACAACTATCTATCTACTTATCTTCCATCAGCAAGAGAGGGGCGAAAGAGAAAAGAGAGGAAGAGAACTCAGGATCAAGACATAACTCACTTTGAACCTCCTGACCCCAGACCAGCAACTGTCAGACAACTAATGGGCAGAAAACGGCAGTAAACATTGCCCTTCCTGGAATGAATAAACACACACACACACACACACACACACACACACAGAGTTTAGACAGCAATACTCCCATAGTTAACGTGGGAATGCTGAATCATGGAGACTGTAGTGCCACTCAGGCCAATAAGAGGTAAGCACTGTGAAACGCTGTGTGATGTTGCTGTGGAGGATGACAGGCACCTGGACACTGAGCGCTGGAAGGAGTGGAACAGCACGGTCGCACCAGAGATCAGGCCAGGGATGAAAGGACTGTGAGATAGGTCCACATACACCTGGAGGCTCTGAGCTGGTGCGTCTGCATCCTCTACAGTCAGCCGGAACTTGAGGTCTGTCTCTACACACACATCTGTACACACACATACACACACACACACCGCATAGAGTTAATTGTTTGGAAGAATGTAATTCCTCAGTCTCTTGGTTTGGTGCTGCAGCCAAAAGCTGATTCCGAAATAAAACAAATCCAAAAAGGTAGGACAGTGGCACAAACAACCTTTAGGAGAGCGGAGTTTGTCATGAGATTGCTCTCAGGCACACGCACACACCAGAAAGACAACAAATCTTGCAAGATGAGGATTTCTACCTTTATCTTTGATCAGTGATTGGATGACTGGGGTCTTTCCCTGTTCCTCCTCCAGTATAATTCGCTGAGATATAACGCCATAAAAGGACACAATTTCTGGGCAGGAACTGGAGAGGGCAGACAGAGTTCATGCTCAGCCAAAAAACAGTCAGGTTATGAACAGCAAAACATTTATGACAGCGTAGCTAAATGACTTACCAATGCTGCAACACCTGAGATACAGTTTGAATGGCTCGTGCTTCTGATGGAGCAATCTAAATGAAGGTAGGAGGACACAGGCACAGACACACAAACACAGCATGGTTACAAAGCCACATTTGAAAGTGCAAGTTTTCTAAATTATTTAAAGCAATTCTAATGGAATAAATACCACTATCTGGGGCATCCTTTTATCAGGCAATTAGTTTTACGATCATCTTCAAATGAATATTGGTGGTATGCAGTCAGATAGACATGCTTATTCCCACCAGAGGTCCAGAGGATGAACTGTGAAGTTCTGTGTACAGGGTTGGAACTCATCTTACACAGCATCTACCACACTGCTGACTACAGACAGAAATTTTGGGACGCCTGCCAATGCCAATACTCTCAAGTCTATACTGCCAAAAGCCAGCATGTGCCAGTAAGGCTCTGGGGGTGTTAGGAGGGTTTTGGGTGCCTCACAGGTAGGGAACTTGTTTTACTCCAAAACTCCAACTGCTTAGAACTTAGATAGAATGACATGTTCCGTGATTTATTTTTTGTATTAATATTTCATTGCTTTTAGACCGGATTTGTTTGTGTGTGTGTGTGTGTGTGTGTGTGTGTGTGTGTGTGTGTGTGTGTGTGCGTGTGTGTCCTACCTGTGTGGTCAGTAGAGTGTGTGGCAGTGTGTGGATGCGCCAGCGAGGCTGAACTAAGAGACTGGAGTTGCCCTTCACACTCTCAGTCTTCACATTCAACACGCCAACATCCTGGGAGGGAGATGGGGTGGAGTGAGGAGAAAGACAAGAAAGACAAGACAGGAAAAATACAGACAGGACAGGAGGGGGATTGTGGGTGTTTAGCCATTCATTATGATGAAATGATTTTTATTGAGTTTTCTCTGGTCTCCACGTGGCTTAAAAAGTTGACTTACAGTGAAAAACATTCAGGAAGTTCCAATGAAGTCACGCATTACACATTAAACATACTAACCTAAAGGAGGCTTAACACTTGACCTAACTTAACACTTGACCTAACTCAGAGAGGCAATAAACAAAAAGCAAATACAGTACAAAGAGAACAAAAGGGAGGAGAGGAGGAAAAAAAGTGCAGTGATCACATCCTGTGATCAAATGCAAGGACTGAAACTGTTTTCTATGTAATCCATAAATAGTACCCACACTTTCCAAAATGCTCTTTCTGAGCCTCCTAAGGCAATCCTCATTCTTTCTCATTTAGGAGGGGCCATACCGTCTACCACCCAGCATCCTTACGATGGCGGGATATCAGACTTCCAGTTCAGTAAAATGAGTCATCTAGCTAGCATATATGTAAATGCAATTACAACTGATTGTAAAACTGCAAATTCACATCCCAGGGGTGCAATCCCAAAAATACTAATCAAAAACCTGTGTGTGCGTATCAACAACCTCAGACCAAAATGAATCTAATTTAGAGCAGGACCAAAACATGTGAAACAGTGTTCCTGGTGCCAGATGGCACCCAAGGTATGTTGGGTCAATATTAGGGTATATCTTGGCAAGTCTTGCTCTTGATAAGTGGAGCCCATGGACAACCATAATCTGCATTACACCATGTCTGATACATATGGAGGAGGAGTGTACCCTCTCCATTGCATATTGCCAATCCACATCCAACATCTCTCTCTTTAATTCCACTTGCCACTGCTCTTTAATGTGGTTAAGTTAAGGCGTGGAGACACTTCGGAAGTGTTTAGCAATTTAATAAGTGTGGTTATGTACCTGTGTGTGGAGGGCAATGAGTCGATACACAGACCCAGGATGTAAAAGAGGAAACCATCTGACGGCAGAGCTGATGAACTGCAAATCAAGCTGAGAGAGAGAGAGAGAGAGAGAGAGGGAGGGAGAGAAAGAGAGAGAGATGGATAGAAGAGCGCTGAGATCAACAACACACAGCACATTGTCCAGTTTCATACTGCACAATAAATACCAATAATAACCTTTTTACAACACAAATCTAATGATGTTTAAGACCTTTTTTAAGACACCTAAAAGGAAAAATAATACCATTACTACAAACGGTGTCAACTTATCTATGCACTTCTTCCTCAACATACTGTAGCCTAACTGTTGCAAAGAAAGTGTTGAATGCATTGTGTTACCTGTGAGCAGGATGCCCCACACTCTCTCTCCAGCAGCGGGGTGTTTCTGGGGTCTCTCTCCCACCCCTGGGCTCTGCCCAGACATGTTACCTTGGCAACAAAGCACAGCGACAGGCCTGGTGCGCTGCGTGATGACAGCTGATGGTTGCGCAGCGCTACGCCCTGCTTGCTCTCCACTTGGAAAACCAGCGACACACAGGGGTCAGACAAGTGGGGCTCTGCCTCTCTTCGTATCAGCCCCTGCTCTGTGGGACTGGCAGTGTTCTCCTGCTCGCCTGTCCTCCGTCTCTTGGTGTCGCCTCCCCCTCCACTCTTCTCGTCCTCCTCCGCTGCTCCTTCTCTCTCAGAGTGTTCTTCTTCTTCTTCCTCCTCCTCTTCATCCCTCATCCTCTTTCCTTTTCTCTTCCTGCCCTGTTCACTGATATCACTCTGCTTCTTCTCTGTGTCGTTCCTCCTGACTCCCTCCTCTCTGGGGTTCTCTGAAGCTCTCTCCTTGTCTGGGTCCTTCTCTTCCTCTCCCTTGCTTCCTGGCCCACATCTAGCCACTGATGTTCTGTCCTCCGCTGGCATCTCCTCTCTCATTCCCTCACTTTCTCTGCTCCCAGGCTCAGACCTTCTCTCCTTGTTTGGCATCTGTCCTCCCCGCCCCTTGTCCTCTCTCTCTGCTAGCAGGAGACTCATGGCGGTTGAGGGGCTGAGGATGTGCAGATCTCTCACACACACCTGCATGTACACCCTGACACAGGACACAAAGCACTCTGTTAGTTCGGGGCTTTTGATAGAGGCCAGCTTGGAACATACATCACCCACACCCACACCTTCTGACAGCAAACACTAGATTTGGACTTGCTAACACTGTGTGTGTCTCAGGAGTCATGGTATGAATGAACAGAAGCTGTTGTGGCCGCTAATAAGTTTAGAAGATGTGTTAGTCATGCCTGCAAACTCAGAGGGAAAAAAAGAGAGAAAAAAAGAGAGAAAAAGCAACTCTCCCCCACAAGAGGCCTTGTAGTCTGTGCGGAGTAGCACTGCATTATTCAGTTCATTCATTGTAAAGTATTTTATTGTAAAAGGTGCTGTAAATATAATTGAACTGAATTGAATTGAAAGGTTTTGACTAGAACAGACTAAATTATAGATGTCCACTCATGATAAACGTTAATCTAAATGCTTAAAAGGCTTGCCATATGCACATTTTCTACTGCAATGACGCAAGGCTGTCTGAATGCATCTCCCAGAACACATTCGCTCATAGTGTCAGGAATTTTGTAGAAACAAGTAATATATGTATGTGTGCATACCGAAAGAGGATAGTGCATGCAGCAGAGTGTTGTGCTATAAAAAGACAACTCTGTTGAAACCATGTTTAGAGCCTCATCGTAAAAGGACAGAGGCTGAGGCCTTGCGTAGGATTGGCTCTGTGTCAGCTACATCATCTACTGGCAGGAGTACTTAAGATAGATAGATGAGGTGAATGGTTAGAATGGTTAGAAAGATCAGAATGGGTAGAATGGTAAGAGTGGTTAGAGTGGTTGAGGATTACCACTGTTATAACCATTCTCTCGGTGAACGCAATAAAGACTTGGTTGAACAAGACAAACTTCTCTGCTACTTTGGGTTTTTCCAAGAAACTTCTCCACAATAGCTTACATTCTAACACTTGCTGGGGAACACAGCTAAAACAAGAGTCATTTTTAATGGGAAGTCCAGAGGGATTTTAATCATAAGTGATCTCTGCAGAATCTTTGAGCTTTTTGCTTTGAAGTTGTGATTGGTCACTTGACCTAAACCTACCGAGCAGTGGTATAAACCATAATAACCTCATAAAAATAAAACCAGAAACAAATAAACTATACAACCAAAAATCGCAACTGAATTTTGGCTTATTCGTTTGCCTTCTTTAAAACAGGCCCTAACAAATGAACTAATTGCTGATAATTAAATGGACATACTTTGTCTCACAGAAACCTGGCTAAATATTATACATTAGCAGGCTCTACTCCAAGTCGACCAATTAACTGACAATGTTGCAAATGCACTGTACTCCACATTTAACACATTGTACCACTTAAACAGAAAACAAGTAAATATTGTCCCACTGTATAGCACATGGACTTGCTCACTGAAACAAGCTGCGCGTAGACCTGAAAGAAAATTAACTTAAAGTGCTCCGCCGTGAAGAATTTGAAGTGTTCTGAATTCAGCACATTATTCCTCACTTATAAAGGAAAATAAAAATAATCCAAAATCCAAAATGTCGAATATGTGCTAATATAAAGTCTTACCGTGATCTGTGGTAAGGAAACATGGCATTACTTTCCATTCTTACGCAAATGACACCAAGCTATGTCTTTCCATGAAGCCTAATTACTGTACACCAATTAGTTAACTTGCCTACCTCTAAGACAAAAATCTGAATGATTTCTTATGTTTAAACTCTAAAAAAAACTGAAGTTATGATGATAGGCCCTAAACACCTCAATAACAGATGAATAACATCTTATTTCACCACCAAAACTTACTCAGTGACCTTTCACTCTCATTTAACACAAGAGTTAAAGACCTCTGGTAATCATTGACCTGGACCTCTCCCTGAATAGTCATGTAAAACATATTTCAACAACATCCTTTTTTCACCTACGAAATATAGGTTAGAAAGTTTCTTTTTCTTGAAGATGCAGAACAATTAATATATGCATTTCTCTGGGTGTAGCAATACCTGTATTAAATTCTACAACTAATACTAAATGCCGCAGCTCCAACACTCACAAGGACTAAAAAATATGATAACATCTCTCCTATCCTTGTTAATGTCTGTAAAGTGCCATGAGACAATTCCATTGTGAACGACGTGTATAAATATATTGAATTGTATTAATCAGTACATACTGTTGAGTCACAACCTCGACGCTCATGATTGATCATTGGTGACAGTGTGGTATTTTGAATAAAAATACAGATAAGATTAATTAAATTGCATTATATGCATGAAAAAAAATCAATAGGCCTTACTATACATTTTTTGAACAGCTGTTACACACAGAGATGTGCTCCAGTTTCTCTTTTTCTTGCACGCTCCCCTGATTGCCACTAGCCATTTCATGCCAGATGAACTACACGTTTCGTGCCTCCACAGTGTAGGCTATGAAATGTACTCTTTCGGTATGAATGCTCCCGCTGACAATGATCAGTTTAGCTATAAGCTGACAAGAGCGGAGACTGTAAAGTTGTTATATTGATTCTGGATCATTACAGCAGAAGCGCCCCAAAACAAAAAAACTTTTCGGCTTTCCACAATTCCACAAATTCCACAAATGATATATTTTGTTTTGAAAACGGCAAATTTTGCCAAAAAGCAACTAGTTTACAAGTATGGTTAGTGTGTACCAGCACCTGCAGTGCTTGCGGATGATGTATTTCTCCTCATTCAGGTACTTCCAAGATGGGAAATTAGACTTCAGGAATCTCTCAGCTACAAGAGTACAGCGGCGCATACACACCAAACAACCTGTACAGACGCGCACACACACACACACACACACAAAACAGAGAAGAGTATCAGAGTCTGCCAGTACACCAACAGGAATCTCAATGACCTGTTTAGAATTCATAAATTCACGGCACTGTTTTTTAATGTTTTTGATTGCCATGGCATGTCACCTGGCCAAAGAAAGCAAATGTCCACTTAGATTTATATTCGCAACAATGGTATAATTATTCTAATTTTTAAAAAAATATCAGCAATTTCTAATTTTAAAAGATATATATCAGCATTTAGCAGATATATCTGATTTATATATTTATCTGATTTAGCAGATTCAGGCCTTCAAAAAGTGAATTCTTGGTTCCAAGAGCTGGACATGAGCAAATGAGCAGACGAAACGGTTAACTGCCAAAAAGCATCCCTGAAATTCGACAGCTGTATCTGACCTTGCCATGCTGTGTTGTCTGCTAGTTGCTGGCGTCCTGATTGGGCGTGGTTGTCCACCAGTACACAGTCCAGGGCCCCGCTCTGGTCCCGCAGCTGGAGAGTGGCTGTGCTGGGACAGGTCTCCAGCATCCCCACCAGCAGGGCCAGTCTGGGCTGCTCCTGCACTTCCCAGCTCCTGAACGACCAGCTGAGGAGCGGGTTGAGCTCAGCCTGTGTCAGGGCCGCCACTGCTGATTCAGGCTGGAGAGTAGAGAGGGACAGGGAGGACCAGCACTCTTCCTTCAGCCAATCACACAGCTCAGAGATGGAGGGAACCTTACAGCCCACACCACACATCCTATACTACACACACACAGAGAGAGGGATAGAGAAACGGAGAGAGAGTGAGAGTCAGTCACATATAACTTATGAGTGAACAATATGAGGTGGAACCAGTAGTGGGAGAGAGTGAGGAGGGAAAAGAAAAAGGAAAAGTGGTACAGGAACCATACTAAAACAGGAACCATACTAAAACAGTTGTGAACAGGATGAGATGTGTTAAAAATACTTAGTATTGCCATATTCTACACTAGCTCAAGGTTATATTACATTGGGAGCCCTAGCATCTGTCTAGACAATGGCCCAGTCTCACTGTCTGCCCTTACAGACTCACAGACTTAAATGCGAGTTCATGCTAAGTTTGCGATGGTTTAGGCATGTCCGGCAGTCAAAACATGAAGTCTGAGAGGGTTCAGTTGCACCCTTTCTGAGCCTTTCATAAAATCGCCATCGCATGCAGACTTTGCTAAAGGAAATTACCCATAGTTCATAGCGTTGTAATGTGAAACACTGGAGAAGCTTGGAATCGTCAAAAAAGCACCTATAAACAATTTACAATTACCAAGAAACAGAAGCATAGTTGCAACGTGACTTTAGTGTTGTTAATTGAACGATTTATCACAAGTGGTGTCCCAATCATGAAAACAGCAAGGTGAGCACTCTCTGCCTTGCAGACTCATTCACTAAACAGCGTTAGTTACTTCTGTGAGGGGTCAGGGCTTAGTTTGCAGGGAGGACATTGAATCTCAGCCAATGCCTGCCAAGTTTGAAACACCGGTCAACAGCCCCACCTCTTCCACTACATAGCCAAGATAGAGGTTGTTTAGTGCGATTAGTGTCCATCATTTCACACTGAACTACTTGGCTGTTATGAATGTGTCATCTGGGTACTTTCAGTGCACTGACTTTCACAATGAAATACAATACAATACTTTCACCGTAAATACAATATGCACTAAAACATAGTGTTAGAAGTGTGCAAGTGTGCAATTTGAGACCAAGGGCCAAGGTCACATAGCAAATTTTTGCTAGATAAGTCATAGAGGGTTCAGGGCTTTAGGGGACACATTGGGTAAATGTGATTGTGTTCTGCTCTGTACCATTGGCAGGAAGGGCTTATGTGAGGATGTGGCTCTCCTACCTCACTCAGTGGGCACAGGTGAGGCTCCTGCAACATCTCTCTGTAAATGTCTCTGGGCTCACGCTCCTGCTCTCGCACACACACACACTCCAGGAGGCGCGATGCCACCACACACACGCGCGCCTCACACACCCAGCGAGGGCACAGTCTGAGAGAGACAGAGAATGGCAGGCTCTTAAGATACACACACATACATAAACATACACATAGATAGAATGTGCAAAGATATTTGTTTATCTGCAGACATGTACACACACACTTACATACACATCCACTTACATTCAATTCAATTCAATTCTATTCTACTTATACAGAGCCTTTTACAATAGAATTGTCTCATGCCACTTGCACCCAAGAGCAACAGGGGCAAGGAAAAACTCCCTTGGGGTAGTTAGTCTAGGAAGAAAGCTTGGGCAGATCCACAACTCAAGGGGTTAACCCAACTGCCAGAGGTCATGCAGAAAAAAGTACAGTCAGTATTTACCATGATAGACAACTATTTATCCATTTAGCTGAGCATCATAATAATTCCAAAATATTGTTCCACAACATTATATGGTAGTCAAGCCATTGGTGGTTGTCAAAAGTGTTGACTAGACAGTATAGTAGCAGCCAGACATAAAGTACATACACACATACTCACACACACACTCTTATATACACATACTCACACACACACCTCTGCTGCAGTGCAGTGGAGTAGTGGTGAAGCCACAGGTATTCTGACGCACCCAAATTTCTCTCCAATAGGAAGCGAGGCAGTAGCCCATGAGACAAGGAAGGGGCAGAGTTGTCTGACACCACAAGGCTGAAGGCAGTTACCCGCACGCTGGAGCGCAGGCAGGCGCAGAGCACTGCGGGCAAGCCATGTGGCGAGGGGCGGAACAAGAAGTGGACATGCTGAAGCTCCACCTCTGCTCCCGGACGGAGGCCGCTGTTCCAACGCAGCGGCTGGTAGGCCAGGCAGAGGCCCACCTTCCCATCAATCATGTACAGGCCAGCCTCCTGATCAGTCACAGCTGTGATCACACCCTGTCAGAGAAGAGGAGAAGAGAAAGAGAGAGGCAGAAAGATAGACATTCCAAACTCAGAATGATATTAGAACACTGTCCCAGTATTCTAGACAAATGACTAATGAAAGACGGTCAGGTTTTTCAAACCAAAATGATAACTCTCGTCTCTCTGAGTCCTCTATGTTCCTATCCTTACCTTGTAGCTGATGACTTTGGAGTGTTTGACCTTCACAGCACAGGCAGCATGAGCAGACGCACCCCTCAGAGCCTCTTCCTGCTGCATTGTTGTGTCTGTCACCTTGACAATGCCAGTCAGCTGCTCTTCCACACCAGACGTCTGCACGTCTGACTGGAGCGTCTGCATGTCTGTGCACGACTCCTGCAGACTGAGGCCGATGCTCTGTTCAGTCTCTGTCTCGTCTGCTGAAGCTGCCATCCCAGGCTGGTGATTCAGCACATCCAGAATGAGTAGGCGGGACTGTGGTGTGACAGACAGGACCCTGTGGCCCACCCACCCTCGGAGAGAGCACACACGCAGTGCTGACACTGACACACGGCGGCCCACCCACACACACGGCCGCCAGAACGCGACCTAGAGTCCTGAGGATGCGACACAAACAAACAAACAAAAATAAACACAACAATACCTCAAAAACATACCAAATATTGCATGGATTATAACTGGTCAAATTTGTCTTTCACTCCATCTACCATTTATCTACCACACAAAATAACAAGCTTTTGTCTACTTACCATGACCATGATGGGTACAGTGTAGTTCCTCTCTCTCAGCCTGAAAGAGAAAAAGCGTTTTCCCGCGATGAGCAGCAGAGGGCTCACGGCATACACCTCTCCGCTCACACACACAAGCTCCCCACCTGGGCGCCTACGAGGAGAGAACCACACAGATCTCAGCAACTGATTTACAGAACTGATTTACAAATGAATATAAATAAAGGTTCAAACAGAGAGAGGGAGAGGAGAGATGCTATGAAGTGCTGGTGGAGAAAGGGAAGACCACCCTGATGAGGATGTGAGAACAAACGAGTAGCAAGTGTGAAGGCACAGGTCAGTCAGGTTATGTGTGCATCACGCATCTTAAGCATCTGCATCTGAAAATCTTTTCATTTTTTACTTAATAGTGGTGAGTTCAGAATTGCTTACAATAATTGCAAACCGCTCTCTGTCTGCCTTGAGTTCTCTATTAACGTACCTACAAACATGTCTGTCAACTTGTAACATACATACCCTATTGAAAGAATATTTCAAGGCCAGAGATGTCAGTGTGAAGAGAAACAGTAACACAGAGACAGAGGAGTATGATCCCATACAAAGACATCTGATACTATCTACTGACGATGCTCTTCCCATCATGCACTTCACACCCCCTCTAACTCACTTCTCTCTCAGCCGTCTGGCAGCTCCCTTGACTCCCAGCGCCAACTGTGAGCCTCCAGGGTCAAAGGGGACTGCATCAGGGGTCAAGTGGATGGGTGAGGCGATCAGTTCCAGGTAACCTGCCTCCTGGCCTACTTTTCCTGATCCATTTTGGGCCATGTAGTTCCAAGACGGAAACAGCATGGGTTGGTTGATCCATGATGGGTCTGGGTAGAGCAACTTAAGACAGACCGAACACACCAAAGGAATTGAATTATTGAATTAGGAATTGAATTGAACTATTACACACATATACAACCTGCAGGGGGTATGTGTTTGAGAGCAAGCTCACCTCACAGTGCACACTCCCACTGGAGTCAGACACCCTCCAGCCCTCCGCCCCTGCAGTCAGGCAGCCAATAAGCAGCAGGTTGGCACGGGGTAGAGCTCTGTGATTGGGTACAGCCTGCTCAGCCTCCCGGGTCACTTCTCTGTGCTGACTAGTGCTCATGGAAAGACTGCTGAAGCAGGGGGTACGCTGCCTGGACAGAAGTTCTGACACACAAACACACCTGCAGAATACACACACAACACAACTAAAAAATATGAAACATATCTGACAATGTTGACATTCAAACACACAACCTGTGGGCCTACTGGGTACTTACAATGCAATATGTATAAACATACATGGACAAACTCACAGGGAGGCTACACTGGATGCTTTAAGTCAGATGTATTTGCCATAACAATTAGCTTCCACTTTAATCAATGGAACTTGCTACACCAGACAAGGCACCCCAATGAACATTCTAAAAAGAAAAAAAAATCTGTCTTTTCAATGTCATTTTTATGTGACTTGACTTAATGCTTCTGTAACATCCAGTGTAGCCCTAGGGTCACACTCTAGTAAGGGGACATAGTTCTAGTAGTGGTAGTACACACAGTATAGTAGTAACACAGATGGTTGATAAACTGGTTCTAAAGCATCTTTGGTATTAGTAATACACACACAGTAAATACGCAATTTAACATATCAGTTTACATATATTTTGATCATCTGTGTAAATTGTGTAAACTGTTTAAATTGAAGGTAAAAGTGTTGATGTAGGGTACTTCCATGTGCTTTAGTACATGTACACTGCAGGAAATTGATCTGTTCATATGTGCTTGATGAAGTGCTTTAGTGGTGCCTTTCCCAGAGAAGCTGATGTCGCCTAGTCTTCAAAAACCTACCTGAAGCTAAGGGGGAGTGAATTAGACGAAAAACACCCCTGCAGGCGAGATACAACCGCAAGGGCTACTTCATCAACAAGCAGTCCTCCGCTGAGCACCGGGACTAGCCTGTCCCTCACACTACAGAACAATTCACTCAGCCAGGTTTGCTCCTGAGGAAAGGTGAGGTAGTTCAAGTTAGCATGCGTTAGGGGGACGATACTGACACATGACAATGAAAATAGTAAATGTTACAGGTGACTTGGGTTACAATGCCTGGCACTTCAATCAGACGTGAGGACAGCAGATCAGACTTGTCAAACTTTTTGGAGTTAATTGGTCCATGACATTTATATTTCGCGCAATTTATAAAACGCGCTCAACTGCATTTCAGTAACATTAGCTCGAGATGCTGGTCCCACACGTACCACTTTGCTCTTCTCTGTGAAATGTCCCAAAAATGTCTCCATCTTCCCAAAGAAACAAAGCACAGTTGCCACTAACGTTATTCACCCACTGAAGCTAATAAGCTAGCTAGAAGTCGAAGTTAGTTGCCCCATCGTTCAAATGTATTAGTTGCAAGAAACTTGCTGACAAAGTACATATAACGCCTATACGCATGTCTGTAGTTATTATTATATGTTATTCTGTTATTCAGTAAAAAGAAAGGGCACAACCCAAATGTTAGCCCTGAGCAAACGCATCTAACATAGCGCGCTAAAATTGTTGAACAGCAAAACATCCGCCCACGTGACGACATCAAATTCCGACCAAGGTTTTGAAAGTCTCTATTAAATGTACTACTCTAAACGCCAATTTCTGCATATCAGTTGGTTGAATGGAATACGCTGGTAAATTTTAATATTAAATACCCCCCTCTTGCAACATTAATAATCTTATGGTGAAATGTTTCCCTCACAATAAAAACTGTGAATCGGTAAACTTCTTTCTGCGAGAAAGACTATACGTAACACAATCATGACATTTTTATTCCGACGGATTATATATTTAACATGTGTCTCTTTACTAATTTCTCAGTGATTTGTTTTATGGTAACCTTAGCCACGATGTTAGTGGTGAATGTAAAGATATAAAGATTTAATTGTGTATATTAATTTCTATTGCTGTCTAGTGTAGGGACAACTGTCATTCAGATGACATCGAGACCTTCCATTCTAGAATACGGCAGGGTATTTAAGGTGAAGCTTACGAATGCATACAATCACAATTTTCAGGTAACATTACGATATCCTCGGTTGGGTCATTAGACAAAGAAAGACAACGTTGCTCAGATGTAGTAACCAATCAAGACATCGTGCTGACAGCAGATGCCTGACGATTGGGATTTGAATCAATACAGACTAGTAAAGTGACCAACCAGTGCGAGCGGGGGTAGGGTTGCAAGGCGTGTTCTAAAGGCGGCTCCGCGCGCCCCCAACAACATAAACAGTACTTGAAGTAGGGCTGAAGGAACGAGTCTAACGACGTAACGACGCTTGGCTGGAAAAGGTAAGTAAATAAATAACGTAAACAAAAAAGACATTTGTCCATATTGTTGGGAAATAATGTTCTATTTGCATTTTCTTAACTTTAAAAAGTAAAATGTTTAATTTAGGAATATGAATTTGCGGTGGAGTTAGCTGACAAGATAGCTCATGTTAACATTGTGTTGAGGCGTAACTAGCAGCCAAGCTAAAAATATAACTGACACTGGCGAACATCGGTGCATGGGAAAATAGACTTTGAAAGTTGAAATCCTGCTTGGTCTTTACGGTAGTTCCCCTTACATCGGTGGGCGATGCAACATCACACAAATTCTTTTTAAACCGAACTAAAAGTTTCAGTAGAATTGGCGAAATTTGTCAGCAAGGCCACTCTAGCGACAGTGAATGTTGGCTACCATTAGCTGCTCTGCTAGGGCGCTAGCTATGTCGTTCTGAGGAATGAGGCTAGGTTGGGATTAGGCGGGAACGAAAATGGAGGGACCATTGTTCTTCAAGTAGAAGCTAGCTAACTGCTAGGTACGTTGCTAACGTCAACGGTAAATGCGTCACTTGGATGTGCGAATCTGTGGTTTTAAGTAATTTCTAGCAATATATCTCAAACTGTCACAAGAACCCCATTTCAGTGATCTCTGGACACATTGACCGCCTATGTATTTAACCATTTCAGTATGCTTGTTAGCATTAGCTTAGGGAGCTAATGTCAATCCCTGCGACGTAGTTCATGAGTTCAACTGGGGTAACGTAGACAGAAAACGCAGTGTTAGTTTATATTATATGTCGTTGAGTTATTTTGTTATAAAATTAGATATTTTTCGTGATACTGTTTATTTTCATTCCACATTAGATTTGCAGCCATGGTCAAAGGAGACGTGAACAAGCCCAAGGGCAAGACGTCTGCATACGCTTTCTTCGTGCAGACTTGCAGGGACGAGCACAAGAGGAAAACTCCGGATGTTCCCGTCAACTTCGCCGAGTTCTCCAAGAAATGCTCCGAACGGTGGAGGGTAAGTCACTGAATTCGAAATTAATCGTGATATAAAATTTTGACTACCCTCTTGTTTTGAAGAGTTCAAACGTATCGATCTTCTTCAGTCATTATCAGCTCCTGATAAATCCAAGTTTGAGGACATGGCGAAGGCGGACAAGGTCCGTTATGACCGGGAGATGAAGAACTACGTTCCCCCAAAAGGAATGGGCAAGAGAGGCAAGAAGAAGAAGGATCCCAATGCGCCCAAACGTCCCCCGTAAGTCTTGACGGGTTTATTATTTGAAGTGGGTGGGAGGGTGTTTTTAGGTAGTAGCCACGTTTAAAATCCAAATTTGATGTAAATCATTGTATAATTGCAATAAGGTAATAACCCCTGGACTTTGTCCCACAGCTCTGCATTCTTCATCTTCTGCTCAGACCACCGTCCTAATCTGAAGGGTGAGAACCCAAGCCTGACCATTGGTGAGATTGCAAAGAAACTGGGTGAACTGTGGTCTAAGCAGAGTCCCAAGGACCGTGCTCCATATGAGCAGAAGGCAGTCAAGCTGAAGGAGAAGTATGAGAAGGTAAGTTAACGGCCTCATTTTATCATCCTCTATCTACTACAAACATTTCAATTGGGGGGGGGGGGGGGCAAGCCGATACAATTGGATTGTTATATGAATTGGCATCGTATTTTGTCAAAAAAAGTTTTGAGCTTTCTTAAATGCATAACATTTTTGGCCAAGTATGTTGCTTGTTGTAACCGGGATGTATGTGTTGCACACACAGGATATTGCTGCATATCGTGCTAAGGGAGGAATGGGTGGTGGGGCCAAGAGGGGTCCTGGCCGACCACCAGTCGCTGGAATGGCTGGCAGACAGGCAGAGCCTCAGGATGATGATGATGAGGATGAAGATGATGAGGAAGATGACGATGAGGACGACGACGATGATGATGACGAGTAGAGAGCTCTATAGTGTGTGTCTGTGGACCTGCGCGCATTTGCCCGTCAATAAATTTATGCGCCCCGAAACAGACGACCTCAGGCTAGGGATGTTTGTGTGTGCGCGTGTGGGTGTGTGACAAAAAGCCCTGTACTGAGGTGTGTTTGTGTTGAGTGTTTGTGTGTGTGTGTAGCCAGTTTCAGCAATAACACAGGCGAGATGTGGAGGAGTCTCCCTCTCAGTACCTTTTGTTTTTTTCCTCCAGTTTTTATTTTTTTACCTGGAATTATTTGTAACAAACATGTAGTATGCAATTTTTTTATAATAAAATGGTTTTAATTACTTTCAATATTGCTGATGTTGTTTTAATGATCTAATATACTCCTTAAGGTAATGTGGTGGTGCAGAAATTGTATGATTGAAGTAAAGAGATGTTCATTCAAAGGTAAAGATACGGGAGATGGAGTTTTGCTTATTTGGGCTATTAGAACTGGAGAGACTCTTGTTTTCAGCTGGAGCCATTAAAGCAGTTGCCAGTGTACTCTCGTTTCTGACATTGGAAGGAGATGAATTTGTTGTGTCACTGAAATATTAGCAGGCATACACAAAAACATCTACCCTGAGCTAGTGATGTTATCTTGACCAGTGGCTAATTAGAATATGTTTGGATCACTAAATCAGTGACTACCAGCTGGCTCTGTAAATAATATACATTTAATTTGATGGTGTATGATGATAGTACTATACATGTGGAATGATTGTCTGAATGTATGCAGACCTGCATGAAGTTGGCATGCACATCTTTTGACATGTTGGGGCCTGGAAGAGCTGCACACAATATGGCTCAGGTTTGTGTACTTGCGGGCATCCTCGCAGACATGTATGTCATACTAAGATTTTAAAAATGGTCTCGGTGCCCCAGAGTGCAGACTATTGTATCTCTAAGCCATCTGGCCTCTAAATAGGTTGAAAATACATCTGCGGTGGATACAAATGTTTTATAGATAGATACCACACAGCTCTGTAATAGGGGATCACTTTTCAGAGCAGCTTTAAGAATGACAAAGCTGACAGCCAATCGGATTTCTCTTTTTAAAATTGTAAATGAACATAAAACACATTTTATTCTGATTGTTCACAGACATCTATCCTTATAGTTGCATTGTTTGTATAGTAACAGACAGTCTAATCTCATGGTAGTTTCAATTAGGTGGAGAGTGATAGGATATGAACCATGAATTTAGGGAAAAAAGTTCTAATAGATTGAAGTCGTTTAGTATCAAGTAAAATAAACTAGGTTGTTGGTGGGGAAACCCTTGAGGGTAAGCAGAGTAGGAAGATATTTGTTGGTCATCACTTGCTTGCACACATCTCAGGAGGAGCTCTAGCCCGCTTTTGTGTTTTTACAGAAACTCTCTAAAACCGTGCAAGTTTTAGCAACTCTATAGGGCTGAGGTCTGGAGACCCTGATGTGCTTCTTAAGCGACTCATTTGTTGCCTTGGTGGTATGTTTAGGGTGATGCCAGAAGACATATCACAACCTGTCATCAGTGTTCTCATTCAGGATTTTACTTAACACAACCCTGTCCACTGTCCAGTCAATGCTCCCGTACAATTTGCAGAGAAAGGTGCTTGAATGTGGCTGTATGGTCTCACCCAAAGGTTGGTGAAGAGGTTGAAATGGAATTGGAAGAAGTTGATTCTGAGGATAGGTGTGTGTTATACACATAAGCAGTTGTCATAAGGAGTATGTGTCATTTATTGACTGTAATCTTTGAGTTCCATGGGCAGTCTGTAGGAGCCAGTATTCTGGCTGGGTGGAACAGGATCAAATACTTGATCTCACTTAAATGTTTTTATTTGTTTGTCTTTCTGGGTTCTTTTTTCATATTCTACTCTTATCTGTTAAATACACCTACCAAAATTACAAATCATTAATTTCTATGTAATAAGGCAAATACACAAAATCAGCAGATCAGATAGTTATTTCCCTCACTGTAGGTCTTTGCGTGTTCAGGCCTTCATTGGACAGTTAAATATTAAGCTAAGCATTCAATTCAATTCAGTTTTATTTACACAGCGCCTTTTACAATAGTATCGTCTCATGGCGCTTCACAGAAGGAGCACCCAAGAGCAACAGGGGCAAGGAAAAACTCACTTATGTTCAGTTAATCTAGGAAGAAACCTTGGGCAGATCCACAACTCAAGGGGCTCACCCAACTGCCAGGGGTCCTGCAGAAAAATTACAATCAGTAGTAACCATGACAGACAAGTTGCCTATGGTTTTAGCCAAGGTTCATAATAGTTCATAATAGAGTATTATCCCACTTTACATTACATGGTAGTCAGTCCATAGGTGGTTGTCAGGAATTATGGCTGGACAATGTAGCAGCGGCCAGACATAGTGTCAAACTCAAAGGAGTGAGATGGGTCATAGGGGTAACAGTAAGGGTCTATTTGACAGTGCCATTGTGTGTGTTGGGGGGGGGGGGGGGGGGGTCAATCACAAAGCCTCAAGGAAGGGGAGTCGGGCCTAACATGGGCGTCCAGGAAGGGCCTCTATGAAGGAGAGTCGGTTCTGACATGGGCCTCCCGTAGTGTTGTAGTCCACTCAGGAGGGGAGGGTGAGAGGAGTCCGCTGGAATGAGGCAGGGATGACACAGCAGAGATAATTGTGGACAGAGGAAGAAAGTGAATTAGGCCAGGCTCACACATCAGAGAGCAAATGTGTAATTTGGGCATACATATACTATGTATATAATATATATATATATATATATATATATATATATATATATATATAAATATTTAGAGAGAGCTGAAAGAGAGAGAGAGAGAGAGAAAGAGAGAGAGAGAGAGTTGTACGGCATGACACATGAAGCTTGTGTGGCGGCACTAGGCTATAGCAGCAGCGGTATGATGCAGTGGCGGCCATGCCTCGCAACTGGAGGCAACAGCAGAGTCTAAGCATCACCCTTAACACAATAACAGCCTGTTCTGTCACAGATTGACAGACAGGCAAGTGTAAAACCTGTACAGCACAGAGCAAAGACATTAGAAAATACTAATATTTTAAATGTCCAACACAAACACACACACAATCCACTTGGCCTAAGGCTTATTCAACATTTAGGCCTCTTTGGCATCTTAAAATGTTTATTAAGATAAATATCACTAAACATCCGAACATCATTATAATCAAGAGATCACTTTAAAGTTTCAGAACACTATAGACTTGACCTTGAGGTCATGCTCCGATCACGTGTGCCAACATCAGTACAAATGAAATACAGTACGGCAATTTCCATGGTTATCACCCCCATTACTACGTCACTAATGACTACGGCTACCCATACAGGACAAATGTAACTCTGAGTGGCTAATTGAGATCCTAATGAATGGTGCTTCTGTTTGTTTTTTTAGGGGTGCTCTGGGTGTCCAAAACACAGAGCCACCACTTAGGCGCTAAGGTGCTAATGACAAATGAGTAATTAACATAGAGAAGATCAAATTCCACAACTCAGTCATGCAGATAAAAGACATTTGTTCATTTCGGATTTCGGATGTTGATAACAGAAATAACATAGCATATTATCACAGACTTGAAAGAAATTGAATTCATGAAATTTTGTGTTTTTTTAACTCTCTGCTTGATTTGGACCCCAACTCAACTCGAATGCATCATGAATTAACAGAAAAAGCTACATGATCAAGATCCCAGATATCTGGTAAGACAGACATCAGTTTCAGTGCTGAACCTGCTGTTCAGAGACAGCTTGCAGGCCACACACCATCCCCTGCCATTGTTCAGTTCAAAAAGCAATGAAAGAACCAAGTATGAATGTCTACAACAGCTCAAATTTGGTCAAAGAGAAAAATATTCTACCTATATGTTACTCCCTTGAGACAGATTGTCTTGTCAACAATTCTTAATGTTTTTTTTTCCAAACAATTGAAATCCCTGATACAAAAAAAATCTCAGCGTGCCCTGTACACACCATGCTACTGTGCTCTCTTAGAATAGGCTATAGCTGGTGTGTGTTATCTCTGTGGACAAGCCCAAACTGAAACAAGATTGTCATCTTTCTGCTTGAACAACAGGAGCTGTGGGTTTGTACAGGGCCCAGCTGCAATCACAGTGGCAAACATGCTGGTTTTTTTCCCAATTCTCAATTAAAAAACAGTTACATGTCTACATCAGAAATAGTAGACTTCAAACAACACAGAATCAACTGAAACTGAAGCATTAGCTTACAGGTTTTTGTTTTGCAAAATAGCAATTGATATACGTCAATAGGAAGACTGGAGATAACAGGAAAAAAATGTTTACAATTTTTTTGACAGGTGCAGTGCATCCTGGGGAACAACCTCTCCATTTTGGCTTTGTGGTGGCAGTGCCCTTTGACCTTTGACCTTTTGTGGAACCCTGAGGAGGCAATGACCTGGAGGAGGTGGGGAGAACCTGAAGTCTACCAGATTCCTCCCATCATTGCCAGCAATGCAGTAAAACAGCTGAGTCACTTTCTTCTCATTCTTCTTCTTCATCATCGTCATCTCCACACTCCAACTCCACTATTCACACAATCTGTAGTGCACTTTTTTCCATGTCTCTGTGAGTGTGTGCATGTGTGTCTGTGGGTAGAATTTTTCTGATTGTCTGTGTGCATATACTGTGTGCCATAAATGAGGCTGTGTGTGTATGTGTGTGTGTGTGTGTAACAGCAGAGGTGTGTGAGTTAGTGCTTTAGTGAGATTTGATCTCTTCAGTTCAGTGCATTCACTTCACCTCCACTTGGCCACAAAACATATTGCTCACTAGTGCGTGTATACATGTGTGTGTATGTGTATGTGTGTGTGTGTGTGTGCGAATGGAGTGATACGCGGAAAGTGTGGGATTGGGTGTATGTGTGTGTGCTAAGAGGGCAAGTCAAGACTGGGTGTTAGTGTGTGTGTGTGTGTGTGTGCATGTGTGAGTGATACATGCATATTCAATATGTCACTAATGCTATAAGAGTTTTGTATCCTATGTGTTTCCAGCTAATGTCTTAATGTCTAGTTTAGAATTGGTGTCTGCATGTACATGGGTGTCACTGGCCAGGTGTGTGTTTGTGTGGGTCTATTTGTGTTGGCAAAGGTAATGTTCATAAGGTTGTGTGTTTGTGTGTGTGAGTGCTTAGTGTACCTGTCCATGTTTAATGTCCACTGGATATGTTTTGTATGTTCTGTGTGATTATGTGAGTTAGTGAAAGAGTTTACTGCTCAGTGGCTTGTTATCAGACGGCATGAGTCTGTGCACTTCACTGCACGTTCTGTATGTCTGTCTGTGTATGAGTGAATATGTGTGATAAATGTGTGTGTGTATGTGTGCGTGTGTGTGTGCCTGTAATGTAATGTTAATGCTCATTGGGCATGTGACGGATGGTGTGGAAGATCCAGTCCATCTTGGTGGTCCAGCCGCCATGGTGAGCGTCGTTCATCTGCTTGGTGAAGTACTCTAGCGCCTCCTGCTGACTCTTCTCCAGGGCCAGTGTCTTGCGCAGGTAGGCAATGTCGTCGAAGCTCTGGAGCTCAGGCATGCCACAGCCCAGCAGCAGGGAGAAGAGGTTGATGAAGAGGCTGGCGTGCTGACGGATGGCCAGGTAGGCCTTATAGCACATCTCCTGGAACCTGAACATCAGGGCACAGGAGGAGGAGTTACCCCACCAGTAACAGCAATAACAGCTGGATCCCAGTGCCTAAGCCCTAAACCCTAAACCCTGAATCCTAAGACCTGTAGGAATCCACTTCATGTTTGGCTGGTTCATTGCAGTGAAGCCTTTTAGGGTCTAGGGTTTAGGGTTTAGGGGGCATTGGGATTCAGTAAGTAATTCTACTAATACAAGAGTCAGTTATGTAAGGGATAATGTTTGGAATAACTCCTGAAAAAGTGATGGGAGCCCAACGCCTGTGGAGCCTTGAATTGTTATTCCACTATAATGACATCCCGTTTATTACATGGCTACCTATGGAACACACCAATAACATGACAACGATCATAGTCAACTATCACAGTCATCTTAATGATTAAGATGGATAAATGTTCAGCAATCTGTTATACTTACTAAATATATACATATTAAATATCAGACCATAGAACGTTGGGAAGTCCCATTGAAGTGAATGGAGCATTCTCCAGCATTATAAAGAGCCATGTAATAACATTGTTTACAATTTTTTGAATTGAAAAAAAATGAATAGACAGAATAGACACTAGAATAATTATTAATAAGGGAAAAACAATAAATGCGAAAGAGGAAAAGGAGACTGCTGTGCTTATTTCCAGACACAAACAGTAGGGGGCGATATTTCTCCAGGCCTGAATGAAAGAGATTGCTATGTGTATGGGACATTCCACAGGCAGTGGACTTTTTTGTCCCATCCATAATGGCAATAACATGCCAGGTACTTGTATAATGTCAGTATGAAACATGACATTTCAGGATTTGCCCTATTCAGGTGTAGGCGTCACATGAAAAAAGTACAACATATTTAACGTCTCGTAAACGTCTGTATCTGTATTTGTATTTGTAATTTGACAGAAGAATATGTGTGTGAGACAGAGAAAAAGAGAGAGAGAAGAAGAGTGTGTGTGTTGTGTGTGTGTGTGTATGAGCGCAAGAGTGCACCTCTCAAACTCCTTGGTCTTAGTGCATTCCTGCACGCCTTTACTGATGACGATGAGGAAGTCCTGAGTGAGTACAAATGGCACCCTTTCACGCTTGTAGCCAAACTTCTTCTTCTTATGGTCCAGAAATGGCCAAAGTCTATGTGAAACAGCTGAGAGAGAGAAAGAGAGAGGGAGGGAAGGAGGGAGAGAGAGACACGTTGAGTTGCATGAACGAGTTTTTTATTCTCATGATTTGGAGGAGGTCAGATCTATTCTATTATTGCCAGAGAGAAAGTAATGTATTGCAGTAGACAGGGAAAAGAGAGGCAGACTCAAAAGACGTGTCTCTATATCAGTGTTAGTGGCCACTGCACAGTGGCTCCATCCCATCTATGTGATATTTAGAAGGCCCTGAACTGAAATGAAGTTAAATTGTTCTGAATGTGGATTAAATTAAGCGGTGCTGGATTTCAGTAATACCCACCAGAAATTATAGAATGGCCAGCCTGATCCAGCCTGTTGTGCATTACTCTGTGTGAGTGTGTGTGTGTGTGTGTGTGTGTGTGTGTGTGTGTGTGTGTGTGTGTGTGTGTGTCTACCTGTCCGTTCTCTTTCACCATGATGTTGCTGTTGTGCCGGTCTCCAATGCCCAGGATGAAGGTAGCCACACAGTAGCCAGCACATGAGCGGGTGAACAGATCTATCGCTTTATCATAGCTGAGAGAAGGATGAGAGGAGAGAAGGAATGGGTGTGAGACACACGTAAGTGACCAGACACAGGCACAGACATGCACTGCAAGGACAACAAGATGGAGCATGTTCAAGCGCCACAGGAGTTCCATTTGATTTCTAGAGCAATAAGAACAAGTGAAACTGAAACTGAAACTGAGGAATCTGAAGGCACTTTCCACAGTGCAAGACTGGAGCCCCCTGAGGCCGAGCTCTGTCTCTGTGCACTATGGCAGCAGGGAACAGAACCTCAGCTGAGGGGGAGCCATGAGTCTGGGGGCATTTGGGCGAAGTGACAGAACAGAGACATCAAACATCAGTAGTGTGATGCTTCAGTTTGACTATCTAAAGCAGTAGTGAAAAAGAGAGGGATGCAGGGAGGAGCATGCAAATGGATGATATCCTTTAGTGAAGGGTGGAGGAGAATGGAATGATGACCGAGGGAAAAGATCAGGGATAGACAGATGAGCAGTAGAGGAGAGACAGACAGAGAGACTCACGCCTCGCCACGGTTCTTGTCTTTGATCCAGTGATGCAGCGTGTTGCTGTTGAACTGCAGCGCCCCCTTGAGGCCACCTTTGCACTGGATCTGCATGATGGTGTAGGAGTTCTTCACCACCTCAATCAGCCCCACACAGTCACCTATGGACAGACAGCCATACGGCAGCATTCTGCTCACACACACACACACACACACAACAATCAAACACACAGAAAGTGTATAGCTATCCAAAGCTAGGGAAGATATTTGACATGGAAATGAGAGATGACAAAACCCTTAAGACTTGGGTTGGGCAATGCTGTGAGACCTGGGAGTTTAACACACTGAAACTTCCCTGCATCTTTCCACTCCTGTTTTGTGCATTTACAGCACAGAAATGCACTTCAAAAAGTTGCCATGACCTTCTCTTTCATTCCAGTACATACATACTGTGGTCCATAAAGTAGGAGTGAAAAGTGAAAGCCAATTAGAGCAGCCATCTGAGTGTGAAAATGAGCTGAAGAGCACAGATGTTGGGTATTCACAGGGGATCTAGTGGCCCACTGCCATCAGGCCTGTGTGGGGTTCCTAGTTGAGTCATGGAATATTTCCCACTAGCTAATTGTAGAATCCTACACTCATATTATCAAACCAGTTCAGCTTGCTATTAAAGGCTGTCTCCCAACATAGACACTGTTCAATGTCACACAATGCTGTTGTGTTAAAGTGTTGCACTGTGTGATGAAGAATCCAGTAGTGTCCTCATGACTCCTCCACCAGTATACTGTGAATTTATCACAGTAGATTTCACACACATGGTTATGAGTAGAGTGTACACCAGATCCGGTCAGCATTGTGATGAAATTCAGCATAAGTAAGGCACCATGTGACCAGCAGAGCACTTTACCTCAGATCCAAGCCCTGATTTTGCCAGATGTTCTCCATAATCTTAATGATCTGCAGAGTCAGCATATCTTGGCGCAGATCTGAGGACAAACACACACATATTTCACACAAACACCCCCTCACTGGCACAATGCCACACATGGACTATGAAAAATGCATTAGAACACAGTTTTTTACTCTCACTGTTAATGTTCAGCTTTGATCCTAAAGGGGGAAAGACAAAATAGTGGAAAAGGAGATTTGACCTTAGTCCAAGCTTCATCTGTTTAAACATACACACACACACACACAAATACACACATCGTACACATCTACGTACCATCCCCATTTTTGAAGATCACCTCATTGTTGGTAAACAGCAGTTCACTCATAATGTCAGGATTCTCCCAGTTGAGCCAGAGGGGACGTTTTGCTGAGGACATGATTCTGCATTCCTCTAACCTGAAAGAGAGAGAGAGAAAGAGAGAGAGAATATGAGAACCATAAACAGGAAGAATGGAAAGAGGAGACATGAAAATAAGGTAAAGAAGTGTCAACAGAAGTTTTCACTCTGCTGTTAGGACAGCACAGTCCAACTAGAAAAGGCACTCACAGAGCTAGACCCTCTTACCAAGTTTCATACAAATCAAGGCCATAGATTATTTTTTTTAATCCTGCTTACAGACAGACAGACCATACAAAAAACACAACCTTCTAAGCAGGGGAAAAAAGAGTGACAAAAGAATACTAGCACACCACACACACACACGCACGCACGTACACATACACGCACACTTGCCCTCATGCTGTGGCTGCTGTATTATTTAATCAGCAGAAAAACGGGCTGATATTTTTAGCCTGAAGAGGGAAAGGGAGCAGCAGGCTTGTGTTACCCAATCCTTCCCCATCTCCCTCTGCCTGGTCCTCTCTGTCCTTTAGCCTCTTCACTTACCTCCCTTTGCACACCTGCCTGGGCCAATGTACTGGGCGCATGTGTGTGGTGGACTCTATATAAGTTTGTGTATGTGTGTGTGGGCACATATGTCTATATGCCAGTGTAAGTTGTATGTATGCTCAGCTCATAAGTAGGGGAGCCATGAGTTTTGGGGCATGGTAGATGATAGACTGTGTATATATATATATATGTGTGTGTGTGTGTGTGTGTGTGTGTGTGTGTGTGTGTGTGTCTGTGTGTGTGTGTGTGTGTGTGTACCTGAGGTTGCCCAGCTGGTGGACTGGGTTGAGTGGAGAGACAAATCCCTGCAGGGCCTCCATGTAGTCTGGACGGGACATGTGCTCAACCAGGAACTTCATCTGCGTCTGCGGTAGCCAATCAACACACAGCACTCCTCAGTTCAAGCCACTGAAACTCATAGCCAGCAATGTCTGAATCACTCCATTTGCATGGTGTCCAAAAACTGTCATGTCAACAGTTCTTGAGCCTCTAAATGGGAAGAGAAGAAGAGAAGTAGAGGGGAAAGAGTACCTTTACCTTCTGGGTCTCGTCCTTCTTCTCCTGCTTCAGTGTGTCCGTCAGGTTCACCAGCTTGTCCATGGCCTCCACCTGTCGGTTCAGGTGCTTCAGGTACATCCCGCACGCCCGACAGAAGGCCTCCAGCAGCAGACCGAAGCGCCGAGACACGGTCTTATTGTGCATCTCCGACCTGCCCAAACACACTCTCCTCAGCACTGGACCCTACAGCACCCACAACCACTACATACCAGTGAACCCTCAAAAACTGACAAAAACAGTTCAGGGTTTAGGGCTAGGGAGGCCATTGAGATTCAGACACCAACAACAGTGGAACTCACTGGATCAAGCTATTTTATAGTCAGTTAGACAAACCTGCCATATAACACACACATCCCAGTAACTAAGGCAACTGTAAGACTCTCTGCAATATAACACCTAGAACTGACCCCCCCCGTGCTCTGTAAAGCACTTTCACACATACTGCATTCTTATGAAGCTCTAGAAATTTGACTTAGTGCAACTGAATGTTGGTGATCACACTCACTTGAGATGCCAGAAGAAGAAGTGTCCTATTCTCTGATTGGTCAGGGCTTTCTTAATGAGGAAGCGGGCTAGAGGATTATCGAGGTACATCTCGTATTTCAGCACCTAATACACACACACACACACGCAAAAATTACAAAGACACATTACAAACAAACATAAAACTGACAATTCTGTATACAGCAAAAATACATTCAGTCCCATACACACACATTTACTTTTTGCTCTTTGGACTACTTTGGACTGCCTTGCTGCAGACACACACACACACCACACACACACACACACACCTGTACCAACTGCAGGAGGTACTGGCTGAGTTTGTCATCTGTTAGACCCTGCACGAGACACCGCAGGGCAAACTCGCGCACCATTGGGTCGGGGAAGTTACAGTCCAGGAGCTCCAGAGCTGACTCTGGCTGCATCAGAGGCCAGTCTTTCAGCAGACAATACATCTGAAGAACAAACACAGAGAGAGGGGGAGAGAGAGAGAGAGAATTGGTTCACTGATTGTTCAGAGAAAGAGGTGTCCGACAGCCTTTAGTGAACAATCATAAGCGAAAGAGAGAGATGGAGTAAACAGGACCCAAAGAGAAGCATGAAAAGCCAAAGAGAGGTCTGACAGCAAGGCAAAACTGGGAGTGAGGAGGAGGAGAGAGAAGGATGACAGTGTGTGGTGGGGGCTGTTGAACGACGGCAGTGACTTGGGGGGGGTGCAGGTGTAACGCCAGAGGGAGAGAGATGTCAGAGAAGAGAGAGGAGACAGGGAATACCTGAGACACCTCATCCCGGGAATTCCACTTGACGGACAGCAGTAACTTGGGAAGGCTCTCTGGGATATTCACACAGTAGTGCCTGAGAAGGGGTAGAAAACAGGAGGAGGAAAAGAAGAAAGAGGGAGAGAGAGAAATACACTGATTAACTGGAGCTCACTGCAAATGGTTTATACTATATTTTTGCCCAGCTAAGTCCATTATCTTGTTACAGAGCAGATCCTTGAGTTGAGAGAACAATTCCACAAGTAGAATTCCACTCATAATTCTGTTTCATTCAATTTAATAATCTAACATTTTAAACAATGAGTATTGTTTTACCACGCTCTAGAGCAGTGGATGCTGAAAGGCTAGTCACGTCATTCTCACAGATTGCAGAATTAAAAGCTCAGACTTCAAACAAGAAACAAGACTGTAAGCAAGTGTCTGTTTAGCTGCTCTGATCTTATTCCCACAGAGGGTTGGGGCTACAAAGCTGTCTCAGAAATGACAATAAAAATGACACGCAACCCCCTCCTCTCCCCGAGGCAATGTGTGCTTCAAAACTCATGAATCACTCCTCACATGAGTTTTTAAAAAACTACAAAACTACAAACATGGTGTCTCACCGGTGTCTCCACAGGAAGTCTTTCTCCTGCTCTGAAAGCTCATAGAGGGGGTCTCGGCTGCACAGACCGCGCAGCTGCTCAACATCTGCTTGTGACACCGTGCTGTCACATGCCAGGCGGCTGCTCTGAAGGTCAACACAAAGGTCAGAGGGCATAGGTCAGGGCCATGGGGATCATAAACATGTAATATGATTAGTCAGTATAGTAATATTCAAATAATAATGACTGTAACTGTAAAACCCACTTCATTTTTATCTGTGGACGAGTGTGTGTGTGTGTGTGTGTGTGTGTGTGTGTGCACTGAAATAACCCTAGTTTTCTGTATTTCATGACTCATTTAATAGCGGGTTACCTTGGCATCGTCCACTCTCCACCCTTCCCTCTTCAAGCCTCCTGCTCTCTCTCTCTCTTTTCTGAACCCCTCCCTTCTCTCATTTTTTTCATCCAGTTTCATTTCTGTCATCCCTCTCTCTGTGTGTCACACACACACACACTCTCTCTTTCTTTCTCTCTCTCATTTCTCATGTTCTAATGCCTTGCCCTCTTCCTCTGCCATCACCACATCCTCTCTCACTCTCTCCTTTTGGATTGTCTCTTTTTTCACTCCATTTCCTCTCTTCCCTCTCTCTGTCTTGACCTCTCTCCTTCTCCTCACTTGTGCTCTTTCTGTCTTTCTTGCACTCTCTCAAGCCAAGCAATGGCTGTTTATCTTTTGTTTTGTTGTTTTCTCTGTAGGTCTGTTATTTCCTGCTTGGTTTTAGAACATCTTATTGTTAACTTTAGTGGGTTTCCTATTTACTTTTAAACTGTAAAAGTCTCTCTCTCTCTCTCTCTTATGTAAGCCGGCAGCATGTATTCCAGTATGTATGGTTCCCTTGGACGGTATATTTTTTGGTTTGGCTGGGATTTTTGTGGAAGTTTTAGCAGTGTTCATTTTTCTAATAATTAAAAAAAGGTGGTTTAAGCCTTTGTCTCTCTCTCTCTCTCCCACTCTCACCCTTCTTTCCATTTCTTTGTCTTACCAGGCCCATGCAGTAGTTGTAGCCCAGCTCTCTGGAGATGACCCAGTTGGCATGCTCCTCTATCTGCTGCTCGTCTGGGAAAATCACCGTCTGGTTGAACCAGGAGAACTCCAGCTCCACACATGGAGTCTCCTGTGAACAGAAGAGAGAGGGGAGAAGAAGGAAGAGGTCAAGGCAAGAGAAAGGAGAAGAGACACAGGCAGAGGAAAGACAAGAAGAATGGGAGGGGAAAGGAGAGAAAGAGAGGAAGATTATGGGTAGAAGAGAGAAGACAGACAGGAGAGAAAGAGAGGAGAAGGATACAGAAAAAGATGACAAAGCAATGAAGAAAGGAGAAGAAAGGAGAAAACGTGATGCAGAGAGATGGAATGAGGAAAGGAGTGAGGGGGCAAGAGGAGAACGTGACAGAGAGAGACAGATGGTGAAGGGGTGGGTGAGAAAGAAAGAGAGAGAGAGAGAGAGAGAGAGAGAGAAGGGGGGATTGAGTGAGAATGGAACATGTGAGCAGACCAGAGCTAACGCACAAAACGGAAACACATGTTTTTCTTTAGCCAGGATTTGCCAGAAAAGCCTTTGGCAGACTCCACAGGCAAAATCCCACGTCTCCTCCCCAGACAACTCCTGGTTAGGGCTTGCCATGATGGTCAGATTGACACTGGGTGGCCTGCTGCTTCACCCTAGCAATCCAAACTAGTCCAAAAACACCCAACCCACTGCTTGACAACACACACGCTTTTCTTTCCTTTAACCTGAAATTATCTGGAGGGAACTATGCACCTTAAATGGGGAACCAAACAGTTTATTTAAGGATTTGGTTACATATATATGATATTTTAATTCACTGGGTGAAGTCAGTGTGTCCTCGTTTCTCAGGATGAAAAAAGATTATTTGCTTTTGCAAAAGTTCCATACAGACCCTTTTTTCAAAAAGAACATCTTGTCTGGTGAAACAGCCTCTATTCAAAGCTGAAATGCTGCAGAAGAAATTGTGGCTATTAGGCCATATGCTAGAAGGATCAAAGATTCTTGTTTGATCGGCTTTGAATAAAATGCTACAGCTGTCTTCCATCAGCAATCCCTGTAGTACGCTTTGGCCCTTTAATCCAAACCATCACTGAGGACAGCCATTTGAAACTATGGCTGAACCCCAATAAGCCATGAACCCTCAGCCTGGCATGAACCAAATTCATGACTGGCTGATTCATGCCAGTTCTGTCTTTGAGGGTTCAGGCATTAGGATTAGAGAGGACATTGGGATTTAGAAACAACCCTAACCTTGATCCCTTTGAACTGTGAGAGAATCCCACCCTTAAACCTTGACCCCAGTACCCTTTGTGGGTCACCCACCCTTGAACCTATACTCCATGACATGCATAGGTCATGAACCCTTAAAAGCTTGACCCCTGACCCTGTTGCTGACCTTGTTGGGGTTGGAGCCAGCGACGCCGATGGGGTTGAGCAGGTCCTCCAGGCCATGAGGCACAGGCCACAGACTCAGGGCCACCTTCCCACTCACCAGAGTGTCCTTGTAGTCAAACAGATTAACATTGCCCCAGGCCAGTGGACAGTGCTCCTGCTCACACACACATACACACACAAACACACACACACACACACCACACACACCATGCACACACACAGACAAGAAATTGAAAGCGGTAAGCAAAGACACATACAGTATGTAGGCCTACAGTTAAAGGCAATAACAAAACCTCCCTCACACAGAAGGATGGGTGTGCACCTGAACACATGTACACATGTGTACACATGAATAAACATATATTACACACACAATCACACAATAAATTATGTAAATAAAACCCATACCAGGACAGTCTGTACTCACTTGCAATTGACATTAAATAACTCTCTGTGTGTGTGAATGTGAGTGTGAGTGTGCGTGTGTGTATGTGTGTATGCGTGTGTGTGTGTGTTAGTGATGCGTAGTCAGGATAGGCAAGGCAGGCAGTGCCTACCCTGGCAGATCCAGAAAACACACAAAATGTTCTAAATTTAGTAGTAGTTAGTAGTTTAGCTAGTATCAAGTTCTGTATAACTGATAGCATTTATGTTTCGTTCATTTTCACTAACAGGATATGGGCTCTGCTTCTCCCCATTGTCTTAACATGCTACCAGAGACACTTATATAGGACTTTGATGTTACTGAGTCTCTGTGTCAAGTTCAATGGAGGCTTAAAGGCACTGACAACCACTGCTTATCGGGGGTGTGAGGCTATGTGAGGGCACTGTTTATGGGCGTGCACAAGGTAAACCACGAGTGTACAGAGAGAGGGACGCTTCATCAAGGCTATCAGCATAATCATTTTCAGTGATCCACTACCAAATGAATGCATTATCAAACTAAATACATTCAGAAGGCTCTAAAAGGTATATTGACCAAATTACGTCATGTACAGGCCACGAGGAAACCAGTAATTGTGAGTTTGCTTGCTAGCAATTTTTTTTCCCAACACATAACGAGATGATTCAAATTGCTCTGTCTTGTTCTATCTTGTTTCCAGTGGTTTCTAGCTTTAAGTTAGACCATTTGTGGTGTTGTATAGTGGAAAGCTTCCTAAGTGATGAAAAAATCTGCTATAATACTCTTGATTTGGACTGTTGGACTGGGTTTAGCTGCTAAAAACATGCACTTGAGACAAAATTAACAGAGCTGCCTGTGTTAATCAATCTGTTGATCAATCAATCAAAACTGATCTCTGTAACTTTTGAAACTGGCTTAAATTAACCAGTAAATTAGGTGACCCTATGTGACATGATGTGGAGTAGCGTGACAAAATAACCCTAAGGTGACACCCCACCTCCCCCTTCCGCACACTGCATACCCTGGCACAGATCTCTAAATGTGAACATAAAGCAGGGTGCTGGAGGTCAGAGGTGAGAGGCTGCCTCACCTCTTTGGCTCCCTTGCGCCCCTTGACTGAGCAGATGGAGAGACAGAGGCGAGAGGCACGTGGGAGATCCGTCAGGTAGATGTCATAGGTCAGCCACTCATTCCACCTGAGAGACCAAAGAGACAAAGAATTGTCACCAGCAAAGCACACTAAACTAATCAGGTCAGCTGCTGAGTCAATCTAGAAAGTAATATCAGCTAATGTAATATAATAGTGTAATGTAATAGCACAGTATTACCTGGGGTTTGAACAGGGCACTCTCTGGGTGTTGACGTTGTCACACAGTGGCTCTCCTCCATGGTAGATGCCTGTTCTGACATAGATCTGCAACATCCATCAGGCCTAAGATTAACCTCTGACACTATTACCGAAATCAACAAATCATAATCCCTCTGTTACAGACAACGACCCTTATCTCTGTCTAACATGAACCACTGACCTGTAATTCCTAAATTTCTAATGTTACTCACAAATCTGTAATCCTTGGCCCTAGCTGGTGACACTGACTCTAAATGGTGATGATTTGCTGAACTACTTCTATTCACTCATCACACAAACTCTCTGTCTTCCTCATTCTTCACAGCTCCCTCTGTATCTTCCCCCGTTTGTTTTCCTCCTTTTTACAAGATAATAGTCCCTCTGCTCTCTGTCTCCCTCCATCCTATCCTCTGTCTCCAAGTGGCTCACCTTGTCGATGTCCCTGATGTTGACATTGACGTAGGTGGCACACAGCAGGCGCAGGCGCAGGAGCGTGTTGAAGGCCCAGAGGGAGCGGGGTGGTGATGGGTCACTGCCGCCGGGGCAGGGGCTGGGCTGGGGCGTGCGCCGGCTGTAAGAGGGAGCCACGAAGCCACTGGCGGGCAGCTGGCTGTACAGACTGTCCTTGGACACCAGCATCAGGTGAGGGAGCCGGCCTACGATGATGCAGCTACGGATGTACTAGAGAGCAGAGAGAGAGAGAGAGAGAGAAAGAGGTTGAGTGCATCAGGGTCAGTGAGTGAGTCAGTGAGAGAGCGATGCTCTCCCAGGCTACGACCACTGAGATCTTTTAAAAAAATACGAATAGAAATACAAATGAAATACAAATAAAATACAATTGACATCCCCATCTACCCTATCCATCACCACATCTACCCTTGCACAACGCAGAGACAGAGAGAGACAGAAAAAGAGAGAGAGAAAGAGAGAGAGAGAGGGATGGAGGGAGAAGAGGAAAGAGGGAGGAGTTAGTAAGGCAAAGAAAAAAGAGAGATACGACGAAAGAAACAGAAAGGCAAGCAGAGACCAAAGTTGCTTTATAAAGTTTGTCAGACCCTGATGAAGAACGATGAGAGAAAGATGAGGAGGCTAAAGGCAAAATGGGGGAGAAAACAATGACAAATGGGACCTGGTGTCAAATACAGGAATGTATGAACACTAACACTAAAGCACTACTAACTGAAACTCACTCTAGGAAAAGAATTTCTCCATTAACTCAGAGAGAGAGAGAGAGAGACATAAAGAGAAGGTCAAGATCAAAAAGAGGTTCCAGAGAGATGGTCCTGCAGAAGCTGATCTAGAGCTGTAGAGGCTTTGGGAAGGTGTGGGAGATAAGAGGATGAGGATGAGTGGACAGGGACACTGATGTGACCTGTGTGCATAGGACACTCCACTGCTCTATCAGCCATTCGTTAAAATCTGATTGGCACAAAATTGATCATTGGATGCTGGGAAGTGTAAAGCCCTCCACACATTTAGCCAGTGATTGGACGTGATAGCATCTAGTCATCAGAGTTCTAGGGTAGCAGTGCAATCTTTTCTGCGCATACGCAGGTCACACAAAGCGAGGACTGCGTGTCCAAGTGTGTTTTTTGGTGTTGGCTGGCTTTAAAGCTACATGTGTTTGTCCTAACCCCTAAAAGATTTCACTGGCATGAACAAGCTTCATGTTTGGCTGACTGACCCCAGATCAGTCTATAGAAATTCAGGGCTTATGGGTTAGGGAGGACGCTGGGATTCTGGGACATTGTGTGTTGATGCCAGACAGGAAGCAGAGGACAGGAAAGCAGAGCAGAGAGGGTTAGCATGTGTGTAGCCTGCTACCTTGTACTGACTGAGCGGGTACTTCTCCAGCAGGTACTCGTCACAGCCGCACACCTTAAGGATGTACTGGCCCTGGTACTCCTGCACGCACATGCGCAGCTGCTGTGCTGAGAGATGCATGCTGCGTGTCTTCTTACGGATGGCCTCAGCGATGAGATGCTCAGGCAGGCTGTCATGGCTGATCTTCAGTGTGTATTTCTGCTTGGCGTTGGACGGAGACACTATCACCCATATGGTCACGATCAGACGACCTGCAGGAGAGAGGAAGGGAGGGAGAGAGAGAAAGAGAGAGGGAGACTGAATTAGCAAGGAAGAGATCAAATGAAACAAAAGCATAAAACGAAAGTAACACTGGCAATGTGCGGCAGTGTCACTAGGAGGGAGAGTAGAGAAGAAACGAATGAAGAGACCAGAGAAAGAGAAGGAAGAGAGAGAGAAGAGATGAATAGGACAATGGTGGGACAGCTAGAAGATGGGCACAGTGAGGAGAATGATGCAGAGGATGTGACGTATACACCTGTAAACCCACACTCCAACATTTACTCATACAAAATATGCACAACACACACACACACACACAAACAACACACACCTTTGTCAAGTTTGGAGTAGATATGAGGAGGCAGGTCAGGGGAGGACTCCACGTTGGGGGGGTAAACATAGAGGGCCTGGGAGTGAGCTCCACCCCCCTCCCTCTCCTCCATGGCCTCTCGACACACACTCAGGATGCTCCGGCGGAAGTCCTGCACCTCCGAGTCCTTCACCAGCTCAAACTCACAGATGGGCATACCGATAGCAAAGCCTGTGCAAAGAGTAACAATCAAAAGGAGAATCAACTCTATAAATACAAAAGCACATAAACACAAGGTTATGTACACAAAACAACATGACAACAAATAACACTACAAAAACAAATACCCACACAAGAGGATGCAGACAAGATCGAAATGTATCATGCTTCAAGACACACTAAGACAACCAATATTAGCACCACTGCACTATGAACCAGGGACAATAAAACACATAGACACAACACATGACAATCCACAGGACACAACCTGGACACATAGCAATCCATAAGAGTTTGAGTGTTGCTGTTGCTGTGCAGTTAGGCAGTTAGACTACTCAGCTAGATGTACTGGCAAAGTTACACAACTACAGTGTACACAAAGAGAGAAGACACATTCTTAGTCATCAGCATTCAGTTTATGCGAACAGTAGTGCGCACACTCACCAATCTCGCGATTGAGGATCTTTTCTTCCCGGTTGCCTATTGGCTCGATGACTTTGAGGAGGGGCTGAAAGAGCCGTAGGTCACACAGGCGCCGGGTCTCATCATAAAACTCCTCCCTCTCCGCCTCCTGGGTCACGCCCACAAAGATGTAGCATGACTCTTCCTGTTCAGCCAATTGGAGAAGCATTAAAGAAGGGTCCATATGTTTCATTTCAATGACATCAGTCAGTGCAAAATAGCTTCGCTGCAGAGCCATCATTTCTATTGTGTTTGGTTGGTTATTTGTAAAGGTCTGTGTACGTGTTTTATTCATAGTGTGATATGTGTGTGTATGAGAACATGTGTGCATGTGTTTGTGTGTACAGTGTGTGTGTGTGTGTGTGTGTGTATGTGTGTGTGTGTGTGTATCTATGTGTTGTTGGCAATACCTGCAGCAGGTGGTAGAGTGGGTACTTGCGGGCCTCGGCAAACAGCTGTTGCTTGATGGTGAGCAGTGGTGCTTCGCGCAGACACTCAAGGCTGACCAGCATGCCATTGGGCAGGCAGCAGTCCACCAGGATGCGCGGGGGCATGAGATGGAGGCCCCATAGCTCCCCTGAGGATGGCCGAGGGGCCATCACTCCCCTACACAGGCACACACCTCACCACCTGCACAACAGCAAGAGAAAAATCAAACAGAGTACAAGCGTATGTGTGTTCTGTCTGTCTGTCTGTCACACACTGAGGGAAGTTAGGACAAAAACAAACAAGTGAATAAGATTGCTATAGGGGTGAGCGGGAAATACTGGGACAAAGAGGCAGAGTGTGAAACGTAGGATATTACTGGTACCCAAATACAGAAGCCTAGTTACACAACTGAAACATAACAATGAAGACAGGAGGACAAAGAAGACTGAGTTTATTAAATGACAAGGAGAATGTATTTGTCAGTATTAAATGCCTTAGACGCGCGCGACGGCGGTTAAGGAAAGCCTGAGATAAACACATCCATCTAAACACAGGAGAGAGAGAGAGATCAAAAGAGCACGGCTAAGATAGGTCTGAAACAGACGACGGTGATTTGGTCAAGGGACCACTGGAACAGACAATGAGGGTAAGGATGTATTGTGTAGGTTGGGGTGTGGTCAATTTTTTTCCAAAATTGTTGTCAATTTTATATTTGCCCTAAACTCAAAATGTATGTATTTGCTTAAATTTGCCTTTCAAGTTTCGTGACTGAGTTCACTGAGAGTAATTGCCCGTCACTATTGATGACATATAACCGGACGCGCGGATGTCAACATACGCTCGTTTGTTTTCAGGGTGTCGACGTTCCTTTACGCCGCCAACAAACACATACACACGCCGCAACGCACGGCTGCATGTCAAAAGCAACCGGCGCCTAGCCAAACACAATCCAACGCAACACGCAGGGAAGCAGCGGAAACCGGTCGGGCGGTCAAGGCAGGACCTAACAAAAAGCGAGGAGCCGGGATGAGCGAACCAGAAGAGAAAAGTAGGGCAAGAGATCCGCCGCAGATGCACAAAGAGCTCGCTCTCGCTGTCAGTCAAAGAAGGGGAACACCGACAACGCCCCCCCACCCCCACCCCTTCACCCACGCACTGTCCGTCTCAATCAATATTAAGGTTCTCCTGGGACCTATTTGAGTTGTCGCACTATCTTGTGACAATTGATGACCACATCATTACAACACTTAAAGACTTATTTTCGATTATCTACTGCGTGTATGACTATGTTACAAGCAACTTCGAACAATAGCTGAATTCCCAAATGGAGACACATCTTAGATACACATTCTTACGCATATTGTGCGCTTCATGCCGAAAATAAAATCATCGGGAAGGATGATTGACAGCTCATTTGTATTCGACCATCATGCCATTGGCTGAATTCGGGCCATTCGAGCGTCTCGCCGTAGGCAAGAAGCCGGCGACACAAGCGCGCGGCGGTTGTATTTCTTCTGACAGAGACATCAAATATAAAGGGAATGGTGGAGGAGAGAACAGATTCTCCCAGTCAAAACCCAAGCTGGGCATCCACACCATGGGAATGTCATTCCCTTTTCTTCACATGCGTGATTACTGTGTCAACTAGGGGTTCGACTTCGAAACGTTTACGCTAATTGACACTGATTAACTGTTATGGCGAAGCCGGTATCAATAGGCCATCTCTACATCTTAAGATATGACATTCATTTTCAAACATATATTATGGGCCTAATTTAATTATGTGGTTTTACAGACATGGCAGAGCGAGCTAAAATAGCAGACAGCTGTGCAGAAAGAGATGGGCACGCACAAAAGACTGCTATCTCAATAGCCCACTCCTCTCTCCTGCCTACCATGTATATGTAAAAATGCCCCATCACTTTCCCATTTCAGGTAGATTCAGCCAGATATTTTGAAAGACCGAGGGCAAAATAGCCTAGTCGGCAAAGCCATGTATTGCCATAAACACTTTCGTTCAAACTATCATGAACAGACATGTCCCGTTGAAAGTCAAAACATTCGTCCAAATCTATTCGGTGCGCTACCAGCTGCTGGTGTCAGTGAGATGATGACATTACATTGGAGTAACTGTCCCCCTCTGTAGATCTGTCCCGTTCCAAAGAGTCCGAGACGGACACCGCCCCTCCTCTCATCTCCCTTTCCCCAAGTTTTTACTCACTGCTGACCGGTGCTTCCGCCAGCCTGTCCGCTCGTGTTGTCACACACTGCGGGCTCGCTTTCCCGGTATCAGTGTTCCCCCGTGCCTCCACACCAGCGCGGGGGGGATTCACGGTCATAGCATCGTTCCTCTGTCTTGAAAAGGCTCGCTTGATGTCTTTGTTAGTCTTGTCCGCCTTGAAACAGATGCGTGTCTGAGGTGTCCGGGAAATGCCGGTTCGCTCACTCGCTTCGCGGATTAACGCTTTTCTCCCCAGCGAGCGTACACGGCCTTGCGTGGCTTTTCAGCGCGAGAACAATGCGTTCTGCCAGGCAGGGAGAGTGAGCTTCAGAGACAGAGGGAGGGGGGTATAATCACATAATTCATGTTTTAAAGGGGACGCGCAATAGACCGTTCTCTGCTGTTGACAGACAAGCGTTTCTTTTTCAAGGGGACGGCTTTAAGACCGGCTGTTTCGTCTCAGCTGTTTTCAAGACGGATGATGACACTTGCACTGATCGGCTGGCGCAAGAAAGAGCGAATCATTTGTAATTTGACAAGCACACCTCTAATTAGTCTGCCTAGTCAAATATATGCACATACATATATGTTGGCAAGCCTATAGCTATATTAAATAAATAAAGAATATATTGCCCCATCTATAGGTGCCATACAGCGTCAACCAATCAACCAATTTCAAAATTAAAATAAATGTAACATTCCTGTAACAACCTGAAAGAAAGCACTTCACCTGAGTTTATACACACACACACACACACACACACACACACACACAATATTTTAGGCTATATGAGCATGCATTTGGTATTTTGCCTTTTTCCCTTTATGTAAAAGCATGCACCCTCCCCCTCTATGTTGTGATGAGTCTAAATTTAAATCCTGTTTTTATTTTCCTGGAGAGAGCGGGAGAGAGAAAGAGGGTGCTGCTACCACCGTCAGTGTTGCTGCTTTTGTTGTTGTTACTATGACATGCCCTGGTTGCTGGGCAGATGTGCCCTTGGTGACCCTACCTCTATGGAGGGAGATCAGACTGTACATTAATGCCACCCCCCATTCCAATCCAAACCATGCCATCATGTGTGGAGATTAGTGAGCAGTCTGCTTTCCTCTCACTCCTTTCCACCAATCCCCTCCCTCTTGCTTGCTTTATCTCTTCAACAAAGGGACACACTACAGATTAAGATGACATGTTATCACCCCCAACCCCCCCGTCACTTCCCTCTTTACTGCCCGTCCTATCGTTCCATGCTCTATAGGCTCCCTGGGATGCTCAAGGGCACTTTGGGCCAGTGGGATGGGACAAAGGAAATGGGGGCGGGGGTGGGGGTGGGGGTCAATGAGTTGGAAGAGAAAGCAACCCCCCCCCCCACCATACACACAGACACACATCAACAGACACACACACGCATCAAGATTGTGCCCTCACTCTATTAGGAGTAGGCTAAATAGTGCTTGTCAGTCTTTATTATGACTCCCACCAACTCCACACGCATGCACACTCACTCTCCCTCAAACACCCACCCCCCTGCTGAGGTGTGAGCTGTAGTCAGCGCTCCAGTCCCACCTGAAGGCATTCCCCTCTGAGCACATGCACTCTCTGCCTGACATGATGGATGCTCTTCCTGTTAACTGCCATCCTGTCCACAGTGGTTTGACATCAAATACAACATACAATTGTATCACCATTTGAATTGGGAATTTCATCAATAGTGTGTAATAATTTATTTGCAAGACAGTGATGAAAAAACAGTGGACGGGGCATCATTTTGGTACTGCATTAACAGTCCTATTTTACAAGGAAAATCATTATGTAGGCTCAAGAAAACTTACAATAAACACTGTGTACAGACAGAGTAGGTCTTTACGGACAGGCCAGTTACACATAGTTCTATGTGTAGCTTGATAGTCTCTCTTGTGGTTACATACATCAAAATCTGTTATTGTGTTTGTAAATCATTGTAACTGCTATTAGTGCCCAGTTTGAACACTAGCATCATATGGCATTGGCTCACACGTGCTGCCATCCATGCGCTCCATTTGATGTCTTTCCCTCTTTTACTTATAGATCACCAGTCAATATGCCCCCGCATCTTATTCCTGACTACAGGTTATTCGCTTGATTAAGACAGTCTGACACTGAAATACAGCATCTTGAGGATCCCAATCAACCAGCAAGGCAGCCATGAAAAACTGCCTTCTTATGATACCCCAGAAAAAATATCAATATCAACTCCAGAAAAAAAAAAAAATCAATATTAATATTAAATAATTATCAACATCAGTAATAGAAGCGTGCCAGAGCAACAATGCTAAGGAACATTGCTAGACAACAAAAAGTCGTCTCAAGTACCATAAGCACTAGATGCCAAACAGGAACAGAAATATGACAGAAATTAAAAGGAAAGGTTAATCTGACAGCCAAGTGGTGGTCATTGTATTTGCATTGGGTTCTAGGACTGCAATTCTAAACCTCTTGTTAACCAGTCCACAGCCTACTTGAGCCCTGATTTCTGGTTCAGTCCTTTCCATAGCCAGTAGATTAAGTTTTACAAGTTGTATCTGTCTGACAAAGTAAAATAAACTCAAATGAAATTTGATCAGACAGTAAATCTGATCAGATCGACTGGCATTACATTTTGCTATCAAATTTCTGAATTTGTATTTTTGCTATATTATTTTAGTCTGTCACACTCCTATTCATAACCATAAACTGAATAACAGCATAACTGAGTAGCAATGTCACTTTCAGCTTAGTGTTTGTGAATGCTGACGGAACTCACCGGAAGGTTGTCCCTGAGCAAAACAAACTTTCATACAGTCCCTCTTTAGCAGTCCATCCTCACAGTTCAGAAATCAATCCCTTGCACATACGCACACATACAAACTTAAATGTTGAACACTTCACCAACGTGATCAGAACAGCTCATTTTCTAACTAGTTCCAGTGAATCTCAGCCTGTTTTCAGACACTTCCCTTTCCACCCCTCTCTTCCTCTCGCTCTCTCTCCCTCAGCTGTTTATGGAGACACTGTTGAAACAATAGTCACTTTTGGTCCCCATTTCCTCTGTTCTTGTTTCTCTTCCCCAGTAGACAAACACATTGAAAATATACAGAAAAACATGAACTCATAGAACTTGCACATCTACAAGCAAACTTGCGCATTCATTTGTGCCATAGGCACCTTTTCTATTGGCTTCACTAATCCTTCAGTCACTCCCAAATCACAAACACAAATACCAGGTAATGAGGGTGACACCTACATGGAAGTGGCTGATAGAAAATCAAAATGCCAGTCACTGTGTATGGAGGAAACTGGATGGTAGAGAGGTTGAAGTGACAGATTTACGCCAACAGCCAAAACTCACTAGACCTCACTAGTGTTTTTGCGGGCCATATCAAGACCTGTTGGCTAAAGCCTGTTATATTACTCGTGGTGGATAAAATGCCACACATTCAAAATTAGTATAGTACATTGTTTGGAAAAATGGGCATATACGCTGGTGCTGGTATAACCCCTGTTGAAAATATCCGCACTAGACAATAATAACCCCCAAATACTGGCTTTTGTACCCTCTCTCTCTTTTCCCCAATATCATTTCTCAACACGTCTCTTCATTTGCCTTCAGTCACCCCACCATGACACCGAGCCTGACACACAGAAGCCATTACCCCCTCACTGACCAACTGCACTCTATGCACTTTACCCCCTGCCCCTTCTCCATATGGTACCGCCCCCCACCACCACCTCACAGAATGTTTATCCTCTCCACATCAAAAACCCCAACCAACACACACCCCACCCACACACTTTGCGTCTGCATTCTGTTTTAGAATATTATGATACTGCAAGTATCTCAGTGCCCAACCCTAGCACATACATCAAGTACATTTTTGTGTACCTAAAAAGGCTTGATAATATAAGTAAACAGCAGGTCTAAGATCTTTTAGAAAACACAATGCTGCACCAATATAAAAAGCAAGAAAATAGAAACATTTTCAGTGAGGATACGATCAAACTTGATAATGCCACTTCATTACTACTACTATGATAAGACTGGGCAGCTTTTCTAGGTAATCATGTCTATGTGTAATCATCTCATCAGTTTATTCAGATATATCAGAGTGCATGTGTGCACGTGTAGACAGCTCTTGGACTTGCCGCTCTGACCTATTCAAGCATGAGTGTGAATGTCAGAGTGTGTGTGTGTGTGTGTGTATCAATTATTCATCCTCACACTGAGGTATGGAGTCACTGGGTAAGCTGGCCCATTGTTCACAATTTCCTGTTTTCTTCCTTAGTGTTTGATGGTGAGGCTGTTTGTGCACAAGTGTGTATAATTGTGTATTTACACACGGCATTGTGAGGTCATGTCTGATGTGAGAGACTCTCTCCATGTTCCATTTTTCACTTCTTTTCCCCACTTTTTTCAAGTTCTGATTACTCGTATCAACGTCTCTCTGAGAGACGGGCACAGCAGGAAGCTGTGTTTCATTTCTTCTCTTGTGTCTTCTCCTTGAATCATCTCTGTGCTTTTCTTTCTCTGGTTTGTTCTTTAGAAAACAAACATACACAGAATTTTGCTAAATAAACTTAAGCTCTTAAACACACACATACACACACACACACACACACACACTCCATCCTGTCTTATCTTTAGCGGTGCTGGGCAAGGTCTGTGTCAAATGGAGAGTGGAATGCAGTGGGTGTGAAGCTTTCCTGATCCGCTCTACAAAACAGGGAGTTCTAGTACACACTTGCCTCACATAAACAGTAAAATAATGGACACAGACTCCAATATGCAGTTCAAATGTATTTGAAATAAAACCTGTAAACAATTCATTGCAATACTTCAGTAGATATCTATAAATACAGGTACATTTTTAAAAATGACCAACATGAACAAGAGCTTGAAAACCTGAAGTGTTAAGAGGCCAGTGTACCTCAGGAGTTAAAATGCACAACAAGGTCTAAATGCATAAGGTGTGTAGAGTGTGTGTGTGTGTGTGTGTGTGTGTGTGTGTGTGTGATTAACTATGGTGTGTATGGTTAGTCACCTCTACTCTTCAAAAAGCACAATTAACTCCTCCTCTTCCTCTTCGGCACAGAGACTCTTCATCAAGTCATCCCTGCAGGCCATAATGTCCATGTCAGTGTCAAGGAAGTTATCTTCATCATCACTCAACCCCAGGCCTTTCTCCACACACTGCTCTGGCTTCTGTGTCTTCTCTGTCTTGTCTTTTCCTACCACTGCCTCATTCTTATCACCCTCCTCTTCCTCTTTCTGCTCCTCTTCCCCCACTTCCCTCATGTTTTCCTCCACCTCCACTGGAGTAACTTCCTCTGTTTTTTGCCCTTTGTCTGTTTCTTTCTGCATCTGTCCTGCCTCCTCTCTCTGCATCTCTGGTTCCTTTTCCTCATCCTCTCCTACCTCAAGACTGGTTTCCACAGCACTCTCTGGTACGGCTTGATCGTCTGCGAGAGACAGGGAGACATGACAAGGTCAAAGGTCACATCAGGCCAAACAACACTGAGTGCAACAACAACCAATCAGAAGCCTCTCACCTGACTCAATCAAAGGGCACTGCTGTTGCTCTTTCACCTGCCCCTCTTTACTTCCAGTGTTCTCATCTTGTTTCTTCAGTACAGACTGCATCTCTGCTGGCAGAGAGAAGGAGAGAAGGAGGAAAACAACAGCCAAATGTAAACATTTTAGAAATGTATTTATTAATAGGATTTTTTGCATAAACAACAAAAAATACGTCGATTGTATGTATTGCCATGTGTAATATGTATGTGTGATACTGACTGAAATGTGACTGATGATTGCACAAAAGCTTGTTAGTGATAAAAAAAAAAATTCCTATCAATATTCTCTATCACCTTTTGTCCCTTGAAGGTCTGCTCCTTTTTTCCAGTTCTCTTTCTTTTCTGTTCCCTTCTTTCCTTTCTTCATACGCTCCTTCTCTGGCTTCTTCATTGCTTTCTTCCCAGCCTCTTTGGTATTCTCTTTTCTCTCAGTAGCTCTAGACTGATCTGCCTCTGTCTCACTGTTTTCTTTCCTGTCACCTGCCTTTTCTTTGTTCTCTTCATTCTCCATCTTTCCTGCATCTTCTGTTGTTTCTGTTCCACTAGGGAGATCTGGCTCATCATTTGGCTCTTCTACTCTCCCTGCATATTTAAAAAATGGATGGAAAGAACAAAGATTATTGACAAGAATCTATGGAGACAGGGATGACACAGGGATGCTCACTGACCTGTCAAAGAACGTGAATGTGAATAGCAGCAGGTTTTCAACCAGTGACCCGCAACAGCATGGTGGAACGTGGCATGGGTTCCAGTTGTAATTGAAATGGACTTTTTGGAAACGGGAGGAATTAGCATTGATTTGAGCCCAGGAATCATTTAACAACATTGTTTATGTGAAAATGAATATTCATCACTCCAAATCCAACAGTGAACTCACTGTTGGTAAATGTGCTGGGCGCCAGAAAATATCATGCATGTACCACACCGCAGTTTGGGGGGCTTTAAATGTGCTCTATGCTATGTGCTAAGTCTATGAAGGGCTCACGCTGCTCACGTAGAAACTGATCACTGCCAAATTAACATTTGCCGTATCAGTTTGTAAATTAAAGTGATTATCTGAGAATTTTTGAGGAGGTTTATGCTTCAGTTACAAAACTAGTATTCTGTAATGTCACCATTACAGACAGATCTTGCTCTCATTTAGCGATGATGTCAAAATGTTCAAATGTTCAATCAAGTTTACATTGTCCATTGAAAGGTCTGGATCGGTTGCCAGACCATTTCCATTCCCTTACTGATCTATTGGCTAGAATTATGTACGAGCCACACGACTAGCCTCAGCTATGTAATTTATATCTTGTCTTCTGACATAAATATTATATTTTTTTGGTTACAATCTCGTTGTTTATTAACACCCCCCACTGCACTGTTCCCAACAGTGGGCTGCAGATTACATCTTTGTCAGAATGGTGGTTCCTGAGACTGAACTAGTTGAAAACCCCTGATTTATAGCACTAAAGCTGCTGCAGTTGATTTCTTTAAGCTGGCGCTCTCACCATATGTGCAATTGCTACATCACTATCTGTGCACTCACTGTATTGGACAAATATGACAAAATAAAATACTTATGCTCCATACTGCTTAAAGGGATAGTACAGAGTACTTCCAGCTGTAGCCCTATTGTTCGAGAACAAGAGAATTTGGTACAACATAGATCGAAAAGCAAACCAGCAACTTACACTACCTAGGGTAGAGCCATAGGAAATTAAACTGAAAGGGAGTTTATGGTCCCATTCAGTTAGGGTCAGATGCCGGCTCGCTAGTATTCTATGTTGTACCATATTATCTCGCTAGCATTCTATTTTGTACCATATTCTCTCGTTTATCACCCTACCCAAACACTGTTCACTATGCAATGATGGTGAAGGACAGACAAGTATTTTAGTGATGGCACTTTTTGAAGGCCAATGTGCTCATGGTACCTTCAGTGTGTTTTCTCTGCTTCTGTGGATGCCTCACCTCCTTATCAGTCATCCAAACAAAAACAAATTTGAAGAATATTAGCCCGAGAGACTGCTGACAAAAACGGCAAAATATTTCAGTTCCAACATGTGTGACGTGTATGTGATTCCTTACCTCACTGTCAGAGCCTTTTGCCCTCTTCCTTCCCTTTCCACTGGTTTCTGCGATCAATGCTAAAATTTCTACCCACACAATCACAAGCGCATCACCAATACTAGATGAACTGTGCACGTGCATGCGACTGTGTCTATGTCTTTGTGTGTTTACCTTCAATATCACTGTCCTCTTCCAAGTTCTCTTCAACTGTTGCTCGGCGTGTCATAAAACCAAATTTGTTCAAACGTTTCTATGTGAGAGTAGGAGGGTAGGGAAGACGAAAAGATATATACAACCTGGCACACAGTAATCTCACATTTGTAAAAATAATCAGACACAAATACACACAGACACATTCACACAAAAGATCCAAAACACATATTCTCAATTGCATGTGCAATGCCAGAGCTGTGCAATATACTGTTCACATTACAGGCAATGTCTTATCATGACAATGACATTGAAAGCTGTATATCTATCTACATTAATGAGTGAATGAAATTGAAATACACATTAGTTGACATGGTCTAAACCGCAATATCAGTGTAGTTTAGTGAGTTCTCCTCCCTGTTGATTTCTGTCTTGCAGTCTAACAGACACACAGAAGTGTGATTTACTGTGAAAAAATACAAAATCTGTTAGCCAAAAAAAAACGAAGAAAAAATAGACAAAAACATGGACAATATTACACTGAGTAACGGTTGAGGTTCTGTTTTATTATTTTTTGATTAATTGTTCAGTCTTATGATATAGTTAAAATGATGAAGAAAAAATATCACAATATGTGATAGACGGTATGATACTGCACAACTCTAAATGATGCCCAAAATTATGGGATGTGATGTGGGGGACAAGCTCTATGTTCACAAGCCCACTGGCAACAGAATCTCTTGCAGTACTCTGTGAGTTGTGCCTGAGTGTCTCTGTGTCATTTCACCTCCAGATGGCTACCTAGCAGGAGGCTGATAGGGCTAGTAGCTCCACTCAGTCTGCACGACTCTTGGACACAGGCTGACTGACAGATGCCATGGGCAGGTGTATGTCAGAAGACTGACAGATATTCCTTGTGCTTTTACATTTACATTACATTTAGGTTTTTCCAGTTAGCTGATGCTTTTAATCCAAAACAACATGATAAGGATTGGCATTCAAGTAACACTGCACTGCACTGGTATATGAAAAGTACAACACTGAAAACACCACAATGGGATGAGAGTGCAGAACAAGCAGACAGTGAGAGTGCAGTGGAAGTGCTGAGTTTGCATATCAGCCAAAAGCTTGGTCAAATGAAACGGTAGTACAAGAGTAAAAGTACTCTCAGGAGTTGGGTCTTTAAGAACCTGAAGGTAGAAAATGATGCCTCTACTTTAAAAACAATTGCTGGTTTGTTTTGCCATCCAGCAACCACAAATGAGATTAGTTTGAATTGCACTGTGCTTGTGTGTAGTATTTGAAATTTGTTCCCTCGGCATAAATCAGGCACCTCTTGTATAACCAAAGCTTACGTAGGTCTCTTGTAAAGCCCCATTCACATACATTATTATTCGCCCATCACTAAGCTATGACAGGTGAATGTGTTCGAGCGATACAGTGGCAGCAACAGGCGAGTGACAACTAGTGATGCGATGTGGGCGGGTACCGAGATAAAATTATTTTAACTTTCAGAAATAAAACGTAAACGTAACCCTACGCACAGGTGTGTGATTATAGCTTGTAAAGTGTTTCCCTCTGACACTTTAGCAGTGATTAGTAAACAAACGGATAACCTTGGTAATGAGCTCACAAACGAGTGTATGTCAGCAAGAATGACACACAATGACCGAGTAGCAATACACTTAAACCTTAAGATGGTTTTACATACAATCAACACACACACACCAGTGTTTCCCCCAGTGCTTTGGGCAATGTAACGTGGTTTAGTTTACAAAAAATAAATTGTATAGGCTATTTATTTCTTTGCGCTTAATCACAGAAAACCACAAAATGTAACCTTTCCAATGACATTTTCCAACGACACCGGATGGCATAGGCCTGGCTCACAAACTCGTCACTCATCACGTGACAAACCATATAGCAATTGAATTAACTTCAATTTAAAGTTTGTCAAAGCAGTACACATGTAAGCACATTGCACATTTAAGCACACTGCACATATGCGTGAACACGCACACACACACACACACACACACAAATCTAAAGAAAACCATCTAGACCGACCTAGCATAGTAATTCACAACACATACTGTATGAGTATGCGGTAAAACAGGAACCCTATGGGTGTGTTTGTGTGCCCATTTTGGTTTTGGGAAGATGTTTGGCTGAAGCTGCAGTTTCCACTGAGGCAGCAGACAGATAAATCCCACTTCAGACAACCAAACAGGGAGAGAGAGAGAGAGAGAGAGAAAGAGAGAGGAGGGGGTGATAATAAGAGAAGAGACAGAGAAGAAGAAGAACAGGCAATGAAGAAGGGTGGGAAATAAAGTGCAAGAGGAGGAGGAGTGATGATAGGAGGGGTCCGGGCATCAGATTTCATTGTTCAGTTGGTAATGAGGCAAAGTGAGTCTGGAGAGCAGGAGTGCAATAGCATTCACAGTGTAGATGACTGTCATCACCACAGATGCAGTAACTATGTAACAGAAATGTAAGAAAGGATGGATTAAAATGAGATCATTGGTGTGGACGCTGCAGCATGAAGCATTCAGACATAAGATAAAAAGCTCCTTCTAGTGGACACCTACATCACGAGCAGAAAACACACAAGTTGGGGATCAGTTGTACTGTATGTGCTCAGTATGTTTTGGTGACACTGTGTATATATATGTATGTATGTATGTATGTATGCATGCATGTATGTGGATGTATATGTGTGCAATGCACCTGTAGAGAGACTTTCTGTGCCTGTCCAGCCATCTTTATTGCATCTTTCAGTTTCCTCTTGTACACAGGCTGCCTCACCATCTGAGAAAAATAAATACCACTTCTTTGCTGTGGCAACTTAACAACTTCTTTACATTCAACATTTTTAAAATTGGGTTGAAAAAGATTTAAATATGTATAATGTAAAAATCGGGAGAGAAAATGACTAACATTGAGAGCAGTCTGCTCTGGAAGGTCGTTGTAGCCTCTTACTCTGCAGCACTGTACCCATGCACGAGACACTGGGCTCCCAAAATATGTCACATGGCACTTGAGCTGCACACACACACACACACACACACACACACACAAAACATCATGCGTAATCCAGAGCACACAATATTTACTCCCTTCAGGGATAAGCTACTCCACATACCTGCATTGCATAATTATGTAATAACTGTCTCATCACAGACACATGTAAATGAACTTCACTTGTGTCAGGGTCTGCTAACTATATTAGCTCTAACATTCCACACTCACATGAAGGTTGAACTGGGGATTAGTGCTGATGACTACACAGAGACTGCACCGCAGAGGGCGTCAGCTTCTGTGCTTCTGCTATTGTTAAGTGACTTAGCAGCACCCTCTAGTGAGCAGTAGAATATATACAGTATATACCATTTCAGTCCAGTCATGTGCACTTTGAAGGGCTCACTAAACTGTGTAAGGCATGTTTCAGATTATGGTTTTTCCTTACAGGAAAAGGGTCTCTTCTTGTCTTGAACAGTAGGAAGTCTTTGGTGACCGGATCTCTTTCAATCATGGCTGGCCACCTGCACACACCACAGTTACACAAAATCACCTCTACAGTGTATCATGCTAAAGGGGTTTATGAGGACAATGTAAGGTTTAAGGCATATCAGTGAATGTGAATTTGTGTATGTGCATATCATCTGAGTGTGTCCTTGTGTACCAAGGGTATCCAGTCTGCTGGGCCCACACCATTGAACCAGGCACAAGACTGCAGTAGTAGAACTCCTCCTCCTTAGACACACTCCAGCATTCCTCAGGGGCATCACAACTACTATGAGCTGGATCTATTCACAGACACAAACAGCCAGATAAAGCAACAATAGAGACACATGTTAGTAATAGTACACTGCCTTAGAATGTGACCTCACTATGAGTAAGAAAAAAAAAATGTATTACTGTAGCTCAACAAAAATAATAAATAATACATATTGAGAAGGGGAGAGTGAAAGAATGAACTAAATAGCACTTCCTGATAAATGCTGTTATTAATTCAAATAAAAAAAAACTATGCTATTATGAATAAAACAATGCTAAAGAGCTGAATCATATTGAGCTCGCAAATCAGTATGTGTGTGAATCAGGCAGGTCAAGTTTTCAGGGCTGCGCCTACACCAAGGCTCTTGCTTGGTTGTCCCTATGAAAGCTCCAGGAGACTGCCCAGGGCAAGGGCCAGCTGGTTGTATGGAGATGCAAAATTAACCCTAGATTTTTAGCAGTGTAAATGCAACTATAGTGTCTAATCTGAATTACTCTGATTAATCTGAAAAACTTGGAAGCTGCTTTGGATTACCTGTCTTGTGGGAAACCACCTGATTTGTAATACACCTACAAGCCATCAGAAGGCGTGAAGTACTAGCACAGCTGGGTCATCAGAAATCAATTGGTCGTTGGCCACTCCTATCAGGCCTATTGTTTCTGTCTGACTCTTGGTGGGCGGTCTTCTCACTTAACCCTTAAAAACCTTGCTGCTCCCTGGAACCCTCAGAGGAGCTACACACACAGGAAGTAAGTGAGTGTCTGCTTATTTAGTTCTGTGCTATTTTGCTAAACTTGGAAGCTGCTTTGGATTACCTGTCTTGTGGGAAACCACCTGATTTGTAATACACCTACAAGCCATCAGAAGGCGTGAAGTACTAGCACAGCTGGGTCATCAGAAATCAATTGGTCGTTGGCCACTCCTATCAGGCCTATTGTTTCTGTCTGACTCTTGGTGGGCGGTCTTCTCACTTAACCCTTAAAAACCTTGCTGCTCCCTGGAACCCTCAGAGGAGCTACACACACAGGAAGTAAGTGAGTGTCTGCTTATTTAGTTCTGTGCTATTTTGCTAAACTTGGAAGCTGCTTTGGATTACCTGTCTTGTGGGAAACCACCTGATTTGTAATACACCTACAAGCCATCAGAAGGCGTGAAGTACTAGCACAGCTGGGTCATCAGAAATCAATTGGTCGTTGGCCACTCCTATCAGGCCTATTGTTTCTGTCTGACTCTTGGTGGGCGGTCTTCTCACTTAACCCTTAAAAACCTTGCTGCTCCCTGGAACCCTCAGAGGAGCTACACACACAGGAAGTAAGTGAGTGTCTGCTTATTTAGTTCTGTGCTATTTTGCTAAACTTGGAAGCTGCTTTGGATTACCTGTCTTGTGGGAAACCACCTGATTTGTAATACACCTACAAGCCATCAGAAGGCGTGAAGTACTAGCACAGCTGGGTCATCAGAAATCAATTGGTCGTTGGCCACTCCTATCAGGCCTATTGTTTCTGTCTGACTCTTGGTGGGCGGTCTCAGCCGGGTGCAGTCAATCATTGTTCCTATTAGCAGGAGTGACACTGAAGTGTCAGCGGAAGCGTCAGCCCTTTTGTTCAGCCCTCCTTGTGTGAAGACTGACTGGGGTAAAGACGAGCGTGTCGACCTGCGCGTGTCCACCGAGCAAGGACACCGACCTAACTAACTAATCACCATGTCCCATTCTCTGTAACTTCATCTTCTGTGCAAACTTCATCTTGCCACAATGTGTCTTCACTCCATTCCAGTTGTCTCCAGTCGTCGCAGATTCCGCTTCCACAAAAGGAAACGGATCCTTGCAAACCTCCGATCTACACATCATGTCTCGTCACCCACGAACAACTCCTTCACCGTAGGTTTGTGGAACTGTCAGTCTGCAGTGAACAAAGCAGACTTCATTTCAGCTTATGCGAACCATCTTTCTCTGGACATTCTGGCTCTCACCGAGACCTGGATCAAACCAGAAAACACTGCCACTCCTGCTGCACTCTCCACCAACTATGCTTTTTCCCACACCTCCCGCCCATCCAGGAGAGGGGGTGGTACGGGGCTGTTAATATCAGACAAATGGAAATATACTCAACTGGTACCATCTGTCACATACAGCTCCTTTGAATACCATGCCATCTTAGTAACGGCACCGGTCAAAGTATATCTGTGTGTTATCTATCGTCCTCCAGGTCAAATGGGCGATTTCCTTGAGGAACTTGACACTCTGCTTTCTTCCATCCCTGAGCATGACTGTCCCATGCTTGTTCTCGGTGATATGAACATCCACTTAGACAATCCAGGTTCTGCAGAATTCCTATCTCTGATGGACTCCTTTGAGCTACAGCGGGTTCACAGCCCTCCGACTCACAAAGCCGGTAAGGAACTTGATCTCATTTTCACCAGGAAGTGCGCCGCTACTTTACAGACAGTTACTCCTCTACATCTATCTGACCATTACTTTATTCAGTTCAAGGTTTCCCTCTGTCAGCAACCATCTGCTCCTACTCCCTCTGTCTCTGTCCGTCGCAATCTCCGGAATCTATCTCCTACTCACTTTTCCTCCTTGGTGGCGTCTGCTCTACCACCGTCTAGAAGTTTCTCTTCTTTTGAGGTTGATGACGCCACAGAGTCACTCTGTTCTACGCTGAGATTCTGCTTGGATCGTGTGTGCCCTCTGTCTACCAGACCCGCACGACCCACCCGGTCTCATGCGTGGCTTAATGACTCACTTCGGTCAATGCGCACTAACCTCAGAGCTGCTGAAAGGAAATGGCACAAAACGAAGAATTCGGCCGATCTAGCACAATTCCAAGTACTACTATCTTCCTTCTCATCCAGTGTCACTGCTGCGAAAAAGGCTTTCTATCATGACAAGATTAACAACGCCACGGACACCAAGAAACTCTTTTCCACCTTTAAATCTTTACTAAACCCACCTCCTCCACCTCCTCCAACTAACCTCACAGCTGACACTTTTGCTGCATTCTTCACTAACAAAGTTGCAGCTATTAGTAGTCAGTTCTCAAACCAATCTACACAGGCTCCTTCTCCTAGCCTCTCTACACCAACTGCTTCCTTTTCTTCCTTCACTCCTCTCTCCGAGGCAGAGGTGTCTAAGCTTCTCACAGACAGCCGGCCTACCTCTTGTCTTCTGGATCCTATCCCAACAACCCTTCTTCAGGCCATAACCCCCACAATTGTGACAGCAACCACACATGTGGTCAATGCGTCACTAACTAGGGGTACATTTCCCACTGCCTTCAAACAAGCCCAGGTAACACCATTGCTCAAAAAACCATCCCTCGCTCCCACTCAAGTGGAGAACTACCGGCCTGTCTCTCTTCTTCCCTTCCTTTCAAAAGCCATTGAACGAGCTGTCTTTAAACAGGTCACAGGATTTCTCACTCAGAACAACCTCCTCGACTCCAACCAATCCGGCTTCAGAAGTGGCCACTCCACTGAAACGGCGCTTCTGTCTGTGACGGAAGCACTAAAAGAGGCCAGAGCGGCAGGTCAGTCCTCAGTGCTCATCCTGCTGGACCTATCAGCAGCATTTGACACGGTCAACCACAGCATCCTACTGGACAAACTGACCAACATTGGGATTGATGGCACAGTGCACTCCTGGTTCAAGTCCTATCTTACTGGACGGTCGTTCAACGTATCGTGGCTAGGACAGACATCGGCACTTCACCAACTCACCACAGGAGTACCCCAAGGATCTGTGCTGGGGCCCCTTCTCTTCGCACTGTACATCACCTCGCTGGGCTCAATCATCCACTCCCATGGCTTCTCTTACCACTGCTATGCGGATGATACCCAGCTCTATCTGTCCTTTCCGCCGGACGACTCCACGGTGTCATCACGGATCTCGGACTGTCTCTCCGATATATCTGCATGGATGAAAGGACATCACCTCCAACTAAATCTCTCCAAAACTGAACTGCTGGTCCTCCCAGCCAAACAAGCCATACATCACGACATCGGTATCAAGATCGACTCCCTGTCTGTTTCTCCCACCAATGTGGCAAGAAACCTAGGTGTCATGATCGATGACCAACTGACCTTTGCAGATCACGTTGCCTCTGTGGCTCGGTCGTGCCGTTTTTCCCTATTCAACATAAGGAAGATCAGGCCGTACCTAACCCAACATGCAACCCAGCTCCTGGTTCAGACCCTGGTTATCTCTCGTCTTGACTACTGCAATGTCCTCCTATCAGGCCTACCAGCCTGTGCAGTGAGACCGCTACAGATGATCCAGAATGCAGCTGCACGTCTGGTCTTTAACCAGCCAAAAAGGGCACATGTCACACCTCTGTTCATTGAACTTCACTGGCTGCCCTTGGCTGCTCGCATTAAATTCAAGGCACTTATGTTGGCCTACAGGGTGAATGATGGCTCTGCTCCCATCTACTTGAATTCTCTTCTGAAGCCCTATGTCACCCGACGACCACTACGCTCCTCTAAGGAACGTTTTCTAGCACGGCCAACACCTTGTGCAGGTCGGTCCAGACTCTTCTCATATCTGGTTCCGCGCTGGTGGAATGACCTCCCAAGTGCTACCAGATCAACTGATACCCTCTCCACCTTCAAGAAACTCGTGAAGACTAAGCTCTTCCAAGAATATCTCCTGGTGTAAACTTTGAGAATGCACTTAATAAATTTAATTTCTCTACATTGTGTTACACTATTGCACTTTCAACTTAAAACAGCGCAGATTCTATGTTAGCAATATGCACTCCTTGTTAGTTCATTGTGTTGTAGCTTGAATGTTATCCTCTTTTGTAAGTCGCTTTGGATAAAAGCGTCTGCTAAATGCCTAAATGTAAATGTAAATGTAATGAATTAAATGAATTACACTGGAGATCAGCATGCTTTAACATCAACGTATCACATAATTTTTTTCTGTGAATTGACATATTTCTCTGCGTGTGCATGTGTGTGTGTGCACATAATACCTATATTGTCTCTACAGGTCCAGTTTTTGGGTAGGGTTGAAGGGTCTGTATCATCATGCATCCTTCTCCACTTCTTACATGTTGCTCTGCTACACTGCACCCACGAATCATCTAAATAAACATACAGGTCTTACCGGTTATACAAATATTTGCCTTCTAATCACATTCTCACAATTCAGTCCCACTTTTCTCTACCCCCCTCTCTCATACACACACAGTTGCTCTGAAAGGTAGGAAACATTTGTCATGATTCTATGAGGTCTGAACTGACAGGAATCCCTCATGACCAACAGTTATCATTGATGGGTCAGGAGGTCCAATGGTCCAAAGGTCTCACACACATTAGCCTATATCTGAATAAAACACATGATGAATTACTAATCTGACAACATACACTCATCTGCCTCCCTGTCTTCATGATCTTCCTCCTCTGTTCTCCTCTTCCGGCATCCAATCTTTGCGCTCTTATCTTCTTTGTGTCTGTGGTCCATTTTCTCTCTCCTATCCTCCAGAATGTCATGTTCATTTTTCTCTTGGCAGATGTCTCCGACTTCCTCCTCTTTCTCCCTCATCCTGCAACGACACAAAGTTATCACTACTTCATTTTAGGTGTAGAGACTTTGTTCATTACATTTACATTTAAGCATTTAGCAGACGCTTTTATCCAAAGGGACTTATAAAAGAGGATAAACATTCAAGCTACAACACAATAAAGAAACTAACAAAGAGTGCATATTGCTAACATAGAACTGCACTATTTTAAGTTGAAAGTGCAAGTGTAATAAAAAGTGCAGTATAAAAGAGAAAATGTTCACATTACTGCCAAAATGTAGTCCTATTTTTAGCCTTATTAGCAGTTAAAAAGTTATGTTTTGGTTTGATTAAGGTGTTTACATGTCATCAGAATATCATGTTTATGTGATGGTGTCATATTCAACCAGAGTTATGGCTTTAAAGCTTTTACTGTGTCAGCCAACAAGAATAAAACAAACAAAATGCTGTTTATTATAAGGCTTGTCTTTTTGTAAGAGGAATATAAACTACACATTAATGTAGTAATGTACACATTTTTCATTTAACCAGTGGAACCAACTTCTACCCAGTTTAGAATACACACATTTCCAACAGATCACCAGAGCTGTGCAAAGTCTCCTCATGTTTCATGAGCTCCAACCTCATCCCAGGCCCCAAGAAACCCTCCATCACTGGACTGAATGACTACAGACCTGTGGTCTTGACTTCAGTCACCATGGTGTCCTTTGAATGCCTAGTGCTGACCCACCTCAAAAACATCACAGATCAACAGCTAGACCCCCTGCAGTTTGCCTACTGAGCAAACAGGTCAGTGGATGATGCAGTGAACATGGGGCTACACTTCATTCTGCAACACCTTGACCAGCCAGGGGCCTATGCTAGGCTCCTGTTTGTGGACTTCAGCTCAGGGTTCAACAGTATCATACCTGAAATCATCACTGCCAAACTCTCTCAGCTCACTGTATCTCCTGCCATCTGTTAGTGGATCTCCAGCTTCCTGACTGACAGGAGTCAGCATGTGCGGCTGGGAGATGTCACATCTGGAACACGGACAACCAGCACTGGTGCACCACAGGGATGTGTCCTTTCCCCACTTCTCCCTCTACACAAATGACTGGACCTCTAACGACTCAGCTGTGAAGCTCCTAAAATCTGCAGACGACACCACTGTCATCGGGCTCATCCAGGATGGTGACGAGTCGGCAAGAGGTTGATAAGTTAGTGCTCTGGTGCAGTCAACACAACTTTGAGCTAAACACTTTAAAGCAGCATTTCTAAAATTGTGGCGGCATGCACACAAGACAGGTGGGGCACAAGACTAAACCAATGGTAGTGCTGTGCCCTCCGAATTTACACCATTCTTCTTTGCCTGAATTCTCACGGGGTTTTGGTCACACAGATACCATGTGCATATCACGTATAACTGCACAACCAGAGCTTTCCAATGGTGTCACTCACTAGCTGCTGTGATGAATGGTTCGTGACAAAATTAGCTTTGAAATTACACAAAAAAAGCTCAGTGAAATATCTCATGATCTCTTAATTCAAATATAGCATACTGCATATTGAAATAAACAAGAGAACCTACCGATTTCAATGCTGTGTAGGATTCTTTTGCTATGATTAGCGATGCCTAAATAATCTGGTCTAGAAATCACATCAAATTTCTGCATTGACCCCAAACCCTACCACAGGGTGATGGTGGCTCAGGTGGCAGAGGTGCTGTTTGGCAACTGAAGGATTGCAGGTTTGAGCCCCGTTCTGCCTGACCCCATCGACAGATACTGAACCCCAATTTGTTCCCAGTGGCAAGTTGGCACTTTGCATGGCAGCCTCTGCCACTGGTGTGTGAATGTGAGGCATACATTGTAAAGTGCTTTGAGTGCTAGTAGGAGTAGAAAAGTGTTATATGAATGCAGTCCATTGACCACAAAATAATTTATTTCCTTTCCATATCAAAAGTTGTTCGCAGATTTTGGTGTTTTTTTTATAGCCGGGCATATGCAGAAATGTGATTTCAATACCCTGACCAGAAATAGGGAGGATTATGATGTAGCCCTGTATCTATTGCACCCCCCTTCTTCATTGTGCAATGAAGTGAAATTTTGCAAATTACAAAGCCAAATAATATGCCACCCTCATGATTCTTATATTGGCAGATTCCTATCCTTCCCATCATGCCTTATAATGAATGAAATAAGAGCTTAGTAAAGGTAGTGAAATTACCCCAAAAATAGCCTAGGGTCCATAAAGTTAAATGTTTCATTATGAACGAGAAATTAGTCACCTAAGTACACCAAAACATCGTAAACTATAAAATCAGACCTATTTTGCAACCGTTTTTTGCACAATGGGTACCGGTGGGACGTGGATATTCTCCCTCTTCCAAAGTGGGGAATGACAGAAACATTTACAATAACAACCCGTTATCAATGTGGACTTTCAAGTTTCTGGGATCCATCATCCTAGGGAGTCCAACATCAACAGCATTCTCAAAAAGGCTCAGCAGAGGATGTACTTTCAACAGCAATGGTGGAAACATGGCCTACCACAAGAGCTATTAGCTATCTTCTACACTGCTGTCATTGAATCCATCGTCAAAACAGGACAAACACAAAATAAGAACAGCTGACAAAATTGTTGGTGCACCCCTGCCCTCCCTCCAGGGCTTGTACACTGGAAGGATCAGGAAGCAAGCAGAAAACATCATTAAAGACCCCACACATCCTGCACACACTCTCTTCAACCTCCTTTCCACTGGCTGACGCTACAGATCCCAAAAAAACCAGACACCACACACATACAGCTTCTTGCCCATTGCCATCACTTTTCTGAACTGTGGATACGTGGGTCATCTACACTTTGGTCATTCACTTCAAAATACACAGCTTTTGTAATTTTTTCCCTGCCCACCTGGCGACGTGAGGCCAAATCGCCTCCACTTGTCGCCCGTCACCGGCTGTCATTGAAAATGAATGGTAGCTTGTCACCTGGCATCTGTGTTTTTCTCGCCCATGTGACCAAGGGGTAACCTCTCAGCTGATCCAGGCCTAATGGTCAGTGGCTGATTTGCGGAATACCTTCAACCATGTCATCATCCACAAAGCAGCAGGGCCTGATGGGATACCAGGTTGTGTCATCAAAGCATGTTTAGAGAGGTTGACTGGTGTTTTTACAGACAAATTCAACCTCTCTCTGTCCATGTCCGTTCTACCAAGCAAGTCAAGTCATCCATCATTGTTCCAGAGGCAAAGAAAAGCAAAACCACCATCTTGAATTAGTAAGGACCCCAGCCATCCTAGTCATAGACTGTTTCAGTAGCTACTATCTGGCAAGCAATATTGTAATTATTAGGTTGGGACCACCAGACTCCAGAACAGTTTGTTCTACCAAGCGACAAGGCTTATGAACACTGAAAAAATGCCAGCCTAACCCTAGGGCTACACAGGATGCGTTATGGAAGCATTAAGTCAAGTCACGTAAAAATTACATTGGAGAGACTGATCACTGTTTTTTAGAATGTTCGCTGCACTGCCTTGTCTGGTGTAGCCAGTTCCGTTGATTATAGTAGAAGCTAATTGTTACAGCTCTGCATCTGGCAACACTGCTGTTGTTGCCTACCAAACTGTTTCTGGTAAATAAAACAAAACTCACCTGAAACATTTACACTATGGGATTATACAGAGGTTGCATGCCAAGCGCTGTAGATGCAGGATAGAAATCTGAACAGATAAGTAAATTAACACTAATGTACAAAATGGTTCGTTTTTTTTTTTTTCCTTAAACTCACCATAGACCCATAAAGATAGAGAACCAGAAAGAGTTATATTATTCACAATATGGGACCTTTAAAATGTCTATTTTCAGTTACTTTTAAACACTCAGACTCTAATCACTATTTGATTCACACAAACATTTAGGCCTATGCTATTTATCACCATAACCGTTAAATAAATTAAGAAAGAATGCATGCTAGGATATATGAAATGAGAGAAATTTACCAGTCTTCTCGAATTTTACTGTTTTACCATGTTTTGCTCCCAAAAGCAAAACACTGGGCAGTGGTGGCGCAGTGGTTAGCATGTAAGCAGCTGGAAAATTGTGGGTTCGAATCCTGGCTGCCACCGTTGTGCCCTTGAGCAAGGCACTTAGCCCTAAGTTGCTCTAAGGGAGGTCCTGATGTAATTGATAGTTGACAAAATATGTAAGTCGCTTTGGATAAAAGCATCTGCAAAATGCATAAATGTAATGTAAATGTAAAAGCAACCCTGAAATTCACAACTCCACTAGACTAAACCTAATTTTTTGATCAAATGAATCCCACACTTACCAACGTTTTGAACACATTCTGAAAATTTTATCCAGATCAAAACCAAGTGTGGATTACCTGATCTACTCTAATGTCAAAAACCTTTTCATTTGAACAACCCTTTTCCAAGACTTGATCCAATCCACCATCCAAAATCTGACTAGGTCACTTTTGAACAACTAGGTCCTGGTTATGAAGAGGTTCTATTAAAAAGGGATCTCAGAGGCATCCATTTTCACTCTGTTTAAGAGTGTGAAATAAACCAAACATGAACTAGTTGAAAATTTAGATCATTAGGCCTAAATATGAGTGGATTTTTTTTATTAGAAATATGTGCCATCATTGTCATGTAAAGTCACTTGGCATTAAAGTAACAATAAAATGCCACTTTGAATAAAGCACCTACTATCAGTAAATAAATATATATCAGTAAACTTGAACAAGAAGCGCAACTGTGTGTGTATTTACTTGTTCACTTCCTGGTCTATGCTGGCCTGCAACAGCTCCACTTCACTCAGCATGGCTCTGGCATCCTCTGCAAGATACACAGCAGTCACACTGAGGGCCACACAAAATAATGGCTCAGTACAAACACTGGACACATACAGAGTGCCTCTCACATACCCATGCAGGTCTCCAGTTGTGCAGAATGCAATACACTGTCAAAAACATCTTCATATTGACTATCCGTCAGTGCCACTGAAGGCTAAAAGAAGTGAAAGTAGAAAAAGGCAATGTGTCCAAAAAGGGGATGTAAAATACACTGCATTACCATTCTCCAAGAACCATGACCACACTGTACCACTGTATTCTTAATAGTCTCCACAGAACAGCTACAGAGGTCTTATGCATTTCAAGAAATCTTAAATCTTGAATCTCAAGAATCTTGAATCCAATTTTACATTGTGCCTAGCAATGTTGTTAAAACATTAGCTGTTCTAAAAAAAAAGTTGAACTTACAGCCTCTTGGGATTTTTGGACAATTAATAGAATGTTGCCATCACTAGTATTCAACATTACATTTCAGTGAGAAATGTAGAGCCTATGCCTATGTAGAGCCTACTCATTTTTAAAAAGATTTAGAGAAGATCTGTTAACAGCTATGGTCACAAATATGTTCTGGTCTATACTGCTCGCCCAGTGAATATTGTTCCCCTTTGATTTCTGCACAATGATTTCTAATGACAACAGTTTTGAAGCATTTGTTAATCACCTCATACGCATGCTTAAATCCAGCCTACTACTGTAAATGACTGAAATGACTTTCATCAATACCTTTTCTTTGTGCTCTTGTTTCTCTTTGATCTTGGGTATGCAGTCAGTCTTTTTTCTCCTCTTTTTTTCCTTGTCTTTCTGGACACAGCGAACCTCTCCAGTCCTTTGCACCTGCTTTTTTTCATTTGTCACCTCATTTCCATTCCTGTCTTTCCTTGTGTCTAGTTCTTGCTGTTTATTCTTCACTTTCTCTTTTCTCACTTTTTTTTCAATGACCTCCCTCTCTGGTCCATCATCTGAGACAGACTGACTTGCAATTGAATTCCCTATACTTCCTGCTCGACCTCCAGCTTGAGTAATTACATTAACTATTTTCTTTTTTTCCTTATTTTCTTCTCCTGTGCCCTTCTTACTGAGGCCTATCAAAAGCTTGTGCTTGTCACTCATATATTTCGCCTTTTGGATACCAACATTTTTATTTTTCTGTTCTGCTGTAGGTGTAACTGTTATTTTTTCATCCACCTCTCTATGGATTTTTAATTCTTTAACGGTCTCTTCATTATTTGACTTGCTTGTTTTATGTCCTTGTCGCTGCTTCTCGCGAGCTGATGGGGGCGCAAATTTTGGTTTGTCCTTTTGACCTTAAAGAAAGGGTATAAACTGGTTAGATGACACACACTAGCTACCCAGGTTATCCAAACCGATTAACTTAGAGATGTTTTACATGTCAATGTTACCATTAATTAGAAATGTATTGAAAACTGACTAGCTGGAATGAGGTTAGCGAATGTGGCGTTAGCGAGCAGCTAGACCATTAGTCTAAATAACTTGCCATCCACAGGACAAATCTTAAATATCTCAAATATATAATTCATCACTACAAACACTGTTTTAGAATAATGTTGAAGTTGGGTAGCTAGGTTAATTAACATTCTGTATTTCACATTCTCTCTTGTTGTGGTGTTACTCTGCGGTAACGGTTAGCTAGTTATTAATAATTAGTTTGCGTTAACATTAACATCAGAGTGTATTATAACTTCACAATAAAACATTTTATTACAGGCCGAACATTAGTGTTAAGCTAACCTTAGCTGACTAAAATTAACTCAACGTCACAATCTTCATAGCTATAGCCAACTAGCTAATTTAAAGATAAATGACAAGTGACATGAACTCTACCAATTTTCATATCCATTTTGAGTCTTTCCAAAAATGTCTTCCTTTCCTTCAACTCCCGTATGAGTAGCTAAATTATCAACGCTATTGCTATGAACTGAAAAGATCAGTGATGTTCCCCCTAAAGCTGTAATTACTGGCAATACTTCTAGCTCACTAGCTAAAGTTAATCTCGGACTGTCCACTTCTTGTCGAAGCGCGTGCGGTTTCTCTTAACTTTTACCGCCTCTTCCACGCTGTTCAGTATTGATTTTTTACACAGCAGAGCACAACTGCACAAAACTTAATAAACAACTGTTTTAAGGTGGGGCACGGGCTGTAACTTTGAGAGCAGTGTAACTACATGTAACACATCCATTTGGTACAGCAGAAAGGCCTCTTCGTATACTGCAATGTACCATTGTTCAATACAAACTACACCCTTGAAGGGATTCAACATTCTCCTACTGACCGCTGCTGACATACAGCCAAACCACACTGCATTGATATCCCTATGGCGAGGTCCTGCCATGCATACACATTGGGGGAAAGTGGGGGAGGGGTGTCTTACAAGTCGCTCGGCACTCCGATGTTGACAAGAGTTATATTACGTTACATAACAGACGTAAAGTGACCGATTCACTTTCCGTGTTTGCTGACACCGATGTGTTACAGTAGCCAACCCCTAAAATAAAACAACCTAAAGATTGTTTACGCGAGATAGAGGTGCCCATGCCAAATCCCCTTTCCGTAGGAAAACCACGTAAATAAATAACATAGAGTTAATCCTTTGGAAACGAAAAACTCGTTGCAACAATTTCAGGTAAACCTCTGTTTATAACACATGACCTTTCGGGATTTTGAAGATTTGCAGGAAATAATGAGAATTTTGTGGCTATGGTTGGTGCAGGCAGAGACTAGGATACCTAAAACGGGGAAGGCGGGCACTGGTTGCCCATGCTTTTCTATGAAAAGATAGGATTGGCTTATACTCGGAGGTCAAGAAACAGTATCGTATTTCATTGGTTCGACTGGCTGCTCGTAAGTCTCAGCGAGGGTCTGTCGAGAAATATAAGAGCGTGGCTACACTCCATCTCAGAGACACACAGGAGTTCAATCTCCCGTACACTGGTCTTCAGACTTAGCTTTCTAGCATTCATGCACACACCACATCTAAAAAACCGTGCCTTTTGATTTCAGAGATTTTTTTTTCATAAGTCGATCTTTCGAGGAACATCTATAGTTACAATTTTAGTTACCGCGTACTTGCTCATGAGGCACACGGTATCAGGATACTTGCAGGGCACGCTTAAAATCTGTCGTGAGGACAGCTTTACGGGTGTTTTTCTCTTTTTTGAGAGCACCCACGGGAGGGGGCACGGGGCAGGCAAGCGCAGCGCAGCACAGCAGTGGCAAAGGCGGAGAAACGCTCGACCAGGCAATGCCGTATGTGTGAGAGAGGGAGGGGTGGGCAGTCTCTGTGTCCGTGTTTATGTGCCTTGCTCATCTCTGGTGTTAGACATTATTCATGAGGCGGAGTGACGTCTGCGTAGCAAGGGTGGTCCTATGCTAATGGACGTAGCCCAAAACGAGCCAGAGGGGGTTGCATCTTGCACAAGCACGCAGGGGAGAGAGTGGGTCATGGTTGCTCACCACAGGCTGAGTGTCATCTCAAACTCTTGCATACAGCTAAGCAACCGTGTGTAAGTGTGTGGCTGTGTTTATGTTGTTAACCTTCCGTTTGAACACAATCCAGGGCACACATCATCAAGACAGAGTAAGTATAGGAAAGACTTTAAAGAAAACCTGCCTGACTAAGGTGGTCATTTGTTTGAAATTTGATTTATTCCACTGTCTCTCTCTCTCTCTCTCTCTCTCTCAGACCCAGAGCACACTGATGCCAAGAATGATCATGGAAAATGCTTGAGATGTCAGTAGAGAGCGAGACTGTTGTGGCAGGTGACGGAGGTGGGGGCGTTCTCGCTCACCTCCATGCCCCCAAAGACATGCACCCTCCAAAACTGGTGCCCGGAGGGGAACCCGTGGCCCCACTTCTGGCCAGTGTTGGGCTCACAGAGGGTGGCACTATGGGGGTGTGTGTAGGGACTAAGCCTTTGCAGGCCAAAAATGGCCTTCAGGCTACCCAGCCAGGCCCACAAAGGTTGGGGAAAAGGCGCTACAGCATGAATGTGAGTGTGCGACCTGCCACCGGCCCCGCCAAACGGCGCCGTCGTGCCTCAGAGAGCCAGCCCGTACTGCCCTCTCACTTCTTGCTCGGAGGAAACATCTTTGACCCCCTCAACCTCAACAGCCTGCTGGATGAAGAAGTCAGTCGGGCGCTTAACGCCCACACACCCGAGACCTCCCCATTGCCTGCCAAGGGCCGTGAGCCACTGGAGATCCTGGTGCCAAAGGACATCACCGACCCACTCAACCTCAGTGGGTGCAGTGGCGGGGGAGGGGATGGAGTGCTGCTTTCACCCCTGAAGAGGAGAAGGCACCGTAATCGGCACCATGGGGCCGGACCCCCGGAGCATGCTGAGTCTGAGAAGGGAAAGCCTGCAGGTGTCGAGTCAGGAGGGGGAGGAGTGTTGAGGGCAAGTGCAGTTCCAGACGAGCCCAGAGGGGGTGTTGTGTTGCTTGGGCTGAACCAGGCACAGGACTCCCCTCAGCCTTATGAGCTCAACACATCCATCAACTGCAGGGATGAGGTGGTTCCGCCCATATTGCCACGGCGACACTCACAGTCAGGCCCTAGCGTAGTGTTGCCGCCACGCCCGCCTGGGAGCACAGATCCCACTATGTCTGGGCACCCTCCGTGCCGCTCCAGAAAGCGCAGGCGCACTGTGAGTCGCTCAGAGCGCCTGTCAATCACTCCTACGCCAACCATTGGCCCCAGTTCAGACAGGGCGAGTGCCCAAACTTTCCAAACACCGATTGTAGGTGGGGCCAAAGGGAGCCTCCACCCAAGCTCCTCCCAGCCTTCGCAGAAGCCAAGGAAACCTCAGCGGAAGTACCAGTATGGCAACTACAGCCGTTTCTATGGCTACCGCCGGCCAAGTCTTCTGGAGGACCCACGGTTGTCTGTGTTGAAGCCTGAGTGGTTCCGGAGGAAGAGAGTGTTGGACCTCGGTTGCAACACTGGCCATGTCACCTTGGCCATTGCCAAGCACTGGAACCCCACGCACATTTTGGGTCTTGACATCGACGGGGGGTTGGTACGCACAGCACGGCAAAACCTCCGCCACTACCTGTCCGAGGTGCAGCCAAAGGACAGCCAATCCCACTGTCCTGTGACCCAGCAAAGTGTAGCTAGGGCAAAGGAACCAGGGAAAGAAGGCAACCATTTGGACAAGGATGGGAAAGGGGTGGGAGGGGTGTTTGCTGCGTTGATGGACCTTCAGCTCACGGCAACGTCCTCCGCTGCTCAAAGGCCTTTCCTGCTGTCGTTTCGTCTCTGCCGAGGACCCATCACTGCACCCCCACTTCCAGAGACTTCACAAATGGGCTTCCCTTACAATGTGTTTTTCATGAAGGTAAGGTTTTATCCCCTCCACGCTTTTGGCGAACAAGGCTTCCCTTTTTTTATTTTCGTTTTGCTTTGTTTTGTTTTTAGGAAGGGAGAAAAGGCCTCTTGCTGACTCAATGACCACTCATATCCATCCACATAGTCAGCCACAACAAATCAACACATGCCAAACAGTCAGCACATAGGCCTACTTATGCTCACCTCACTTACTGCTTACAGATAACAGCACACAGGATTCCTACTGGAGCACAAAACAATGGATTTGTGTGTCAAGTCACTCTAGAATGAGGGCACAAGACTAGAGGAAACAAACCTTACATTCTCTGTTTAATAATCATCAGTTTTATTACTGCAACACATCCAGAGACACACTTGACCTGGCTTCTGTCAGATAGTGCACTGTACTGCCATTCAGAGCAAATCAGGACAACACACAATTTTCTTTTTTTGCATAGCTGAATTGATTAGTTTGGTGCTTTTAGAGGTTCTTATGAGGCTAGGTCATAAGATGGCGGTCTCTTTGTGTGTTTGTGTGTGTGAGTGTGCGCATGTGTGTGTGTGAGTGTGCGCATGTGTGTGTGCGAAGAAGTAGGCTCGAACTTGTAGGCTAAGGTTTCTGAGCAATAGAAGTGCCTTGTTCTTGTGTGTCATGGTATAGAGTGGGTCATTTTTGATATCATTCTCTCTATTGGGCATATATCAACAGGGGGCTAAAGCGTGGGCGGGGGTGTGTGTGTGTGAGTGAGAGAGAGGGACGGAGTGAGTGTATGTATGTCTTTGTGGGTGTGTGGTTGTGTGTGTTAGTGAGTAAAGGAGGGAGAAAGAGAGAGAGGGAGGGAAGGCGGGTGAGTGCAAATAGCTATTACAAAATGGCCTTTCATGGGGAAACAGCAGACACAGATAGGAAAATGTCTGCCTTCTAATCTCTGCTACAGCAGCAAGCAACCTGTCATTGTACACACACACACTCTAACACATGTGCATGCGTGCACACTCACTCGCTCGCCCTCTCTCACACATACACATATGCTTGCAGTTGCCAAAATGTTTGATTGGTACAAAGAGGGTAGTGCTTTGTGGCGTTCAAGACGTGCTTTGCATGAAGGCCTGCACTGTCTTGCAGCTGTGTGTGTGTGGGGGGGGTGTGTGGGTGTGTGGCAGTGGACAGCTGTTGGCATAACCACACACGCTCACAGACACACCACATACACACACATATTCTTGTCAAGCCATGTCATCTCACTCTCCCCTTGGCGTAGAGCTGCAATCGGATGCATGGCGTTTATGTAAAAACATGTCTTGTTATTATTGCACATGCAACGCAAGAGTGGAATTTGGTGAGTAGCTGATGGAATTCCCTCTTAGACTCCCCACCCCCTACCCCACCCCTTTCCATCGCTCTTGCTCTCTGTCTCCAGGCTAGCATGGGGGATGGGTGTATTTGCAAGGGACCTTGGATTACAGCTGCTCAAGCCAACTTCCTTCTCTCTCTCTTTCACTCACCCACTACTCACTTACTCCTTGCCTTATGATTTCTCTGTCTTTGTCTCTCACTGCGTTTTCTGTACTCCTCTCCCTATCCCCCTGCCTTCTCTCTCTCTTTCTCTCTCTCTCTCTCTCTCTCTCTCTCTCTCTCTCTCTCTCTCTTCCTCTCACTCTCTTCCTCTCTTGAGTACGGAAGCCAGGGAAGCCAGGAGTAGTGTATTCATGCAGCCACACCTCCTATGTCTCCAAAGCCAAGTATTTACAGTTCTAGTCCAGGCTCATAAGGAAGTGCGTGTGCGTGACCCAGAAGCGAGTGTGTGTGCATGCACGCGTATGCTTCTGTGTATGTGTGTACATCAAGCATGTTCTCTTGTTATGCTTTTTTTGTCTGTACATTACATGACCACTAAAAAATGCGTCTTTCCCTGTCCCACACACACACACACTGTAGTTCAGTTGAATGTGGGTGAGGAGTTTGCTCACTGTTTTCATAGCGTTGCTATGTCTCATCCTAAACCAGTTCTTGTTTAGTCAAGACCCTGGTCTTTAAAGATACACACACACTACTAATGACTAGAGTGTCATTGTGAAGTGCATAATGAGACTACTACTTGTGGTAGTTGTAACATGGAGGTATGACATTTAGCTCAGCTGTGATGTCAAACTGTTTAGCTGTTGCAGGATTTGGTTATCCACTGAATACAAGTGGGGTAGGTTGTCAACTGAGGCTGTTTCTATCGCACTTCACTGTTTAAATTCACAATTAGCTCATCTCCAATTATATTTATGTCTAATCATTAATTCCAGGCCGTGTCTGAGATCAGATAGGCTGTGTTTATAGCCACCCAGCTGTAATAAATAGACTAGATAGCGGCAAAGGGTCGTCTTTCACCCTCTCTGTGACGAGTGGATCTGATATTGTTTGTCTGATTTAGTGGAATTTAGACAAAGAGCTGTCACTTTGATCACGTATATTATTACATTTACCAGACGCTTTTATCCAAAGCAACTCAAATTTGTGTCAACTATCAATTGTTCAGGGCCAGTCTCCCCCACAGCAACTTAGGGTTACATGCCTTGCTCAGGGGCACAACAGTGGCAGCTAGGATTTGAACCCACAACTTTTCAGGCTACTTGCACACTAGCCAGGTTCCTTAACCGCTACACTACCACCGCCCCATATTATAAATGCTTACCTCTACAATGAGTAGTTATTAATTCCATTTTTTAATTAACTAATTTATTTTAATGAATTTACCTTCTGATCATAATGCCTGCAGGGAATTCATGGCACAAATCCCTGTATTTCTGCTCTATGGAAAGTATGGGTCAGTTTTGCCATGTCAGTGTGGCTCCAAACTCTAGCTATGGTAGAAATAATACATTACTAAATACAATCCCAGGATCCTCTGCGCCGTGAAACACAAGCTGAGATACTCGAAGCTACCTATGCGGTCCCAGGTGTAATCTTATGATGCATTATGTACTAATGTTGCAAGGCATTTTAGAGACCATGACTAATGCTATTCTCACCTCACTAGTTAGGGTATATTGATGTTAACATTACTACTGCTACCTTTTGCGAAGGTAGTCTAGCACACCGGCTTGTTGCATGTCCTTCAGTGTTGAAGAGGTCATATGTGGGCATGCAGATATTTTTCTGCAGTATGTAAGTGGTACATGCACTATTTATTTATACCGTGCTTTTCTGCTCTGTGAGTACTCAAAGCGCTTTAGAACACACTCACCCATCAGCACACACTTTCATACACTGGTGTCAGAGGCTGTACCGCCTCGACCTCCTGGCCACCACGTATCTGTCTTTGGAGGGATAACCATTGCTTAGACAGTACAACACACAATGTTATGAACTGCTGCACTATTGACAGAAATCAGCTTGCTCTTATTCTAACTGAATTATTCAACAGTGCTGACGATATGGTAGTGAGATGTTTTTAGATGATTATCTGTGACATGGCCAAAATACAGTAAAAATTGTACTTAAAAAAAAAACAAAAACTTACATGTAGTGTTTTATGCTAATTAAGTATAGTAATCTAGTAACTATATGAATTATCACCATAGGGTGTGGGCACAACACAAACTCAGTGCCAATGGCCAAAACCCTTGGCCAGTACTGTACATCACAGACTAGTACCAATAGCTTACACCACCAGTGCTCTTGGCCAAGGGCTGGAACTGGATTCATTAATCCCGACAGTCTGATTTGTTTTGTTTTGTAGACAAGGGTCTTTGGAAACATAAACCATTTATGTTTCTTTCCTTCCAGTGTGATCCAATGAGCCACCTGTTTTGTAACATTTCACTAACTCCACCCCTTACATCTTCCCATGTGACTATTTAACCTGATGCCCACTGCCCACCAGCTCCACCTGCTCCCTTACCTGCTCTTTGCTGATGGCGCCCTCTGTCTTCCTGACAGGAGAACTACGTGCTGGAGAGTGAGGAGCAGCTGGCTGGCCAGCAGGAGGAGTATGATGTGATCCTATGCCTGGGCCTGACACTGTGGGTGCAGCTCAACTGGGGCGATGCAGGCCTGCAGCGTCTCTTCCGTCGGGCCCACCGGCAGCTCCGTGCTGGGGGGCTCTTCATACTGGAACCTCAGCCGTGGAGTAGCTACAGCAGGAGGAAGAGGCTCTCGGTAAGATAGGGGGAGAGAGGAGGGGGTTGGAGGGTGTGTGAGTGGGTGCAGACAGGCGAGGACAGAAGAGAGGATTGTCTTAGTAGAAAGAAGATGATAAGAAAGGTAATGGTAGGTGGCGAATAAGCAATGTAACAAGGTAGCTACTGCATGTGAGAGTGTCAGTACAAAGTCGGAGAGGCAGGGATGGCAAGGATTTGGAAAGGCAAGATGAAAATAGAAAATCGGGAAATAGAAGCTTAGTAATAATGCTACTTACTGTATGTGCTGATGAACAGAACCATTGGGAGACACACAGCTACTTGGAAACAGGAGTGAGTGCAAGAGACATAGGAGCGGGTGAAGTAAAGTGATGATTACCTCTTTTGGAGAGAAATGGAGATTGACGTTCTTCCTTCCTCGGTCTGTGATTGCTTGTTAGGAGACCACATACAAAAACTACTGTGGGATTCATCTGAAGCCGGATCAGTTCACAAGCTACCTGACGTCAGAAGTGGGCTTCAGCAGCTATGAACTGCTGGGGACTCCCAAAAGTGCCAGAGGTAGGAGCCATGGCCTCTCTGTAGCTGTAGTCATTGCATCTACTGATCTATCTGTGCAACTGTCTGCCTGCCTTCCCTGTTCAGAGTTTCTTCCTGTCATCATTCTATAGCAGAATCCTAATGCCCCCCTAAGCTCCAGCCCTCAAAGACTTAACAGGCATCAGCCAGCTTAATGATTGGCTAATGCATGCTAGTTAAGTTTTTGGGGGTTCAGGACTTTTGGTAAGGGGGCACATTAGTATTCAGCCTTCCTCTCCCTCTCTGTACTCTATGTATTACTCTGTAATCATGTCCACCGTATTCACTTGTCCATCCACTTTAGATGTTCCACCTGTACTTCCCCTTCCTTCTAGTGCAGCTTCTACTTTTGTTTTTGATGCCTCTAAAAGCTGTTTTGTTTTTTTTGTTGTTCCACTGCAGGATTTCAGAGGCCTATTTACCTATTTCACAAAGGTCCTTCCTCTCGTAGGAAGTGAACTTCACAAACCAGGAAATAATTCCTAGGATCCATGTGGATGTGGATATGATGCGCTGGACGAGGATCTCCATCTGAAAAAGAGGCGTTTTTTCTGGAGCTTTGCGTTTGTACAGAGATGAAAGGAAAGTAAACAGACTATGCCAACACTTTCGTTTCTCTTGCACTGGAATTTGGGCTTGACAGAGACAAGGATGCAATACACTGCTTAAGACTTACTCAGCACACATAAACATACAATTTCGTAAAGACATACCCCTGGCTACCGAGATATCATTGTCAAATGCGCCAAAGCATTTGGCTGGCTTTGAGAAAGAGTGCAGTTTGAATCTGCTTTTTCAGACACAAAATAATGCCCAGAGGATAAACAGAGTTCCTCCACAGAGTTTGGAGTCTCCCATGGAAACTGGGCCTCCGCAATCTCACATCTGGTATCTTGTGTGTGTGTGTCTGTCTATCTGTGTGTGTGTGTGTGTGTGTGTGTGTGTGTGTGTGTGTGTGTGTGTGTGTGTGTGTGTGTGTGTGTGTGTGTGTGTGTGTGTGTGTGTGTGTGTGAGATCGGGACATGCGGATCATTATTGTCACAAGAGACTTGCACAAATACACACTTTTTGATGCTGGTTTTTGCTTTCAGTGTTAAGATCTCTTCTGATGTCATTGGTGGATTAAATCAAAACTCAAAAGTGTCTCTGTTCTTTGATTCATCTGTGTAATATTGGTGTTTGTGTACATCTGCAGTCAGTTTGAATCTCTCTCTCTCTCTCTCTCTCTCTCTCTCTCTCTCTCTCTCTCTCTCTTACTTATTCCCAATATTATACAAAGGCATACAACAAAAACAACTAAATATATGCTTATGCTACACTACTTTGGGATGAGGAATGTGGAGCAGTAAAGGAAACCCTGGAACTCTGGCTGTAGAGAAGGCATTGCTATAAGACATACTTGAGACATCCCCCAATCCTAAACTGTGGAGAAGGAAGAACAATAGCCAGTGATGGTACATGGCCTCATGGCCCTGTGCTACAGTCCCAGCAGTCCCCTTTCACCTACAAAATAGATCAATGAAAATTGATCAGTGACTAGTGACTTTGTTTTGTCTGTATTGCAGTCGATGAATGAGGTTACTACATCAGTCAGTTCATTGGCTGTTTGCTGTAGAAAATACGGGTTTTCGAGGTTAGTTGTGAAACTATTGGTGGCAAAACAGCAGGAGGTGGAAAAAATAAAAGAATTTCAAGTTGCCTTGGCAATGGGTTACAGTATTCTGGGGCTGCTGGTGTGAGTCTTTCTGGTCATAGCCAGTGGAACCATTTTATTACTAGTGTCATAGGTTTAGCTTTAAGCATCCAGTCGTCATGGGCTCAATAGGGAGTGATAAATGCCTAGAATAAGTTCATATCAAAATTGCAGTAGTACTGTGTAAATTGATGTATGCATGATTGTAAATGGTTGGAGTAACACTGAGTTAGTCTTTTCAAAACGACAACAAAAAAAAACTGAATACAGGCTCTGACAAATGCCATGAAGACTAGGTCAAAAGCACTTCCCACTTACTAATCCAGTGTAAATCAATCTATATCCCTGTTGTTAGTCTTGTCAGTAGGAAAAAGAACAAGAAAATTTGATACAACTTACACCAAATAATGAATCGACAGCTAGCACTAACTGATTCACACCATATTTCTCCTTTAATAGATTAACATTATAAACAACAGGCAGAGAAAAGGATTCACAAAACTGAATACCTAAGTGCCTGACTAACTATGATGACTTAAGGAACTGTTCAGCCTAATTAAGTGAGAGGCTCTTGTATTGTAAAAAATGCCTTTAGAAAAATAAGATGGATGCAAATCTGACGTAATCTACCTCCCCACTTGGCAATTAGGGCTGAAAATCCATTGAAGATGATCAATTACCTTCATGTAAATAGAGCAAGAACAATGCAAACAGTAACATCTGTCCTCAATCATGATGTCACTGCTCAGCTGTTGACCTTGTACCATCTAGTGGTAGTTAGCTGAACTGCACCTACTCGAAAACCTTTGGGGAACTGCATGAGAGCTGACAAGCTTTTCTGTCTTTCTGCCATGTCAGCTCTTTTCTGTCTTTCTGCTTTGCTACCGGTTCAAGAGGAACTATACCAGTCAATAATCAGTGTTAGTGTGTGTGTTTCTATGTTTTCATATGGCTATAGACTACAGTAAACCAAGGAAGGAGGCAACAATACAGCTGCTAAGCTGAAACAACAGAGTTTAATAATATAGATTTGCATGTCTGTATTAATAAGGTGACCATTCTGTGTGCTACAGTTTGTGTATCCTGGTGTGTTTGTGTGTGTGTGAGTGAGAGAGAGGGGAAATGTGTGGGTCTCTGTATGTATGGTTATTATGGGTGTTAAATGGTAATGCTGTTTTCTATATTCTCTGGGTCCAGGTAGGTGTAGGGCAGCTTTTCCTTCTCATTTCTCTTCTTGATCTTCTCGCTGATTTCCTTGAGTTCCTCTTTGAGTTTTTCAGTGAGGGAGAGAACCTCAGGCTCAGAGAAGTACTGCTCAGGATGCTGGCCCAGAGACACCTAGGGGGAGAGAGGGGGAGTAAGAAGACAGGAGCAGATGAGGAGAGGGGAAAAGAGAGAGGCGTATAGGCACTGATGAGTTTAAATGACACTTACGGATTGACATAATTGTGTCCTTGTCTGCCCCCGTGTGTATTTGTGTATAATTTGATCTGTGTCTGTATCTTTATATACATATGCAACTATCTTTGTAGCCCTGTGTTTAGTGGATGACTATGCCCAGGAGTTCTGTAGGTGGAGAGACCATGTGTGAGTGTTTGTGTTGGTGGGTGGATGTGGGTGGGTGGCTGAATTGTTGGATGGGTGAGTTGGATAACTCACAAAGTCTCCCCCCTTCTTGCTGGCGACCCAGGCACTGGCCATGCCCCACACAGAGGTGTTGATGTCGGGCAGCGTGTTCAGGAGGTCGGCCCCTGTGATGTCATCTTTGCTTTGGGGCACTCCAGACTGCAGGGAATTTGGACTATTGGGGAGCCAGCCCCCAAAATCAAACTAAAATCACAACAGTAAGTAAGTCAATAACTAGACATGTTTGTGTGTGTGTGTGTTTTACTCTCTCTACAGATGTGCTCATAAGTAAATACATGTGTGTATATCTATAAGTACAAATCACTCACATATCCACTGTTCAGTGCAGAGTGTTGTGCGGACATGGAAAAGATCACCATCGTGATAAACTTGACAAGCTCTTCAACTGAGGTGAAAGACATGGGGATTCCTAAGACAGTGGAGAGAGGGTAGATCTAAATCGCATTTGAGTTTGAACCATCCTCTTATTCCTCTGTTTGTCTTTTTTTATTCATTTGTCAAAGGACCTTGCTTTCTCCTTGCCCCTCCATATGTTGCTCTCACCCTGTCTATTTTCTATTCATCCTTGCTCCTAATTTTTCACTCTCTTTTTTGTTTTTTCTTAATCTCTGGTTGGCTACCTTATTTCTCTCTCTCTCTCTCTCAGTCTCACCAGTGCTGGCCTTCTCCAGGAAGCCGTGTTTGTAGATGTCTGAGATCCAGCGCTGCAGTTCCTCATCTTGCACAATTTCCATATCAGAAGGGTAGAACAAAGCTATAACCGCCTGCACGTACCTACACACACACACACACCAATGTAGAGAGACAATATAACACAAAACAATGTAGAACAAGATAGTACATTCACAACAACAGAAATATCTGCAAAGCAGATAGCAATATCTATTTCATACTTTTCACTTTATTGTAAAAGGGCACTTTTCCTACTCATAAGCTGTGATGGAATGAAGGTAAATTATGCCAACAGACACAATAAAGATGCAGAATAACCTTTGACCTCTAGTTAGTATTGTAAAACTCAAGTCCAGTCTCAGACTCAAGACCGGTCTCGACAGCATTTTCTGCTTTCTCGGTATTGAAAGTTAAAATGTTCAGTCTTGATTTGGTGTCAGCCCACAGTGAGAGGAGAAGGACTCGTAATTTAAGGGTGGGACCTCGAGCCTTTGTTTTTATATGACAATATACACAAAATAGCCATTATTTGCAAATCAATTCACACATCGATCACAGAGCGAAGACAAGATGAGCGAGCTGTCATACTATGTTACCATAATGCTATCATAATCACATCCAGTTGAGTGCTGCCCCATGGATTGGGAAGGTCTACCGGTTGTAATCAGCTCCTGCTGCTATAAACAGTCCCCAGTATAGCTCCTAGAACTGTGTGCCTATTGAATATTAACTGTGGTGAAACTAAATGTCTTTATGAAGACTGACTTTTTATGGTCTTGGTCTCAGCTTCTCAAAGACTCTTGACTCGGTCTCAACATAAGCGGTCTTGTCCCCATCACTACCTCCAGTGATGAATGTGCCTAGGGCTGCTTACAGATTCTCTTTTTGCTTAAAGTTCCTTTCCTAATGAAATGATCCGGAAATATTTAATATCAAGGAGGGTTCAGATTCTCTAAAAGGTGCTTCAGTGCTTCCTTTCAAACCTCTTTTAGCATAGTGTACACTGGTGGTTCCCTTTGAAAGGAGCCATGAAAAGCCCCACAATTCCTTGCACTATGAAACAAAATCCAATCTACTTGGAACAGATCAATAACACCCGCCTTCCTGTAAATGTAGGTGGATTCGATCTTAAAAAAATCCTTTTATCTTTCCTTGACCTCATGATGTTTTCCAACAAGGTCAAGGTGAAGTGGATAGTGAAAGAAGATGGGACTATTCGTAAAGAGCCTTAGTGAAAAAGTCACATTCTGGTCACACTCTGACTTTTGACCTCCAGGCCTTACTTGTTGAGGGCGCCCCACACCTGCAGGCCATCGTCTCGGTAGTAGAATTTGGGCACTTTATCCAGACCACGTACACTGATGTCCTCCGGCAGACAGAGGGCACTGTATTTCAGAGCCTCCATAGATCTCCTCATCACTAGCACCATGCCAGAGCAACCAGTGCCTGTGTACTGAGAGAGGGAAGAGGGAGGGAGTGTGAAATAGATGGATAATTGGAAGTGTTGTGAAGCTGCCAAAAAGACGAAAACAAACAAAAAGCCGTTTCAACTCCATGATGTGCACAGCCTTACCATACTGATGACTCCCTTCTTACAGATTAGTTTCTCTCGGCCAAAAGTGTTGGCATACAGTGTGTAACGCATGTGTGGAATCAGCAGCTGCAGGGCAGAGAATGATGGCAGACTACTTCAGTGATGGTGAAAGATGTTAGATTCTTGATGTTAGATACAGTTGTTATTGTTTGGCTTGTAGAGAGGGAGGGCTACCTTGTAGATTGGGTGAACAGTGGGGAGATTGCGGACTGTGGCGAGGGTATAGGCCTCGCCTAGAAGGTGGGTGCGCAGCAGGTGGAAGTTGAACTGGTGCTCAATGAATTCAGCTGCCCGCACGTGTGTCTTGGCCAGGAGCCAGGCTTCCTCTTTATCACTGGGCAGGAACACCGGGTTCTTTTCATCAGGCTCCTGCTGAAGCTAATATCAGAACTGGGGTGGTCAAAAAACTCCAACTTTTAATTCCAAGTAAGTTTAAACCACTCAATCTAAGCTACAGCTCTCACACACCAACCAACATTGGAAAAAATATATTTTTGATCCACTCACACTTTTCCTGATGCTCTCAATAGAATTTTCACTCTGTCTAGATATTTTACTGACATTCCACATTTTATGGTTGGGGCAGTGGCAACGTACAATGAATGAAAGTCCTTTGATTCCTAAGCCCTCTGCCGCAAGCAACGACTAAATATCAGTCAGCTTTAACTCCCAAGAAATACTAGCCAACATAATTACACTCTCATGTCTGCTCAGACTGTCCTCTCACATCACTCCAGTTCTAATATGCTCAAGGTATACCTGGATGGCGATAGGTACCAGTTTGTCCTCCTTATTTTTATACAGCAGACAGAAGGGAGCAGGGACATACTGATCTCGCAGGTTGATGACATTTGTGGGCACCTCAGCCAGTTGGGAATAATCACACAGGAAGATATTGCCATTCTATTCAGCCCGACACACAAAGTTATTAGTTGTTATTAGCTGTTATTAGTCAATCAAAATAAACTTATTTATTTGACTTAATTGTCTTCTGGCGTTGTACCTTCACTGTCTAAACTCCATACCTGTACTTCCACTGGCAGCATACTTCCTTCAAGAAAGGGCTGGACCATTTCAGGAGTCACAGCAAACTTGGGTGGGAGCATCTGGCAGCATTTGATCATCATAGGGTTGGCGCCATTGAGAAACTGGTACCCAAAGAACTCATCCTCTTTCCAGTGTAAACTCACATGCTCTAGAATACACTCACACTGGATTAGACCCATCACTGGTAGACTCTTATAAGACTAGCTGTGTAACTGTGCTGTAACATGTCACAGTCAAAGGATGAAGAAAATAACATACAAAAGTTTGAAGTTGTATTTTTTTGACCCAGCATGTCCCTAGCTAGCACAGTGGTATATAGGTGTTGCTCGAGGTTCAAAGGCTCCGGTGTTTGTGTCTCAGGAATCTCTGACGAAAATCTCTGACAGGGGGGCAGTGGGGGCCAAGCGGCCCCCCAGGACCAAAAGCTACTATGCGTTAAACTCTAGTGGACCTACATGCCCAGTGAGTTTCACAGAGCCGCTGAAATTTTGATGGGCTTATAGCCCATAGCGCGCAGTAAAGTTTTGTTCCCAGAGACTGCTCCCTGCCTGTGCTGGACTCCCCTGAACACAGGTTGGTTGGACACAGTTTTTGTGGAATAACTTAAGAACCATAGCACCTGAGGCAACGAAATTTCAGTTGGACATGGGTCTGAAGGAACCCCATCAAACGAGCCCTCATGAACACACGTGTGTTGTAGCGCCACTTATTAATAGACAACAAAGGCAAAACTGGTCATCCTGAACCATAGGGCCCTAGCTGATAAAATTTTAGTGGCACATACAGTAGGTCTCAAGGAGCTCCATCCAACTTTCCGTCAGCGATTTCCGGGTCGCTGAAATACAGAGTCCCTTGAAACTTCGTTGCCATGTAGCCCCAGTAGGCTTACATAGTGTGTAGTAGCTTCTGCCCCACACAGTTTTCGCGGAGTAACTCCAGTAGCAGCACTGTAAATAACCGTAACAACCCTGTAAATAAAATTTTTGTGGGAGATAGGTCTGAGCTGCAACCAACAAGCCCTCATCCTCTCATGTGTGGTGTAGCTCCACCTATCGACGCACAAAAGTAGCAATATGTTGGAGCAATTACCATCAGTGATTTTTGAGACACCAAAACAATAGGTCAGTTCAAACTCACTGGGCATAGAACTTCACTGGGCTCATATGTCCTAAGCTATTTTGGTCCCCAGGGACAGCTCCTCTACTGTGCTGGTGCCCCTGCAAGAACTGTAATGCTTTGTCTAACAAAGCTGGTACTGGTATAGGCGCAGTGTTGCACCACCTATTTAGAAACAAAAAATTGTCAAATTGTCACATTTTTTGGGAAGCAAATTTCCATCAACAGTTTTGGGACACTGACACATGGGGCTAATGATATTTGGTGGGCATGTAGTCCTACTAGGCTCATAGCATGTAAGCTATTTTGGTCTGTGGTGATATCTTCACCATTTGCACTTTATTACACACTGAAGGAATTCAGACTGTGAACATGTGTGAACAGGTTGTATGTGTCTTGACATCTATGTATAGGGGCAAATCTGTCTTGAGGTTCAAAACGTGTGTCAACAGTTGAATGGACATCCATTTTCTTCAGATGGCACATGCAGCTAGGCGGTACGTCTAGTTATAAGTAGTTACCATAATATTTTTTAGAAATAGGTTGTACCAGATATCTGGGTCTTGTTGAACCAAAAGGCCTGTTTTATATCATCCAGCTTGCCCCAAGGTTTCTTACTGATAGCCAGGAGTTTAACGTTGAGTTCAATCTTCCTACAAATAAAATTGGACAGACATGAAATCTTTGAGTAGCACAACGATAAGTGATAACTTCTTCACTGCCTAGACCATGCATACAATATAATCTGAATTATTTCTGCATCTTCTAACTATCTAACATCTTCCACTAGTTGTGATAATGATTTAGTTGTCATAATGCGAGTTGACTAGGGATGTCTACCCAGATACAGTGAGGCAGAGGCACAGTGTAGCAACATAAGAGGATGTAAATGAATATCATCTGGGTCTTTAGCTCTCCAGACTCCACCCAGTATTGATAATCACGGTATTAATTATACTGTAATACTAGTTAATCATGAATTGATTGTTAGTCTGATACATTTATCCATCATCAAACTGAGCTTGTGATGTTATGACCAGCAGCCTACACTGGTCCCATAAGGGAATAAGGTGATAAAAGATAAGGGGGTATCTCACGTGAGTATGGTGGTGAGCATTAAGTCCATACGCTTGTCCAGGGAGTAGCAGAACTCGGCAGGGAGCTCTTTTGGGTCTTCTAATGCCAAACAGTGAGGAAGACCCTCCATCAGCTCTTTCCACCTGAGGCATACACACAAACATGCAATCAGAATAAAAATGCATGCAACCCCCCAAACATAGACTTGCATATGTATAAATACATACTCAAATTGCTGTTTTAGAACCTCCAGCTGTTTTAGTCTGAGTCCCAAAAGGGCCGGAATTTCATTTTTCAAAGTCATTGCTGGCAGGAGGTAAACACAAAATCCAAATGCACAGACACGGAAATGAACATACAGACAGATAAACACACAGGAACACACAAAGACACAGGCATAAACATCCACCTTGTCTTATTACATCAGATCACTTCCGATACTATCTTATCTCTTTCCATGAGTCAGTAATATCACTAAAACATAGAACATAGAACTATGAAAATATGTAGAACTTTCTAAAGGCAACTGTTTCATTTTGATCACTGATGAGGAAGGATCTCAAAGAAAAACATCTTGAGACAGAATACAGCATTAAACTCACATTTCCCCTCTCGAATCATAATGAGCTGTCTTTCCTTAACCCATGTGTAACATGGGAAATGTATTGTTTCGCCCTCTGGTGTCTTCACTTTCACCTTTAGACAGTACCAATCATCGTCCGGTAAAAATAGATACTGCTCCTTGTCCAAGCTTAGTAAAAGCACCTTACCCAGTGTCACGGGACACTCCACTGTGTACTCCTTCTCCTGTCATGAGCAGAAAGGAAAAAGTCACACATCTCCTTGGCATATAATGCACTGAATATGAAAACTCTCATTATATTAGCAGATACACACAGCATAAGCGCTGTCTTCACTACACACAGTGGTGGTTCTGGTCAACTTTGTGCCTTATAGCAAACACATTCATACTAGGGCTGTGCAAAATTCTGAATTTCAGAATTGAATTCAATTCAGTGAATGAATTTGAATTTGAATTTGAATTGACTCCACTCTTCAGTGGTATTGAATTCATTGCAATTTTCCTTCCAAATGGAAGCACAGACACTAACATTAAGCATACATTTCCTTAATGTTGAATAATTAGCAAACCAGCTCTGGCCCTCAATTAGCTTATTTCACTAGAGTGTACCCCAAACACAATGTCCTAAATGTTTGGACAACCATTTTGAAGACTTGGATAAAGCAAGGTCTGGAAAATTAAGTGCTGTCCTATCATTTTCAACAATTTGAAAGTTACTATAATTTTAATGATCTGTTGAGTTTGTTTTTAATGTTAATCAGTAAAGCCCATACAATAATATCGCTGAAATTCATATTGCAATATTATACTGTAAAGCTTCATTGTTACATACATAATATATACACCTTATGTATCATGAATTTCTTTGAATTTCATGGAATTCCAATTCTTCCTGCAATATGAATTTGAATTGCAATTCCGCTTCCTGTTTGCAACCTCAATTCAAAGTCAAATTCAAGAATTTCATACAGTAGTCACAGGATTTGCATGTAACTGAGTCTTCATTGATATAACCACAATATAGATGTGCTGAGACAAGTATAAAGCAGACTGCACTTTACTGGCATTTAAGATTTTTTTCAAAGAATTTTTACAGGTCGTCTAAGCAAGAATTCGGGGGAGGGTTGCAGGTTCAAGCCCCGCTCCGCCTGGCCCCATAAAGGTGTCCTTGAGCAAGATACTGAACCCCAAAATTCCTCCCAGTGAGCAGGTTGGTACCTTGGATGGCAGTGTCTGCCACCAATGTATGAATGTGTGTAAATGGGTGACTGTGAGGCATACATTGTAAAGCACTTTGAGTTCTCATAGAAGTAGAAAAGCACTATATAAATGCAGTCTATTATCTTATAACTGCATAATTACATATTGCATGGTTACAAGTGTGTCCTGTGGCAAGGGGTCTTGCTCTTGTTTCCCTTCTGTGAATGATATGATATATGAGAATTAACACAGGACTATACTAAACTGTAACATACTAATATTAAGAGATCTAAATTCTCCAGTGGTTCCTTTATGCAAATCTACCTCCTATTACAAGTTATTATCATATGGCCATAATTCAAATGCCTTGTATTAGTGAAGCTGGTGTGGACACAGCCAAAGTGATAACAGTTGAGCATGCAAAACCTTTTGGTTTTTAAGTGTAGTAAAGTGCATGTTTTTTTGTGGTTTAAAAAAAATTTTATAGACCCTTTTTAAAAATGATTCATAGTGATTCCACAATTCTGTGTCTGTAGAAATGATAATTTACTATTCTGCTGTCTTAAACATGATGAAGTAACATATTTTGACTTCATGGTTATTCCATCCTTTTGACAATGATAGTTTGAGCCCATCTCACTGTGCTCTCTTCATCCTTACCTCCCCACTGCTCAGCTCTGGTGATATGTTGAGTTTCTTGCGCTCACTCTTTCCCTCTGTCCCATACAGGGTGATGAAAATGTGGTCGCGTGTGCCATGCAGCGCATTCTCTCCTGTAGTCACTGTCACTTTGTACACCACCATGGAGAACTCGCCTCTGACCAACAGCTACTTTGCTACTGTTGCTAATGCTCTCTAGTAAACCCCAAGCAAAATATGCTTTCATAAATTTAGCAAAGTTTACATTCTGATAGCATTAACTTATGTAATTAAAACATCACCCTTTCAACATGCCACTAACTGTCCCTAGCTCCTTTATCTCTTTTTGTGGCGCACTCCTCTCTTATATCTCACATCATGACAGAGAGAGGGAGGGAGGGACTTATTCAATCTCCTCCCACTTTAATAGACTACACACTTTTCTGAATTGTACATCCTGAAGGTATTTTTTAGTCAAAGTTGGGAACTTTATGAAAAAAATTAAGATGTGCTAAATTTGTCTAGCCCTGTTCTCAAACATCAGCTTCCATAGACAATATGTTATAGATAGGGCAGAACATAGACTCACAGAGAGAACAAAATAGTGTGTGTGTGCATGTGTGTGTGTGTGTGAGAGAGAGAGAGAGAGAGAGAGAGAGAGACGTGTACTTGTTCTGGTAACCTATTTCCTTCCAAAGCTCTCTTCAGGAACAGGACTCAGTGTTTATCTGCCACATTGCCCCAGACGTGTTTATCATATTGAAATATGCATTGACCAACCACAAGATTTTTTATAACCCTTAGGCACATTCTAACAAAACGCTGTCTAACTTGCTGACTTGATTCCTACTCACTGGACCAGGAAGTAGGACCTTTGCTTTGCTCTTGTTCAAGCGAATTTCATTACGGTGAGACACAATGATTTTGAATATTATTATTATTATTATTATATAATGTTGTTTTGGTTTGTTTTAGTTGTCTATACAAGTATAGTGTATGTAGGGCTTTAGTCTATCATACGCAGGCACCATATAACCACTTATAAAGTTCTAGGGTTTGCATATATCCAGTAAAACCTAGACTGCAACAGTGTACTACTGACAACAGTGTAATAGCCACCCATCACAAACAGTATACCCACTACAGCAAAGTAGACTCCAGCTGTGAGCCTAGTAAACTAGTGTATGTAGTACACTTCTAAATGAATAATTTGATTCACAAGTTTTAAAAGGCAAAAGTGATCCTTTTACACATAATCAGTTATACATGCAGAAATACATTTCCTTTGTTCTATACCTGTGAATAGAGTTTTGGTGTGACTGAGATTCATGTGACAATGGCCTCAGTTTCAGGTTTCTCTTTGTCCTGCCAAATATCAAATCACACAATACAAACTGAGGGAGGGTCTGTCTCAGCTCAAATAACATCTTTAGAGACAGTTCTGACAGTATGACAGATGTACAAACCAGTGCTCAATACGAAGTTTATTTTGATATAGTATTTTGTACAAATGTAAAATATGAACAGCTTCACAGATTAAATTAATATAAATACATCTATATCTCATAACATAATCTGCTCTTATACTGTAGGGTTTTCTTTGCCGACTGGCGATGTTCCTTCTTCTGTTGCTCTCAGGTTAGTTGGAGATATTGCAAGCTCATTTGCTTGTCCTTTGTAATAAGCTATAAATAGCCTTCCGTTGTTTTGCTGTCTGTTGTTTTCAGAGACAGTCACAATTTTTTTTTCATTCATCAAAGCTCTGATGTAACATTCTTTACCTGTTCTGTTTTTATTGATCAGGTCTCTGTAGCCTCTTACTCTGCTTTTCCCATCCATATCACTTTATTAACAAGCCAATGACGTGGATTGAGGCTCAAGCTCATTGCCAAGAGTACTACACTGATCTAGCTACTGTTGATGATGCAGAGGACATGGCCAGACTTGTGCAGTCGATAAATGGAAACTACAGTGACTCAGCTTGGATTGGCCTTTATGATGATACCCTAAACAGCTGGAGGTGGTCTTTGGAAAATGACACTTTCTACAAAGATGGGGAGAGAGACTTTAGGCAATGGTGGGACAAACCTGATAACTATGGTGGAAAAGAACTGTGTGCTGTGATGGTATTTGACAGCAAATGGCATGATGCACCATGTAACTACACTTTTCCTGTGATCTGTTATGATGGTGAGGAAATTGCTTCAGTTCATTAATGTTAATACTACAATTAATACTATAATGGTAACTGCAATAAAATATGTTGCTTGGAGTGGGATAAACATAGCACCTCATTATTGCCAATACATGTTTTCTATTCATGTTTTCAGGGAGAGAAAATGTCACTGAGACATATGTTTTCATCCCCCAATTCATGAACTGGACTGAAGGTCAGCAGTATTGCAGGAATCACCACACAGATTTAGTCAGTGTTCGAAACGAGGCAGAGTACCAAAATGTCATTCAGTTACTGGGCTCAGGCATTGCCTGGCTAGGCCTGTACAGGACCAGAAGCTGGTCAGACCAGAGCAACTCCACTTTCAGCTACTGGAGGGAGGATGAGCCAGACAACGGGCTGCAGACAGCAGAACAGGGGAAGCAGCACTGCACAGCTGTGTCTTTCAGTGCCTCTGGGAGATGGACAGATGAAAACTGCATCAGGTCTCTTGCTTTCATCTGTTATGGAGGTGAGTAATCTGCTAGACAACCTAGCATTACTTATGTAACTAAATAACACTGCATCATCATGATGTTAAACAATATTTTTCCCTAATTGCCTGTTTCAGTTTTTGTCAAATGCAAAAACACTTTTTGCTGAATCTAGTTCACTGTGTGAAAACTAGTTTGGGAACCAGACCCACATCAGTAGGTATTTCAGGGGTGTAACCAGCACTAATTTGGACAATGGGTTCAGACAAATTGCAAAGCAGCTATGTGTTTAAAACATGATTAAGTTCTGTTTAAGGATTATGGGTAAAGAATTAAAGGGTTTGAGACTGTGGTCTACACATTTGTGTGTAAGCACTCTGCAAAAACTGGGTGTTGGGTGTTGCTTTTACTCTCTTAAGAGGTTAAACTGTAACTTTTCTATATCTTCAGATCCACTGACCTTTAATGCGACCACTCTTGTGCCCAAGACACCACCTCCAATATCCATCTTCCCCACTGAAGCTAGTACAACAACTGGCCTTGAACATCAAGGTTCTACTGGATTAACATCTGATTTTGGCAACGCAACCAGTTCTGCTGGCATGACTTCCAGCATTCACAGCGTGGTACGAGAACATAGTGAAGCTTCCACTTTGGTCTCAATCCCAGATGTGACACTGCAGGTTACAACCAGTTCTACTACCAGCATTCCACCTGTTGCCAACACCAAAAACACCTCTGGCAATCTGCATTCTATGACATCTACACCCATTCCTACCCGTGACACAACAACTGTAAATATGGTTGCTGACACCCCCCCTGCTACGCTCAGTGTTTCTTCAGCTACAACTAGATTTTCTCATGAGATTTCAACTCCAACCTCCACCCAAAATCCTAAGTCCACCTCTACCCAAGTGTCTACTGGATTCTCTACTCCTCTAGCTGAACCTTCACCCACTCTGTCCACCACAGATTACAAATCTGAGTCCACTCCTGGCAACAACCAAACTAACAATTATACTCCTGCTGTTAGGTCAAGAGAGACCACTAAGCTACCCTCCATCCCAGTAGACAATCAAAATAATACTCTACAGTTAACATCCACACTGTCTCTCAACCAAGCTGCTACTGGCACATTAACCCCGAATACAAGCTTTGATGTAACTGTCAGCCATACCACCACAAATAAGATGTTGACAATTCCCACAGCCTCAACTCCACTTTCGCCAGACAACAGTACAGGCAGTATAGCCACCCTTAGTTCCATCGGTTCTGTAAAGGAATTATATGGTTCTAGCCTTTCACCAGTTCTGCTGCAAGTTCTAGACCTTTCAGCACTCTCAGCACAGTGCCCAATTCTATTGGAAGTTCCACTTTTACCTCAGTCCCAGATGTGACATCACAGGCTACTACCAACATTTCACTTACTGTCAGAAACAGGGACACCTCCAGCATTCACAGCATGGTAGCAGAGCATAGTGAAGGTTCCACTTTAGTCTCAATCCCACCCAGTTCTACTACCAGCATTCCACGTGTTGCCAACACAAGAAACAGCTCTGGCACTCAGAGTTCTATGACATCTACACCCATTCCTACCCGTGGCACCACTGTGAATATGATTGGCACTAACAATGGTGGTGCTGACACCACCCCTGCTACTACACTCAGTGGCTCTCTCTATAGCCTTAGCATCACTCCACATGAGACTCCTCTAACTACTGTGGGCACCACTGTAATGGCAGGTTCAAGCTCAACACTTACTCCCAACTTTACCACTGTCCCTGCACCTGCACCTAACTCTACAAATACGACTCTAGGAATTATTCCTACCAGTACCTCATTCTCTGCAAGTCCTCTAAACCAAACTTTAAACCACACACTCATATCACAGGTCAAAGTCACCTCCAGCCAAACCTCAAATCCAACATCCACTCACATTACAAATTCTTACTCTACTTTGACTCCTACAATCCCAAATACTCCAGCCCCACCAAACATAACTCCTCTCGTCATCCCTGTTACAAACCAGACATCCAATCATACCACCACTGCAGTGTCATCTCTGCCTTTTACTTCAACAATTGACCCTACTGTTTTTTCAGCTACAACTAGGTTTTCTCATGAGATTTCAACTCCAACTGATCCCCAAAAGTCCACCTCTACCCCAGTCTCTACTGAATCCTCTACTCCTCCAGCTGAACCTTCACCCACTCTGTCTACTACAGATTACAAATCTGTGTCCACTCCTGACAACAACCAAGCTAACAATTATACTTCTACTGTTAGATCAAGAGAGACCACTAAGCTACCACCCATCCCAGTAGACAATCAAACTGATTCTCTCCAGCTAATACTGACACAGTCTCCCAAACAAACTTCTACAGGCACATTAACCCCGAATAATAGTGTTGGCTTTGATGTAACTGTCAGCCATACCACCACTAAGACTGTGGCAACTGCCTCAACTCCACTGTCTTCAGACAATGTGGCCACTGTCAGTTCTGTTGGGTCTATTAGGGAACTGTATGGTTCTAGCCTCTCACCCAGTACTGCTGCAAATTTGAGACCTTTTAGCACTCTTGGCACAGTGCCCAATTCTATTGAAAGTTCTACTTTTATCTCAGTCCCAGATGTGGCATCACAGGCTACTACCAGGTCTACTACCAACATTTCACTTACTGTCAGAAATGGAGAGACTTTTGGCACAGACTCAACTGCTGATCAACTATCCAGGCCAACTACCAGCTTCTTTACCACAGAGCCCACTTCAGCTCACTACAGCAGCTCCAGTCCCGGCACCAATAGTGAGTGTCTGAGTCATTACAGCCCAATATCTTTTTATATTCAATACATTTTTATTTGCTTGCGTGTGTTACATAAAGTACATACTGTAGATAAACTGACACAGATTTTGAATGTGTGAAAAGGTGAATGAGGTGTAAAATTTTTTTAAGGTGTGTCAGAGGTGTGCTCATCTCTTTTTAAGGTCATGTGATTGGACTGAGCGCAACACTTATCTCACACAGACAGCTAACACAATCTGATATTGAAAAAATTATCATTGAACAGGTTAGTACAAACAGCTAATTTGTTCCTACCAAATGTTTTAATGCTGATATTCTAATATACCTCTTTATGACTGTCTCTCTGTTTGTGTTTTTCCTTCAGTTTGGGGGCCTTCACATCACACTGCAATACATTCAGAGAATAGAGCCCTGAAGGAAGAACACGCTTCCACACTTCCACACATTCCCACACACTTACACAGACTTAGACTATTCTACAGTACCTCCATCCACTAGGATGATAGGCTATCTATATTGATGGCAGTAAGTGAAATATCACTTGTATGTAAAATAAGTGATATATTGTTTCAAGTAGTCTTCTATCACAGTGAATAAATGATGCATACAATTAATCCAAATGAGGGTTGTAAAATGTGAATACCTTTGTGCAAAACATCCTCTGAACAGATAATGGTATTACCAATGTATTACTGTGTGGCAGCACATGAGTGGACTAGAGGCAAAATTCAGCAAAGCCCAAAAAAGTTGGTGCATGTGCTCAGCTCTGCCAACACTAACAGACCTCTTTCGACCTATTTTTGGCCAATTCAACATGCAGAATCAGTGTCGGAGCTGTCAGGAGGTTTGCTCTCATTGGCTGTTTAGCTAATCTACTTGTTGTCAAGAAGAAATTCATTAAATCATTAATTTCACTTTGTTAAGTTAACAATGTATCATTACTTATTAATTAGATTCTTATTTAAACTTTATTCAACCACATTTGCGGGTGTGTGTATGTGAGTGTGTGTGTGCGTGTGTACGCACTTCAGTTCAAAGACTTTGTAGTTGGCTGGGCCTTGTGTTGGTGTCATGGTTACAACATGAGGGGCATTTTAGCCTTTTTACATGCCCAAGCCTTGTCTATGTGAAAGTGCCAAAGACAGTACTGGTATAAAAAAGTAAGAATTCACATTTAGGAAGGGGTGTGCAAAGAGGGAGAAGGGCCAAATGTTGGAAATGGAGCAAGAGAGGTATGAGGGTGCAATACATATGAATAACCAGATCTATACTTCACATAATTGTTACGATCTTAACAAGTTGTATACTAATTAGACCATAGTTCAAGTGAACTGTTATGTCACTACTCAGAGGTATGGGTGCAAAGTTCTTAAAACCTTAACTCGCTCGTGCACATACAGGCACATCTGTAAGACGTGTTTCCGTTATCGCTGACACAATGACACAGCCTAGTGGTCTGAACGCCGAAAACTGATTAAAGAGATATGGAAGAGTCAGAGCGTGCAAGAAAGACACTGACACTGGCAGACACGGTTTGCTCACAGCCAACAATGTGGGTTTTGTAGCGCAGTGAAAAAGCTCACGTCTCGGGATCATGGTCAGAAGGATAGAGAGGGGTGATTAGTATGCCGGTCAAGAGCCATAGTAAATGTGAACGGACAGAGCCTCCGTTACGCAACCGAAGAGTTAGCTGACAACAGGGACGGCGAACAAAACTCTTTTTAAGAAACTTTGGGGCTATCTCTCGGTTGAGTACAGTGTTAGGCACAGGAACCCAACAAGTACCAGTTGTCCTGGGATAACTGAGGCGGATCTCTGTGGGAAGCATGCTGAACACATCAGACAGTAACGGAAACTCACCGCGGGATCCAGTGTCTGTTAATGTAGGAGGAGAGGTGTACACAACTACTTTGGATACCCTCACGCGATGCCGCGATTCCATGCTTGGTGCAATGTTCACGGGGCAGATTCCATTACTGAGAGACCGTCGGGGAAACTTCTTCATTGATCGTGACGGTAAAGTTTTCCGCTACATACTTAATTACCTGCGCTCCAACAGCCTTGATCTGCCCGAAGGCTTTAACGAACTGGCGCTGCTCAAGCGCGAGGCGGATTTCTTTCAGATTCGCCCGCTGCTTGATGAGATTCGGCGTCATGAGACAGGTGGTACAGCAAGCTGCCGTGCAGCAATGTTAAACGTTAAAACGGAAAGTGAGATGCGCGTACTCCACTTCAACTTAAAGCGTGGCCCTGAAAACTATGAGCTGAGGTCCTGCGCGATACGTGTTCACGTAGCCACTGTCTTCTGCACATCGCGAGCAGTCCTTGAGGTTCTCTGTACGCGGTTCTCCTACTCAGCAAGAGACGGATCGGTTTCACCCGAGCCAAGCAACTCCCGTCAAAATTGCCTTCGTCTGGAGTGGGTCCCTTGTCCCGACGAGCTGCCTCGAGACCAGCACGAGAAGCATGGATTTCGCGAGCTCAGGGCCGAGACAGGTTCTGAGCTGAAAGACTCGCGCGCCTTTATGGAAGAACTTCTGCGAGTTGCTTTGGGCGAGGGTTTTCGAGTGGACTCAGTCTTCCCGGACCCCTCAGATATTCTGAACTGTAGCACACTGCGGTTTGTGCGTTATTGAATTTACACATACAGAAACATAAAGTTAATAGTTTATCATGTGTAGGCCTACGCTTGTTGTAAATGACAAAGCCTTTAACTTAAGATTTAGGCGTGCAGTACATTTACCTTAACTGTATGCTTTTGCTTTAAGCTCTTTGTCAACGGAGATACTGAAGAGCCATGATACACATCACAATGTATCCCCCTTTCAAAAAGTTGCAAAGCATTAAATATTTTTTAAGTGTTTTTCTCCTAGAGTGGTTTCACCGAATAATGGCGAAAATTAAAAGCTGAAGCTGAAATGGACCTCCAGTAAGTTGCCTTGATATTCTGTTTACAGGCTATTAACCTTTTGTGTCCTCATTGTCAAGCCTGAGCATGTGTGTGTGGATGTCCAATCAGGGCAAAAAACATAAACACGCAACACGCAGGTTGTATCCACTTTTAATTAGTTCGTTCCGTGCGTATTACACATACAGTATATTCACTCTCCTATACACAGTCCTCAGATGTGAAACTTTAATCAGTAAATGGTGTCAGCTTGGCGGTGCGATGAGCTTTGCAGACATAGCGATAAAGACGAGAGCAGTGGTCATCATTATAGCGTCCATCCCTATGGAAATGGGCACAGTCTTCACCCCCGCCCAAACCATGGAGATGCCAGTCATCTGGCTGCCCAGGCATCCATTCACTGAAAACACACATAAGTCCAGGTAAAAGCACATACACATTGGTTGGTACACACACACACACACATAAACACACATAGGCCTAGACATGCGCACAACAGGGAACTTCATTCACATCTACATTAAATTTCAGAATGACAGACACACACACACACACACACAAACCTTGAGAGTATGGTGTAAGGGGTACCATCAATCCACTCCCAATCTCCAGTGCGCTCATCACTCAGACCCAGCCAGTAAAAATATGGCATTGTTCTACTAATTACAAAGCGCTGTCATGAGAACAAAGAGAGAGAGGGATGGGTGAAATAGGACAGCCACTCAATCTATAGTTTGGCTGTCGGTATAGACTCTCTCCCAGTGTGGTTAGAGTAATTTGCAAGAACTGGTCTTATTACAACTTCTTTGGGAACTTTAACATTACTGAAGTAAGTCTGCCCATATTATCTGTGAAGAGGAGCTTTCAACTAGTTCTTATGGGGGCACCAAGGGAAATTCAGCAGGAGTTCCAGGGAAATTCTATTTAACATTGTGTGATTGTGTCATGTTTGGTTGTGCAGTGTTATGCATATTGTAACAGAAGCCAGTAGGTATAGCCAGAGCTGTGCTGTGGTTAAACTGCAGTCACACAACACAAGGTGCTATTCTGTCATGTTGATGTTGGGCACTGCGCTGTGTGGTGTGTTGGGTGTCAGGTACCTTCTCGGTGGAGCTCTTGAGCACAAGCAGGGAGCCCCCATGATCCACGCAGCTATCCCGAGAGCTGTACCAGGACAAGCCCTCCGAGGAGAAGAAGTAACAGTGAGAGGAGAACTGCACCCAGCCCATGGGACAGCAGTCCATTGTAGTGTCTACATGTACACAAGAACACACACGCACACAAGCACATCTAATAAACACATTTAACCTTACATGCAAGTAAACACAGAGTTGCATATGGAAATCTGCTCCTTGCAGAAAAAAAACATTTGTACACAAATTTTTAAAATTTGTTTGAAATCCTCACTGGAATACCTTGACTGTCACTGTTTTATATAAGAGTGTTAAAAATGTGTTTATCTCTCTTACCATTATTCATCAGCCTCATAAGACTACACTTGAACTCTGACAGCTGGTTTGACAACGCTGGCAAAGACTTTGTTGAATCACCCACTACAAGCACACACACAAGACATTATTCATTTACAGAAATAGGATCATAGTTAAAATTTGTTGTATTTCATACCATGAAATCTCATTTCTCAGCTCACTTCAGAGACACAGAACAATGCAATATGAGAGTATGAGAGGTAATGGACATAATACTATAGTAGCAGGGAGCATATGGAATACAAATGAGGAGGGCAAAAGAAGCATCCACAAATGCACATAGAGAGACGGTACCTTTATCCACTTCTCTCTGCATATTTGTTAGGAGGAACTGTAATCGATTTATTTCATGCTGTCTGTTGAAATCTGAAAGAAGTAGTTTATGTGTTTAGTTAGATGTGAACGTTTACTGCAAGTCAAGCTTCAATTTGCACACAGTCATTTAAAGGACAGGTTCACTGTTTTACACTTATAGCCTTGTTTCCTGGTCATTTATGATGAAATACAATGGTTAAATAAAAATTTTGACAAATGCCTCTGTTCCAAGAATTTTCGGTTGTTTGCGGTAGCCCCCACCCCCCACCTACAGAACAGTTGCATAGGTGCACTGCTAATCTTTTGTTTGGAAAGACATGAAACTCACTGAGTGGTCAGTAATGTTCACTGATATGCTGACACAAAAATGGAAGTTTACATACAGGTGTGATGGGTTTGAAAAAATAGGTCCACAAATGAGAATAAATGGTCAAAAGCCTGTGAAAATTCTCAGAACAGAGGTGTTTGTCAAAATTTGAATAATTAAGGACTATTTTGTGTTTTGTTGAGTTCCAATAATTTCTCCGTCAAGTGGGCTACCTGCACTGTTGACATAGGCTATGAACCAGAGGTTGCAATAAACGACTGTATTTGGGAGAAAATTGGTGTGCCCTTCAGCACTTGATGCCCTGTGTGCACAGCGTGATATGTATGGTACAAGTGACTGCCCTGCAATCATGCTTACAGCTATATGAGGTTAATAAGTTAACCAAGGTCAAGATGATTGCTAGAAATATACAAGTGTACAAATATTAAAGACTTGCTTGTCCCCTACCACCCTCCTAGAACCCTAAGATCCCAAAATGCGGGTGTTCTTGTAATCCCAAGAATCTACAATAAGCACCGTGCATCTCTCTTGTGGAATAATCCCCCCCCACACATCCGACAAGTGAACACTCTCAAGTACCTTTAAGTCTAGACTTAAAACCTTCCTCTTTACTGTTTCCCATAGTTACAGATTGTGCACTATAAATAATCACTCCTCACAGGTCCTTTTGGGAGGGACTGCCTCTGCTGTTGCCCCCAGTTGTGAGACATGGCGGCCACTGACCATCCCTGCAGTAGTGCTGGATTGCCATGCACCATACCTCAGTTATGCTGCTATAGGCTATTGCCGCCACAAACTTTTCATGTGTCATGCCGTACAACTCTCTTTCTTTTTCCCTCTCTCTTTTTACTTACATATATGTATGTATGCACAAATGATTCATATGATCACTGATGTGTAAGCCTGGCCTAACTCATTTGCTTCCTCTGTCCACAGTCATCTCTGCTGAGTGTCATCTCTGCCTCCTTCCGGCGGACTCCTGTCACCTTCCCCTCCTGAGTGGACTGCAACCAACACTACAGTAGGCCCATGCCAGGACCGACTCTCCATCCTAGAGGCCCTTCCTAGACGCCCTTGCCAGACCGACTCCTCTTCCCTGAGGCTTTGTGACTGACCCCCCTTACAATGGCACTGTCAAATGGACCTTTATTTTATCACTATGTCTGGCTACTACCACACTGTCCAGACACAATTCTTGATAACCACCTATGGACTGACCACCATCTAATGTTATGGGATATTATTTTGGAACTATTATGAACTTTAGCTAAAACCATGGACAACTTGTAGTCTATCACGGTTACTACTGATTGTAATTTTCCTGCATGCCCAAGGTTTCTTCCTAGACTAACTAAACATAAGGGAGTTTTTCCTTGCCCCTGTTTCTCTTGGGTGCTCCTTGTGCCATGAAGTGCCATGAGACAGTACTATTGTAAAAGGTGCTGTATAAATAACATTGAATTGAATTGAATTGAATACTGTATGTCTACATCGCCCTCTGTTGACAGTGTGTTGTAAAATCTGCAAGCACACCAGTGTCAATGCCTACAAACTGAGTTCTATCCCTGTAGTGTCCCCCCTCCCCCCCCAATTAAGTGTCTTTGATCAAAAAAGGCCTACAGGTTTGATGCATCTTGACAGTATAGTTATTGGTGCTCAAATCACAAATTTGATTTCAGTTATATTTTGATTATTGCCTTAGATTTATTATTTTTTACTTATTTATTACTTATTTTATTTACTTTATTTCATTTGTGCTATTAGCTATGAATTCAACAAGGTAGATTTGCAAACTTTAATTTGTTTCTTACTGTAATTCATGTAGGGTGTTTCCCCAAATTATCATTGAACAACCATTAAATGACTGACTGTCACTTTGGGTTCACTCAACAATGGCACTAGCGGTCTAGTTTTGCTAACCAAGCCTGACACAGAGGGCTTGCCTTTGATTTTAGCAGATAAAATGAAGGCCTGGAAGGTGTTGTTGAGGCTGGTCAGACTCTCCTCTACAGCAGAGAACCTTCCAGAAGACTGTCTATCTACACAGACATACACACACAGGCACATAAGGACAAGACAGTAAACCTAAAGATAAAATAAGTCAAACGGGCAAAAACAGGATATAAGTCATTTACAAGCACATGCACAATGCTCAAGAACAAGACCATACATGAAAATTGAACACAAACATGCATAATACTATTTAAGAACAGGATAAAGTGGAGCTGTGTGTCTGTGATACTCACTGTTCATGGCTACAGTGATGATAAGAGCCAGGAGTACGATGGCAGTAAGGGAGTAGATCACATATGGCCTCCACCGTGAAGCACCCACAGGTATTGTGAGACCTGGTTCTGATTCTAATGAACTCACACCACATGTGCAGAACACAGAACCCGATGTTGCTGTTAATGGTCTAGGAATTGTCCACATAATCCCAAGTTGCATCAGAGATCATTCTACTTGTACCAGATTACTTGAATGGTATTTGAATGCCTACTATTCATCTTTAAAGGTGATATGTGGAGCTTTCTCATTTAACATGTCAAAAAATCACTTTGAAGTACTGTGGCAAGAACACAGAGTGTGAAGAACACTCATTTGTATGTCTAAAATAACTATGCTCTGTGTAATCTAGACATCCCCTGAAGTTTGCAGGCAATTAGTTATTGCTGGAATGGCTCTCTTGTAATACTAGCCTGCCATATGCAACAGATGCAACGCAATTCAGTAGAAGAGTCTGGTGTGGGTGCATTCAAGATAACACATAGAACGCAAAGCTCCACATAGACCTCTCAATTAAAAATGGTAATGATTTTTATTATGTATGCAAGACTTGGCAAACTAACAGCAGAGAGGTCTTAGAGTAAGGTAGTTGGTTGTGATGGCAGCCACTGGACCTGCAGCAGCACTGTCATATTAGTAGCTGTGTCTCTACCTTTTCTCCAGAAAGCTTGCACATCACTGCTGTCTGTGTTGTGAAAATCATAACTGTACTCAGTAGTCACAGCAACTGCTCCATTTGTGTCGTCCTTCATTGCCAGTGTTGGAAGCCAGACCTAACAGACAGACAAACATGCAAACACATACTCAGTAACCTGTTTGCCATAAAAGATATGGAGACATGCATATGTATGCATTCATAAGATGTAGTGTGACCAGACTACAGCATGCAGGGTGCTTGCAGAGATGAAAACACCTGTTAATTCTTATGGGTGCATATTCTAGGTCTCAATAAATAGTGGTTCATCTTCATCAACCTATCCAGCATAAAGTTGAAAAGAAAAACCTGAAAAACCATCTCACTGAATGCTTAAACACTTACAGTGATTCTTTTGGCACCATTTCTGAAACTATTACAACAATCTATTCACAAAGTTTTTCAAACTAAAAGCACAATCAACGCTTTACAGTCAGTTTGAAATGTTGTAACACAATTTCTGCTAAACTGTAAACACAACCCATCGCACAACGCCCTTTTTGCGAAACTGTAAGCACAACTCTCAAACTGCACACTTGAATAGCTGTACACACTGGTGTCCTTTACTCCCACTATTCTGACAACTGCCTTCCTATATTGACACACATCAAAGCACCTTTTAATAATTACCACACTCAACATCTAGATCTTTAGCACAGCAGAAAAGACAAGTAAGGATTTGGTCTGGATTACAATATAGGACAATATTGGATAGAAAGTGAAATAGGCACACGTATTAGAGGAGCAGAGGAGGTGACAAAGGTAAGGTGGACTAAAAAAGTGCAAAGAAGGGAGAAAATGATAAATTATGAAATCTTTCAATTATCAAAATCTCTACCATAAACCTATAGGCTAAAACACAAAATTGGTATAGATAGATATATACTTTACATTTTATTGTTCTTTTCAGTTGTTTACACAATAAAATAAAAATGATAACACAATTAGCAAAATTCTACTCTCAAGGAGCAAAACACCAGTGCAGTTTTTGTGTTCACTGCATATTGACCGCCAAGGGGACAGATGAGGCCTTATGGGGTGCACTCTGACTTTATTTAGCCCATAGCCTAAATGTTTCCTCATTGCAAAACAGTACTGTAAATGCATTTTGCATTACAAAAAAATAGTCAGGATACAGCATCTAATATATGATAAAAACAATTAGGGAAAATCTACAATCAAAACATAAAATATTACAATAAAAATAAATGGGGGAAAAAACAACCTGCGTCTCTGGTTTCTGTCCTTTGTTGATATGAAACTCCAATCAGCCTGTTCCAACTCTGAACTGGCTTATGTTCCTTGTAACGTCATTAGACACTAGTGTTATCGATTTTGAGTCGTAGTGTTTAATTGGTGATATATGTGCCTGAATTGGGTTCACCTTTTTTGGTTAAGAACTTGCTATAATTAAGAAGTGCATCACAATGCAAAATGTGCCTTACTGTCTGAGAATGTGTTCAGAGTTTTACAAAAAGGGTAAATGGGTTTTGCAAAAGGCACCTATCTAGAATAAAGTAGTCTATGGTTTTGCAACAAAAGAGTTTAATTCAATAAATGTGTTCAGGCATAGTGTTTAGTGTTTTAGCAATTGTGAAAAACTAATATTGTGGGTTGTTTGTACTGTTGTGTACAAAATACCATTTAAAGCCACCTTACCATTAAAGAAGCGTGTTTACAACCGTTTAGCAAAATGTGTTTTTGCAAAGAGTACCAAAATTGTGTTTGTACGTAAATATACGTTTGCTGTTTTTTATTTCTGTGTAGTTTGCAAAAAGCCATACTGCCAAAGCAATAGAAAAAAAATTGCTACAACCTGCTACCAGCTAGATTTTTCTGCATGGTGCAATCCGCAAAAAGACTTGATATGTTTACAGATCCTTAATTATTAAATTAGAACAAGAAATTTTATCACCCAAAACACCTTTTATCACCTTGGAATATTGCAAATATAGTAATTTCTCTTGTTTTCGGGTCAGCCAAAGAACCTAAACAAATTATAGACTATTCAGAATAGAGGACCAGAAGAAGACAGCTCATATTACATCTGTTCTCAAATCATCACTGTTGCCTGTAGTTTTACAACTGTTTTTAAAATTCCCCACTAATCTAGTGCCCTTAGACCATTCAGGCCTACATTTACATGATTGCACTCCTACAAGACCACTCACATCCTTAGACTCTGGCCTCCTCATTGTTCCAAAGGTAAAGACAAAGATATTTAGTGTCTTCCACAATCAATGATCCCCTGAGTAAAGTTCACTACAGACACATAACAAAATAATGAAAATTACCTTAACATGTGCAATATTTGCAACCAATCAATATAATCAATATATAACCACACACTCCTGGCTGGTGACAGCTGCAACAAAAACAAGATGCCTGCATCCATGAACCGTGAGGGCTCACCATGGTAGACTACATGTGCTGCCAAGTGCTAACAACAGTTGTAAGCAACACGATTGCCCAAAGTCCAATCTAACTCTTATATCAAAGTTAAAGTCAAAAACTGTGGAAAAAACTGTGGAAAAGTTGCCAACACTCCATGAAGTTTTTTTGTCATGTTCCATGTCAATGTGTTGGTTTTGGTGATATGACTTCTCAGTACTTTGTAAGCTGTAAGGTAGTGAAGAATATTATAGGCCTACATTCTGAAAATCTAACTCAATTACTATTGTAGCCATCAAAAAATACTCTGAAGTAATCACTTAATCACTGCAACTGAATAGTTGTATTTAGCTACTTAAACCCCTGCAATTACTTATATTCCAAGGTGACAGTAAAAACTACTACAAACATGTACAAGTATTAGGCTACAACTACAGGCAGACATTTTCAGAAATTCTCAATTACACAATAAAGTCATTGAAATAGGACATTCTATGGGCTTGTTGTTGAAAACAAAACAATCTGATTGTAAGTTTTGCATTGAGAATTAATACAAACTTTAAAGTAGATAAAATATTAAAAGAATGTCACAGCCTAAAGTTTAAGACGGCTAAATTGAGTAACAATGGCTGAATTGAGTAACAATTAACTGGCACATGCAAAAATTACCTGACTAAATGGTCAAACATTCAGTGTTCAAATATTTAATTTTTGCATACACGTCGATTGTCTAAGTATTTGTTTTCATTGAGTTGTCTTAAACTAGAAGTTTGCAAAGAAATTAGAATTTTGAATCACTCCAAAAATCTGTCATTCCAACTGAAGGGCATGTTTACTGAATTTCAGTATCTCATATGATCTCATATCATCAGATCCAAGTCATATCTCCACACACCTGCTACTACTTAACACCCCCCTCTATGTTTCTGAGAAAAATAACACATTTTTCACCCTGAAGCAATTGTTAGAGTTCTATGCATACTCTCTCCACAACATTCACTGGAATTACTTGGTTACAGTATAACAGCTTTTATCACTTTACCATTTCAATTTTTCAACTACTTAGAACCCTATCTAACCAAGTATGACAAAAACAATTCAAAATTCTGAATGCACACAACCAATGTCACTGTTATACCATTAAAATAGAGTAAATGTTATGGCCACATGGAATAGTACTAACCTTGAGTGGAAAAATATACAAGTTGTCTGGTTCCAAATTTCAGTGGTATGACTCTATAGCTGTTTGTGTGTGTGCGTTTGTGTGTGAGTAGGCACATTTGCAAAGAGTGTGGGCAAAATGAGTCTGAGCCAATATAGCCAATCTTGCCCTTTGAGCAGTGTGTGCTTGTGGGTTTGTATGCATCTCATAGTCCTCTCACATCACAACAGAGAACACAATAGTTAAAACTATGTACTGACATATTCATATTGATACTTTTTCAAATGTTTGCGCTGTATAAATATAGTTAATAGGGTTTGAGTCAGTGTGGTTGTGTATGTTCGGTGTGCACTTACAAGTGCACTTTGAGTTGTAAATACAGTCTGTGTTTAACTTTAACCTAAAATCAACAGGACAAAATCCTATGCGTAGCCCAAATTTTTGTCCCCTGCATGTCCTACTTCCTAAAGGAAGTAGCGCACAGGATAAGAATGCATGTAAATTGCAGATTGTGACTATATGAAATGCTATTCACATAAAGAATAGCCTAGCTTCCCCTGAGACAAATAAAATAAGCAATGGTCAGAATTTACATTACCTGAGTATTTCAATTATCATAGGCTGTGTGTGTGGCCTGCTGTTCAACAGATCTGAAAAGGATCGGGGGCAGGGTGTGACCTAGGCCACTATCTTGTCTGAATGACAAGAAAAGAAAATCACTCTACAGTCAGCAGCCTATACAGTTAATACAACTATAGCAATCTGTGTCTCTATCACTTGGTCTTTATATAGGCCTAGACTAGGGGAGAATTTTACTTCACCACAGCAGGCCTGATTTCTGTCCTGCTTGGTCATGCTAAATAGATTAGACAATGATGGCATAATGTAACATAAGTCTACTTAATGCGTTATTACAGAGCTACAAAGACACTACCTCCATCATTAACAACTGACATCGGGCTGCCTTCAGAAACAATGGGCCTACTGTGGGAGCCAACATGCAGACCACTGCTCGAAAGCATTTTTTAAACCAAACTTTGTTTCACCTACACAAGATCATCTTTTCAACACACTTCAAGTCGCAGGGGTATGTGAACCAGTAGAGTGGGGGTCCACTACGCAAAGGATACACACAGACGACCACATAGTTTACCCCCACACCACCCCTCTGGCAAGAACAAGGAATTCTTCAGACGTGGCAACTGAGCTCCTAACTTTCGCCTCTTTCAAGAACTTTCCGTAGCCGCAGGTTGCGAAGATTCCTTCTCCATCTGTCTTTCTCTGATAGGCTACACGTCTACAGGCTCGCTGCCCTGACTGGCTAAGAACCTGTCCTTCAAAAAGCGTGCGTTGTGATTGGCTTTGACACGAGAAGAGAGGCCTGCCACTTCATGTTGACAAAAATGCTCTACTCCCAGATTTCGCGAGAGTTCTGATTGAGGAATAGACAGGGTACCCGAACTCATCCGCTCCCAAGCAGCTACCGAATCACCGGGGAACTGGGGATCTCCCGTCTCACGGCAGCGAGGAATTTAGATATTGGAGCAATGGATCCGTCTCTTTTGGCTGTGATTTGTGCATTATTGCTAGGCTGTATCGGTCACTCTTCGGCTGCTGATAGGAAATCAATGTCTCCAGGTATGTTATGTATAACGCCGCTACTACCGACAGTAGCTCAAACGGTGATAAGGTTAGCTATTTTCACTATTTCACATACTCCCTTTTCCTGCTTTTCATCTTTCTACTTGACCGCGTGTAGCCTCATGCGTACCGCCAACCAGTTTTGCATCACCAGCTTAATTGCAAAACACATTAAGGACAGAATTTAAGCGTTGGCAGAAGGTCGTTAGACGTAAGATGTGTATGAGAAAGATGCGCTTGCACGAACAAATTGGGCGATGCTGCGCCCTAATTGATTAGTAAACGTTATCCATTGGAAATGTACTTGTACTAACATAATGAAACAGCTATTTGTTATTTCTTTCACTGTTCTTCATACTCAGGGTGATCTCCACTTCACAGTTGAACTCTTCACTCTTCTCTCTTCTCGTTATTCTCTATGTGCGTCCTCTTTGGATGCGGCGTTGTAACATAGGTACGCATAGTCTATCAAATATATCTCTCGGGGCCTTCATTAACGCCCATAACTTTATACAGTTCTCTCTGCCCACGTCCTATTTTGACCTCTCAGCGTGACACGTTGTGGGAGACCATTCACACAATGCAATATATTTTGTTACATTGTAGTAAACAGTGAGCGTTTGAGAATATTACTTTCCTGGTCAAAGTTGCTCTGCCAAAAAAAGACTTCTGTAAACCAAAAGATCTGGTTCAATGGTTTTATTGATTCTCACGCGGATACACACTCACAGTGTCTTCAAGCCGGCTGTAGCTCAACGTCTAGAAAATTCTCTGAAGTTGGAAATAAGAGGGTTCTCTTTTTGTGATGTCACTTGGTTAGGTGAATGAGGGGGACTAAGAAGGATTTTCTATTTTTAGACTTTCCTTCTCCATATTCAGCTGTTCCAAACATTTTCTGTGAACAGGAAGTGGATTAGCAGCTTTCCTTCAATCTCCTCTCTTTTCTGCTGCTTCCCCACCCTTCTCATTCACAACTTCTGTATGTCTTTCTAATCCCATTTGCACTTTTTTTAATATTAGCATAGCTGTACCCTATACAAATCTCTTTCCTCCACTCATTTTACTGCATTCTTCTTCATCTTTATCATTGCCACAGCACCTCTCCTGTCTCCACCATGATCAGAATATCAAATTCTGTGTTTTGTTCTTGTTCTAAACATTTTTATGACGAAGAAAATCAAGATCACTGTATCAGTACAACAAACAACAAACATACATGCATACGTGTGCCACTGCACAAACACACACTCACACACACGTGTTCCTCTCTCATGCTCTTCTTGTATGAATTTTGTAGACAATTTGTTGGTGATCACAGCTGCCACAGAGGAGACAGATGGCTTCAGACGATTCATGAGAACTGCCAATGAGTTCAATTATACCGTGAAGGTAGTTACACACACCGCTTTCTCACCACACTTATAAGGAATACAAAATCCAAATAAGGAAATGCCTGAGCAGGTTTTTTGTTCTTTCTTGCAGACACTCTCACGCCCTCCGACTTTTCTCTGACCTGTATCTAATCTGACCTCATGTAGATAATGAAGAGCATTTTAATGACTCTGACCTTGCCTGAAACAAGGACAGGTAGCTAGTACACTGAGGGGGAAGCCCTGCTGTAGGTTATTTATAATTTTAGAACACGATTGATTGAGTAATGTGTGTGTGTTTGTTTGAGGGGTTTACGGTTTGTTTTTGTCTAAACGTGATTGTTCAAAGTATAGGTGGCTTCTGCAGTAATATGTTGACCTGTGTGTGTGTGTGTGTGTGTGTGTGTTTGCACAGGTCCTTGGCCTTGGGGAAGAGTGGAAAGGAGGTGATGTGGCACACACGGTAGGTGGCGGTCAGAAGGTGCGCTGGCTTAAGAATGAACTCCAGAAGCACGTCGCCAAAGAGGACCTCATTATTCTGTTTGTGGACAGGTCAGTCACCAGTATTTCTTGGAGTGTGGGACATCTCTCCTGCTGATTTTAAAGTAAATGACATACATAAGGAACCTCCTCCCTCTCTACATCTTTTATAACAAACAGAAGTGAACCATTTAGGAGGAAAATAGATATCACAAAGTTCCTGAGGACTTTCTCAAATGTTTTTGCATTTTGTTTATGCGTGATATTGTGGGGTGGTGGTGTTGAAATGATCCACCATATCAGGTTGGTACCAATCTTAGATGGTGCTTCCTCTTCTGGATGTATAGGGGTAAGGCTGGTAGGGTGCTGACGGACACAGAGCTGTGCACGCACCCAGTGTGTGCTGTGCACGCTGTGATCCCTCGGCATACATACTCAAACAGTTTGCAGTAAACTACCAACACTGTTTTTGGCAAGATGGAGTTTGAATTGTCTTCTTGATCTGTGGCTGTAGTTTGAGTAGGCCACTTGATTCCCAGTTGTACTGATGTACTGATCTGGATTTTCATCGTCATAAAAATGTTTAGAAGTCATTGTTTTGGTTGACTGACCTGTTATGGCAAAAACTTTGATTTTCCCTACCCCACCTAGCGTTTCCTTCCAGAAAACCATCTATGCAACATTTTGAAAAGTGGCTTCTCTTTTGTTAACAACAGTATTTGAATCTTATCGTGTTCTTTCTCTAAGGAGCTTCCCCTACAGCTTCTGGGTGCATAATACAACAGCAGTGCAAACAAGAAAACCAGGGTTGCTGAGCACTTCTTTAACCAAGGGTTCTATGCTAAGGCATCTCATATTTGCAGACACGTGTTGGGCACTTCACTAGACACAAGTATAGAATCGCCTTCTGGATGTCTTACAATGTGTTGTGTGATGGTTCCTGCATTAGTGAAAACGACACTTTGCCATGCGTCTGCCATACAGAGTGAACAATCCTGGCAATAAGTGAAATTCACTCAGTATCGCTGTTCCCCCTCAGGTTGGCTTCTACTCACGCAGAGATCACACTCGTGCTCTTAGCATGCAGCCACAAAATGTTGGTGGGAAGCTGTGTTGATGCAATATTTTACACATGCACAGCAAATGTAGCTTGCACATAGTACATGGTATTAAAACAGAAACTTTCTGAGTTCCCACATTGGTCTTAAATCTGTTTCTGTGGAGGGTTGTCTGCAGACTACTCTTGATAGTACACACCCATTACTAACATAACAGTTTACTTTTGCATAAATTGCCCACTTTTGCATTGTAGACACAGGCTTTAATGAAATAGCAATCAGCAATGACAACAAGGTTAACAACTTCTGTGATTTAATATTTGTGCTGAAATCAGTAGTAAGACTGGAAAATTAGCTCATAGTTGTCTTGTCATGGGTCATGTGACAGGTGTATGACCAATCAGAGGTCATTATTTCCATGCACGAGTGGATTCAGGTGTCAAAACTAAATGGTGTGTTTTCAGACAAATCAGTGGTAAACAGTGTTTTCAAATTGTTATACTTAAAGGAATATCAGGCAACATTTTTAGGTTCATTTGCCAGCTTCATAGTCACTTTGATGGTTAAATGGCTCATTGTGGAGTGAATGAAGGCTCTCTCGGCGCTTTCTATCATTTAATCGCAGTTACAAGCACTTGCAATTTGAAAGCACAAGCTGGCGTTAAACAAAACCTAAACTGAATGAAACTGAAATCACATCTGTTACCTTGTTAGTCAACATAACTCCATGAAAATGATCCTATGCTTTGGTTTGCCAACAAATTGTCATGGATTGGTGAGAATGTACAATGCAGTTGCAATTTTTTGTAATCAGCACCTGTAGGGGGAGCTCCAGAGGGGAAAAAATGCATGCCTCCCTGGTACCACTTTAAGGAAAATGAAACCAATACATTAATATGGATTAGGTGTGCAAACACAGTAAAGATTTTGTGGATTCTCTAGAAACTGCATTAATTTGGATATAGCCTAAGAAAGACTGATAAATGGTATCTAGTAGAGGTAGAGAAAAAGCATGAAAAAAGAAAATGAGGTATTGGCTGTTAACCTAGTGGTAACAGTAGTGCATGATACCTGAAAAGCTGTGGGGAAAAATGTAGTTTGTGTGACCTCATTTTCTTTCTTCACCGTGTGTGTGTGTGTGTGTCTGTCTCTCTCTCTCTCTGTGTTCTTGTGTGTTTGTATTATGTAATGAACTCCCTGTCCTTATTATTCCCATCTCTTCATCCTCTATCATATTTCGCATTCTGATTGTGTGTGTTTCAATGTGACTTGGACGCAGTGGGCCACCAACGCCCTCCCTTTATTTACAATGCACTTTTTATCCACCTGCAACATTACACCTGACACACACACACACACACACACACACACACACACCAGTGCACACAGTCAGTTTCCAACATGTTTGTTTATTATTTTAGGCAGTGGCAGCTTAGCTTTTGAACACTGCAGAATTGCTGAGACTCATGGACAAAACTGTGGTCATATCAGGACCAGTTTGATAAAGCGGCAGTGCACTTCTTTTAAAGATGCCCTGTGCTGTTCCTGGCCTTTTGGTCACTATATGAGCTCCTCTTGTACTCAATGATTGTTTGTCATTTACACCAATATCTTAGATTCACACCAGTACATGTAGATTTGCACACTTGGGCTGATTTCTCCGTTGGGAGACAGGTGAGACTAGCGCCTTGGTTTGCCATTCAAGTGACAACAGAGGCATTCATATGCGCAGAACCCTGCACCTCCACTGCCACAGACACACATCTTATGAAACCTGGCAGGCTTATAAATGGGAAATTAGCAACTTATTACACAATAACACAATAAAACACATTATTACACAATGTAATTTACTCCATATTTACTTATTAAATATGTCTGTGCAAGATCTGATATCAGCTGCTGTTGTACAACCTGTGGCAGTGAAGAGAAACGTCGTTGTGCATGTGCTGCCGCTGCAGGTTGGAGAGTGTTTGCATTCCAGCTGGTCTGTCATCTGGAAATATCTTGCATTGAGTTTGCTGGCATGCTGTGAATAACAGCTGTGAAATGACACTCTTGGGTGGTCAGGGGACAGAGGGACTAGAGACAGTCCCACAGTGAGAGTTCGGCTGGCTCTGTTGACTCGTGGCTGACACAAGGTACTGATGTAAATGACAGGGTTAGCCTGGAATAGTTCGAGCCAGCTTGACTCTCTCTCTCTCTCTCTCTCTCTCTCTCTCTCTCTCTCGCTTTAACACTCCCTCTCTACTGCTTGTACTCTCTCCTTTCATCTTCTGTTTCATAAGGATGGCTATACTGTAATTAGTTTCCTTGGTGATTTTTAGTAACATACCCCACCCACAATGTATGGTGCATAAACACACAGACTCACATACACACATTCACACAAACACATGCACACACACTCATACTCAAACAAGCACACACGCGCAAGCGCACAGTGATGCATGATGATGATGGCATGTATTTAACTAACTCTTTTGGTTAGCCTCCTAAAATAATGTCAGTGATTAAAAGGAGCTAGGCTTCTTTTCACCCACAGACACCAAGGACACACACATTTATACACATTTATGCACAAGTGCTGCTTCCCAAGACATTTTTATGTAAAGATGACAGTCCAAAACAACATCTGAGATTATTTACAAAGCTTTCACTGTGAATTAGCAAGTTGCTAACTATACCTATGAATAGGATGCTGGCTCACTGGCTGGTTGATGAAGGGGGACTAAAGCGCATGGAATCGAGGGAGAGTAAATAGAGGGGGTGTCAACCATCTATGTCTCTTTGCCTTTGTTTCACTGTAATGTAACATTTTCTGTGCCAGGATTTGCAAGTGATTGTGAAGTTATCTAATTCTCTTCCTCCCTCTCCCTTTGTCCTGTGTGTGTAGCTATGATGTGATCTTTGCCAGTGGGCCTAAGGAGCTGCTGCGCAAGTTTGTGCACCTGGGTCACAGGGTGGTGTTCTCCGCCGAGGGCTTCTGCTGGCCTGACCAGCGCCTGGCTCCAAAATACCCACCAGTCCACAATGGCAAACGCTACCTCAACTCAGGAGGTGGGTGCACATGTGCTCACACACACATACACACACACACACACATACACACACACACACACACATACACTGCATTACTTTCAACCACATGACATTCTCCAGAAGAACAAAGAATTTTTACTGCTGTAGCAATGAATCACTGGTGATTCTAATTTAGTGGCTCAGCTATACACATGCCCTTAATACAGGCCCTAGGTCTGCCAAAAACAGAAGAAAAATCATGAAAATATTATTATTGATAAAAACATGAGAACAGAACTAAGACACTATAATGATGACATCATGTAATGCTGCAGGAGAATTCGTTGACTAACTGCAAGTGCATAAGTATATATTTGACTGAAGAGTGTGTGTGTGTGTGTGTGTTTGTTTGTGTGTGTGCACATTATCTGTGTATAGGTTTCATTGGCTATGCTCCTGATCTCTATAATATCGTGAAGCAGTGGAAGTTCAAAGATAATGATGATGACCAGCTGTTTTACACCAAGATCTACCTCGACAAAGAACAAAGGGTAAGAGTGAGTGAGTGCGTGTCTGTGTGAGTATTTGTGTACCCTTAAAAGAGAACACCAGCCATTCTCAACCCATAGCCAGTTGTTTGACATCACTAAGTGCTGTCAGTAGGAGAAAGACTGGGAATATTTGGTACACAGGCCAAATAGCAAACAGACAACTGAAGCTAACTAATGGGAACAAGTAGACTGGAACTGATACTGTGTTAACTTGCCCCCATTGATTAGCTTAATATACCAAATTGTACCAAAATTGGTGTACCAAATTTGATTGTGTTTTTTCCTCCTGACAGGACTCAGTGATCTTGAGCAACAGAGCTGTGTGTTGAAATTGAAAATGGCCTTTAAGTTTTCCTTTAGCTGGCATTTATCTGGCATGTCTGCTTTATTGATGTGTGTAAACAATTGACTCTCTGTGGGTATCTTACCACAGACACGGTTTAACATGACACTGGACCACCGCTCTCATCTCATTCAGAATCTTAATGGTGCCCTTGGTGAGAACAAGCTTTCTCTCTCTTTCTTTCTCTCTTTCTCTCTCTCACTTTTTCCATCTTTCTATCTTTGACATATAGCCAGAGAGAGCAAGACCATTAAACTGACCTTAGTCATTATTTTTGCAGAGGAAGTGGTGTTGAAGTTTGAGAAAGCTCGTGTGCGTGCACGGAATGTGGCCTATGACACCCTTCCTGTCATCATCCACGGGAACGGACCCACCAAGGTAAATACAGAGCAAGCAGTTTGTTTCAGGCAAAGCTCTCCAAGCAAATAGACAGAGTGTTACTTTATCAGTTCAACTCTGATTTGCTGCTGTATGTTCCTTCAGTTGCAGCTCAATTATCTTGGCAATTATGTTCCAACTGCCTGGACCTACGAGAACGGCTGTGGAATCTGTGATGATGATCTCCTGCTCTTCAATGACGTTCCGGTATGTTGGTGTACATGCTTTGCTTCTGTCTGTGTGTGTGTGTCTATAAATTTATGAATGTGGCGAGTGGTGAGAAGGTGTTAACAGAACACAGTGATCATGTTTTGAACCATTTGAACTTTCAGAACCAGCTGGATCGTTTCCAGTTTGTGTTTCGTTTCATCTGTGTTCTTGTGTGATTGTGCAAAGGGATGTTTGTTTAGAATTTGTCCTATAATATCTCATTCTCATGGATGTGTGTGTGTGTGTGTGTATGTGTGTGTGTGTGTGTGTGTGTATGTTTACAGGATGAAGAAATGCCTATAATCAACATTGGGGTGTTTATCGAGCAGCCGACTCCTTTCATGGAGGAGTTTCTTGAGCGTCTGACAACCCTCAACTATCCACACACACGCCTGCGTCTGTTCATACATAATAATGTGTGTACATCCTGAAGTACTTTACCAGTCCTCTGCTCATTCTAGATATCTCTTTCACAGTATAGAATAGAGTATTGAGTAAAAATGTGTGTGACTACATGTCTACTAGTATTAGCTGAAGATTTGATGACAAATCCATGCTGAACACTATTCATTACTAAATTTTTTAGGGTTCCCATAGTTTCACTTGAGACTGTAAACACTATATACATTATCCTGCATTGTATAGGCCTGTACAATTTAGGCACACAATACTCAGCATCCATTCATACACAAGAATACACCTGAATATGAATTGCCTATTGGTTTAGCATGGCCTTCTTCTGTATTGTATCGTGCTCCAAAAAGTCCAGTTCTTTTTGTTGCTTACTTTTGTTTGATTTTGTGTGTGTGTTTATGTGTGTGTGTTTGTGCGTGTGTGTGTGTGTGTGCATATGCATGTAGGTGGTGTACCATGAGCGACACATTGAGCAGTTTTGGGCCCGTCACCGTTCCCTGTTTCCCTCAGCAACTATCATAGGCCCAGAGGAGAACATGGGGCAGGCTGAGGCCAGAACCCTGGCAGTGTGAGTTCTCCAGTTCAAGCCCATACTAGATCTACACTGAAGAAGTGCTACCACAAAAGCCTAAGCACTTGTACTAATCTATCCCTATATTAACGCTGCATCCCAGCTACTCCAGTGCTCTATCATGTAAACCCATGCTAAACCTGGATCCCTTATTTAAACCTGTTCTAAATCAGTTAGAGGTCTGTTGTTCCTTATTTAATCCCTTTGTTCCCTGATCCCCAACCAAACAAACATGTCCATCCAGCCATCCTCCTCTGACATTGTACAGTACTTGGTGCAGCTTGGATCTGAAGGCAAACTGTATTCCACCCATTGGATAATTGTTTCCTTCTCTAATATATTAAAAACCTGCCCTTATGTACACCTCTACCAGACTGTATGCTTGGATCTGAAGGCAGACTGTATTCCACCCATTGGATAATTGTTTCCTTCTCTAATATATTAAAAACCTGCCCTTATGTACACCTCTACCAGACTGTATGCCTCTACAAGTCTTTGAGAGTTTGACTGTGAAGATTTTAAAGTGTGTGTGTGTGCGTGTGTATAGGGAGGCCTGCAAGAAGGACCCCAGCTGTGACTACTACTTCAGCATTGACTCGGAGGTGGCTGTGGTCAACCCTGACATCCTGCGCATCCTCATTGAGGAAAACAAGTATGACCCCCTCACCCACAACTCAGTCCAACCCACTGTGTCAGATATGGAACACTGACCTCTGCTGTTCTCCATGCACACACACACACTCACACACACACTCACACACACACTCACACACAGACTCAAGTGTATTCACTGTATTTTGATAGCATATAACACAACAGGCTTTTCCATTGTCTCAGGCCTGTGATAGCTCCCATGCTGTCTCGCCATGGGAAGCTCTGGTCCAACTTCTGGGGCGCTCTGAGCCCTGAGGGTTTCTACTCACGCTCTGAGGACTACATCGACATCGTCCAGGGCAAACGCATGTGAGTCCCCCCCTCTGTGCTCATGTACAGTATGGGTGTGTGTGTGTGTGTGTGTTGGGGGGGGCGGTATTTGGATGTGGTTGTGTGGATCAAAGCCAAATTTTCACAGGCAATTCATAGTGAGTCTATTGAAGTAGAATATAACCTAAAGAACAGACCTCCCTTTTAGTCTGTATGTCATGTCAATTTCCTTGTGGTTTTGTGTGGGTTTCCATTAACATTGTATCTGGATCTTTGACACAATTTGTGTGTGTGTGTGTGTGTGTGTGTGTGTGTGTGTGCGCTCACACGTGTCTCCTTCAGTGGCCTGTGGAATGTGCCTTACCTGACTCAGGTGTACCTGATCCAAGGCTCCATACTCCGCTCTCGCCTTAAGGCAGTCGACCTCTATCAGCAGGAAGGCATGGATCCGGACATGGCATTCTGCCGCTCTGTCCGAGACCAGGTGTGTTTGTGTGTGTGACTGTGCATGGCTTTGCTAAATGATGACAACCTATCCAAGGACATTATTATGTTTACCACTAAAACCATATTACAGATTTGACTTTTTTTCTTTAAGCCATTTGGGTCAGTGCCATACCTTCATCGCGCACGCATGCCCACTGTGAATGTTTGTCATGCAGGCACCAGGTTTTGCATAGCACAGCGTGACAACAGTAGACTGCAGTCATAGATTTGATTACTGCCCGCTAAAAGGACATAGCTGTGTATCTGAGGAATGTGTGGGTAGAGTTGTATGCAAATGTTTGGCAGTCCTGGACATTTGCCTCATTTTTGTGGTATTTTCTTTAGTATGTTCATTAAATAAAATATTGGCATCAGCATTCAGAGAAGTATTCATTTCAGTATCTACAATATTCTCTACCACAGCTGTTGTACTGTATAGTTTTCATGAAAAATTAATAAAAAAAAAACGATTGTGGTGTAATTTGCCCTGGGGGTACCCTAACCATTGCATCCACTGCATGTGAGCAGGTGCCGCTGCTTAGGGAGCATGCATTCATAGGAGTTGCACAAAGTGATGATTGCTGTTGTTTGTCTGTGTGCAGGGTGTGTTCATGTTTGTGTCGAACAGAGACGAGTTTGGGCGCCTCGTCTCCACCACCAACTACAACACCAGTCGCCTCTACCCAGACATGTGGCAGATCTTCGACAATCCTGTGGTATGGAGTAACACATGCAGTGTAAACATACTCACATGCTCACTCATGGTTACACATTCACACCGAGTGTTACCTTGAGAGTGTTACTGATGATGCCAAACATTTTTCAGAGGGCCAGATGTACTGGGCCAAACATATTTCAGAGGGCCAGATGCACTGTGATTGTGGCAAATATTCTGCTGCGTCTGCCATTAGTGAGCTTGCATAAACTGCACATTGTACTTTCTCCTTATCCAAACCTGAATCAGCTCATCTTGTCATTAGTTCTTTATGTTTGCCCCTCTTATGGAATATGCACTGGCAAGACTGTGCTTAAAAGGGTTGTTGGGATGAGTTAACCCATTAGGTTTGATTAGGAAAAATACAACACATGTTAAGATGTAACAATACATGTCACAATGAGATGTTTTCAAGCAGAGATAAAGCAGGGTAGAGATTCTTCTCCACTTAGAAATATGGCAATTAACATCAAAGTCAAATAGGTATAGGCTATGGGTTGGGGAAGTCTAAGAAACGAAAGATATCAAAAAAGCACTTTAAACATTAGAAAATATTGCCTTTGAAAGGCAAAATTAAATATTGCCTGTGAAATAGCACAAATGTGCACACACGATGCTTTGAGTAGTGGTCCTAATGAAGTTTTTTCACTTCATACATTTAGTGGCAGTCTGAATTACTCCTTCTTTTAAAAAACACATTTTTTTTCATACATTTAAAGGCAGTCTGAATTACACCTGCTTTTAAAAAACACATTTTTATCCTCTGAATTTCTGCTACCCTGTCCTATTTTTCCTCTCTTTCTACTCTACTGTCTCCCCATTTCTTCTCTCCCTGCCTTTGTCCTGCAGGACTGGAAGGAGAAGTATGTCCATGAGAATTACTCAAAGATCTTTGAGGATGATGAGAATGTCGTGGAGCAGGTATGATTTCCCAGAATGCATCAGCATAAACTTTCTAGTTAGAGCTCAGTTCATCACAGAACATCTGTCTGATTTCAGCCCGTTTTTTTGTTTCCCTTCATAGTGGCAGGGTTCATATTTTTTGATCAAAATAGTTTTGCTTGTACCCTATGTGAATTATAAATCAAAGTTCCTCTTCCTCTGTAGTGGATTAGAAAAGTCTGTGTTGATTGTTGTTGTTGGTGCTCTAAATTGACCTGGGCTGATACTTGACAGCGATGGATCATGCACTCTCTATATATATACATGTTCTCTACGATTGATCTTATGAACGTCTCGTTGGCTTTCCTGTGTGTTTACTGAACATGCATGCGTAGTGTTACTAGTATGGATCATGTATGATTGCGTAAATGTGAATTCTTAAGCGACATTCCTAAAGAACAATGGTTTCGGGAAAAAAAAGGTCTGAAAGCATAAAACATTCTTAAGAACTTTACAAACTACTAAGCCTTAAGATGTTTTTTTGGAAACTGGGCCCAGGGTTGTCCATGAATGTTGTTGTGGACAACCACTGTTGATAGATGAAGTGCTCTGTGTGTTGCCTTCTTTCCTTCAGCCCTGCCCAGATGTATACTGGTTTCCGGCGTTTTCTGAGCGTATGTGTGACGAGCTGATTGAGACCATGGAAGACTTTGGAGAATGGTCCAATGGGAGGCACAAGGTGTGCATGTTTCCCTGTAAACTGGTGACATGGCATGCCTTTTAAGTGCATGATGTTTTGTATAAATCTTTTTATGTGTTGCCATTTGTATATACATGAGCATTGATTTTGATATTTACACTGGTTACTACGCTGTTATGTGTTGGGTGTGTGTGCATGTATACATTTTGATTTATCTACCTGTGTGAGTATTTGCAAGCTCCTCATATACACCTTAACAGTGGGATGCTGAATGCAAATAAGAATGTTATTTTGTCTTTGTGTGTGTGCCAGGATGAGCGTCTGGCTGGAGGTTATGAAAATGTGCCCACAGTGGACATCCACATGAACCAGATCCAGTTTGAGAGGGAGTGGCTTAAGTTCCTAAAGGAGTACATTGTGCCCGTCACAGAGAAACTTTACCCAGGCTACTACCCAAAAGTATGTCTGAGTATGCAGTATTCATGAAAATAATCTGCAGCTGTATTATAGCTTCAAAGATGTTTTACCTATCTGTGCAAAGTTTACACTAATATGACATTGTTAAACATCCCCGTCAATGTGTGTGTGTGTGTGTGTGTGTATGTGTGTACCTGTTTGCCAAATGTGTGAGTGCAGGCCAAGGCAATCATGAACTTTGTTGTGCGGTACCGTCCAGATGAGCAGCCCTTTCTGAGACCCCATCATGACTCCTCCACATTCACCGTCAATATCGCCCTCAACAGCAAGGGCAAAGACTACCAGGTACACACATTCAGACACATTAAATCTGAGACAATGGATTAATCAGTCTTATTATAATATAGCCTGTGTTATAGCCTGTAACAGGAAAGTAATGTCCAAGATATCCTATGCAAGACATTGAGTTCCCCCTACAGACACCGATTATATATACTAAATTCTTTCTAATACATGTGGATTTGTTAAACCATATGATCATTTTTGAGTTATGTTGCTATGACAAGGTAACACAACTCTGTAAGGCTCATGTGTGAGTTTCATTGTTCTGCAATGAGCCAATGGCATCTTGTGAACTCGGTAAATTTGCCTAGAGACTGTAGAGGGAGCAGAGAGTTTTTGCTCCCAGTCATCTAACCATAAAAGTGCCTCCAAAGGTGGTAAATTACCCTAAATTCGTTGCATAGTGGATCTTTAAAGAAAGCACGCTCAATTAATAAAGTCAATTAATGATGATCAACACTGCTGCTACTGCAACTACCTGCCAGGTTACTGTGACATACAAAAATGATGGTGATGATAATGCTGGTAATGGTAACAGTTATTGTTCATGGAAATTTGTATATATTATAGGCTCTTAGCACGAAGACTGGGTTATCAAGAGCTGAGTTTTAACTGTATTTTATGTAACGGTCACTGTACTGAGCCTGATCAAAAAATTCTTCCCATTTGCAGGGGGGCGGCTGCCGGTTCCTGAGGTATGATTGTAAAGTGGAATCACCACGCAAGGGCTGGTCCTTCATGCACCCTGGCCGCCTCACCCACTACCACGAGGGCCTGCCCACCACCCAGGGCACACGTTACATCATGGTGTCCTTTGTAGACCCCTAACAGTGTGGGATTGGGTTAAATGTGTGTGTTAGTCTCTTTCTTTGTTTTGGTCTTCATCATGGTGTCAGTAACAGACTTGCAATATCTTTTGTGTGTGTGTGTGTGTGTGTGAGTGTGAGTGTGTGTGTGTGTGTGTGTGTGCGTGCGTGCGTGTGTGTGTTAGTGATCTGTTGTTTTAAGGGGCATCTCTCTTGTATGGTAGTCCATTCCTCCTCTTGAACACCTGGCCTCCAGCCTTGCAGCCCTGATAGCACCAGTCTGGCCCGTGGGTGTGCCACACAGGCCTGTAGAGATCCTAGCCCAAACAATCCACCTGACTAGAGCACATCCACCATGGAGTCCTCTGCTACCTACCACCCTCTACCACCACCATCAGACAGTAGATCAGGTCTAGGACCCTGCTTACACGTAGCTGGATATCTATAAAAACGCATATTTATTTATGTGGTTGAACCTATCATTTACACGTAAATAGAGGTTTCAGTCACTGAAAATGGCTTCTTTGAAAACTTCGGTCAAAGTGGAAATCTCTGAAAACTCCGGCTTCAGATACTACATGTAAATGGGGAAAAGTTTTAGCAGACGGTCCCTCCTTGGTTTTCAGATCTCTGGTTGGCTTTCAATTTGTTTGACATGTTTTTGACAGCCTCCCCTCGCTGTTTTTGAGCATTGTGTAAACAGAATTATTTTCTAACCTGAGGAAGAAAAATATACCCGTTTTCATAAATACCCAGGTATGTGTAAACAAAGTCTAGTTCAGGGGCAACCCTCTGCTCTCTTTCATGCAGCCTGCCATGAAGTCAAAAAAATGTATTTAATGTGGTCCACTGTTATATTAATCTAATATTACACTGTATATCCATCACACATCATAGTTTCAGTACTGGTGTGACATGTTTGTTAATAGTATCATTAAACAGTGTAGCATTAGACGACCTACGGGTTTTCTGATCTAAAACACAGTCGCCTTTTCACTTGAAACTGGTTAAAAACTAGTGCTCTTAATTTTGCATTGGCTCTTGGCAGCTTACATTTTCAGTCTGTAGCCCGTGCGAAGAAGAGTTTGGCCACCTCTGGTGTAGATGGAGGAGTTGGATGTCCCTACTGAAGAGAATGCCATACATACCTACATATGCAATTACATCTATGCAGTACCACTGTGATCCACTTAATTTTTTAAATTTTTTTGGACCTTTGACCACCCACCTGTAGCACTGTGTATGATTCACCTCAGTGTTTTACAGAAATCTTTTGGTAAGATAAAGTCAGTCATTTCGTTAGAAGTTAGCTCTTTTGAAACATATTTGTTGTCCCCTTCTTCATCTGTCCGTCCACGCATGCAGCCTTGGCTTAGACCCATGAAAGTGTTTGTCTTAATTGGTTAGATTACCAGGACCATATACTTGGGCTTTCTTTTTATTTTCTCTTTATTTTTTATTTTCACCCATCATATACTGTATACAATTGAAAATGAAGAGGATGTCACAAAATGTTAGAGAAAGATTTCGGAATAGAAATTGCTGACTTTATCTGTAACATCTTGTCCTATTTTAGCCGCTAATGTTGAAGAATTGGCAGCAGGATGACTTGAAATGCTAACCTCCAGAACATGGATCAGTAACTTGCTCTTTCTTACACATCAGGATCTGTATTGTGGACAGCATGTAGTCATACCTTTACATTGTGAAGAAATTACACCAAAATTAGTTATGAAGAGAGCTGCCATGTCTTTAGATTCTGCACAGCGAGCCTGAGCCTGTATAGCTCACTGTTAGCAAGTCCATGCAGAATATTTGGCCTAATCTGCTTTGTGGCGTGGTTTTATTAAGTCACTTCACTTTTAGGTGACTCATCAATATTGATACAGCTTAAAAACATTGTTATACTGTACACAAGCATTTCTTGTCCTATGACACTTTAAAAACTGTTCCTCTCTTTTCATTGGAAACAGTATAATTACTAAATGACTTTACACAGCTTTGGTCTGTGGATCACCCAGTTCATGGCTGGAGAACACTGATGTGTCTGTCTGAGAGTTGTGAGTTGGATGTGTCCTGACATTTCTACTGGCACTGCAATGAGAGCCAAGTGTTGCCTTGTATTGCCTTGATGACTTGTGTTGCTCTAGAAAGTTCCAGTGGTTATGTGTGTAGCTGGTTATTGTCAGTGTGAGTGCATTTTGTTGGGCAGGTCAACCAGTTGAGGTGGTCATGATTGATGAAGCCGATAGTCATATGTATAAACTCATGTTTGATAAAACTGATGTTTGGTGTTTTTTAACACTCCGCAGTTGGAATAAAATGTAGTTTTTTATTCTTATTTTATATTTTGCTACCAACCAAAACAACTTTATGTGAATAAATAATGAATATTTTGAAATGGATTACAATAGGAAATGGAAAAGTATCAGTTTCATTACAAAAAAGAAAAAAGTTTTAAGACGAGTGTGTTGGAAAATTCTGCCTTATTTGTGATGTTACTTCTGCCTGTACAAAGTGCCATTAAATTATTTTCTTGAAAATAAAGATTTGACATTTTGATTGTATGGTTAGATTTTGCCCTCTGTCACTTCTACAGTAAGTATATGACGTGGAAATTCTTAGATTGGAAAAAGCAATGCCGTTTAAAGATCCAACATTATGCCTGTATTGCTTTCCTGAGACAGTATTTCGGTTTACACTGTGAGACAGCGTACTGTACATTTATCGTGTTCTTAAAGCCGTTAGTTTAACAATATCCCATATAACAGTCTCCATCGACCTCGTAAAAAAGCATGCGTTTACAGACTGCATGTATGGCCCTAACAGTAAGTGACCACCGAGGTTGTAGAGTTTGGGTGCCTAGGTATGTACAGCACTTCAGCGTTAATCCGCTGCAGTAGGGTCATGAGGGAATTTCTGCGTGATTCTGATTCCAGCAGTCTGTTGGAGCCGTCTGTTACAGTCGTGGATCAATTCGTTAATTGTGAAACTAAATTCTCCGCTGGTAATGACGCAATCAGAATGGGAGCTTTGAGATGCCGAAGACTGCGGACTCGCGGACTCGTTTTAATAAAGCAGTTGCTACCAGCGACAACCCCTGGACCCAGAGTCATAAAACGGCGTCAATTATTAATGCACTTGCGCACAGGCTTGGGAGCGACAGGTCACGGCCAGGTAAGTAGGCTTAGGCGAAAATAAAATAAAATACTTACGTTTGGCCTAGTCATCTACAAAATACGTAGGTTATAGATAATACGGATGAAATGTTAACATCTTTAAAAATAGACGTGCTTCAGAAGTGCATGAGTTGGTTAGTCCGCAAGAATGAAAGGACTGAAGGAAGGTATTGTTAGGCTGTGAAGGGCGTATGCATGTGAAAGTGCACCAGGTATGTGTTTTGAGACGAAGATGTCTGTTGTCTGAGTGTGGTAATGACTGGTGAATTGCCGCGTTGGTTTGGTTATTTAGGCTACAGTAAGGCGTAATTAGGTGAAGTAGAAATTAGTCTTTTCAAAGATTTTCCTTTATAGCTTTTTACTAGTCCAGAGCTCTGGCGTTCGTGGCTTGGACTGAAAAGTTTTAAAAACTTTATAGGCTATAGGCCTTATGTCCTCTTCGGTTAACACTAAAGGAGTCATAGATTGCAGAGATGCAATTGAGTCTGTGCGTCTTCATTAGCTACATTTTTTCATTGTCTGATTGGAAACCGTTTGAACCTGTCGGGAATTCTGTAGAAACAAGTAATATATATGTATGTGTGTATACAGAAATAGGATAGAGCATGCAGCAGAGTGTTGTGGTATAAAAAGAAAGTGTAAGCACCAGTAAGAGAGTTAGGTGCATACCAGTAGATTCCTCTCTGAAAACTGTGTTGAAACCATGTTCATCGTAAAAGGACAGAGACTGAGGTCTCGCATAGGACAGGCTCTGTGCCAGCTACATCATCTACTAGTAGGAGTATTTAAGATAGATAGATAAGGTGTAAGACTAGAGTGGTTAGAATGGTTGAGGATTACCATTGTTATAACCATTCTCTCGGTGAACGCAATAAAGACTTGGTTGAACAAGACAAACTTCTCTGCTGCTTTGGGGTTTTCCTTAAAAACTTCTCCACAAACCATAGGTCTCGCATGTGATTACTGAGTAGACTACAATACTAGGCACATCAAGATGACCTTTAATCATTTGAGTCAAGTGTGCCAGAGATAACATTGTCACTCTCTCTCTCTCTCCCTGCTTTTCATGCACCTGGACTAGAAATAAAACAACTACATTATGGAGGAGAGCCAGGTAAGAAAACCTATTAGCCTACTTTGGTTCATCAAGTAGTGCATTAGTCTTAACAATGAACTTTGAAAAAAGTTCACAGTGCTATTGTGCTGACTTGTGGTAAAGGCTCCCTATGAATGGCAGTAACTTGGATGAGAAAGGAATGATTGACAGACGTCACTAGTTCCTTTCCTCTGCTTTACCTCTCCTCCCTTTCTGTCTCTCACTGCTGTCACTCACATGTCTGCCTAATTTACTGTTCACCTTGGCCTTGTCTCCATCTCTTCCCTAGCCCTCTCCATCCCCACAGAAAGAAGTGCTTATCATTCCTTTCCATCCAAACACTGCTCCATTAAGCCCCATCCAGCAGACATTAGGCTTCTCCTCTCCTGAGACCAAGCCCAGTACTACCGTCTCATCGCATCCGACCACACCCACGGGCACTGCATCATCTCCCCAGACCACGCCCAATGCCACTCCATCTTCACCAAAAGGACCAGCAGGTGTGTATAAACACACACACACGCACACACACACACAAAGTGTGTAGTTCACTCTCTGGATTATGATGGTCAAGATTATATGCTGTATCGGGTAAGTCTGAACACACATAATGTAGTTACTGTTTTTTGCTTGTTTTCTATTTCCTATAGTTAATATTTTCTATTACATTGTACTACATTATAAAACATACTGAAAACATCAAAACAATAGCACACAATTCTGCATTGTCAAAAGTGTTATTATATAGTTGTCTTTGTTTTTAATTTAAACACATTTTACAGCCTGAAAAATCTCAAGAGTAAATATAAAATGACAACAGTCAATGTCAGAAACATGGATATAGCTGCTTAAGGTATACAACAACAAGCAAAGAGCATTAGAGAGATGGTTTGGAAACCACACATAAAAAAGTAAACAAGGCAGGGTTTCCACAGGTTTTTTAAAAGGCTAAAATTGAAAACTATGAATTTAAGCCGTCAAAAACTCTTAAACATGATATTATCAGTGTACTCTAGTCTCTCCTCTATATAAGATTATACATTAGGTGTAAAATACAAGTCTTAAATTGGTCTGTGTTATCAATTATATACCGCCATTGGTTGGTAGCTGTAGTCTATAGAGTAGAAGTCGACCAGTATATAGGCCTAGGGCTCGACTTCACAGCAACATCGGTTCGGGTATCGAGCATGCTAGTGTAATAGAGGTCATTGTGTGCAGTCCAGTCTGGGGCGTGAACTCACAATCTCACAAAGACAGCAAACTCGGTCGACAGGTTCCCTGTCAACAGGCTAGGAGGCTGTTTGAAGTGTCAGGAGGGAGGTTTACTAATGTTCTACACATGCAGTTAGGCTACCTGCATCTGTTACACTTATACTAAGAAAATTAATTTTACCCTGAGATAGTGTGTAACTCATTAAAATAGAATGTAATATTCAATTCAATTTAATTCAGTTTTATTTATACAGCGCCTTTTACAATAGTATTGTCTCGTGGCGCTTCACAGAAGGAGCACCCAAGAGCAACAGGGGCAAGGAAAAACTCCCTTATGTTCAGTTAATCTAGAAAGAAACCTTGGGCAGATCCATGACTCAAGGGGCTAACCCAACTGCCAGGGGTCATGAAAAATTACAATCAGTAGTAACCATGACAGACTATAAGTTGCCTATGGTTTTAGGTAAGGTTCATAATAGTTCATAATTGAGTATTATCCCACTTTTACATTACATGGTAGTCAGTCTATAAGTGGTTATCAGGAATTATGGCTGGACAATGTAGCAGCGGCCAGGCATAGTGACAAACTCAAAGGAGTGAGATGGGTCATGGGGGTAACAGTAAGGGTCCATATGACAGCGCCATTGTGAGGGGGGGTCAATCACAAAGCCTCAGGAAGGGGAGTCGGGGCCCAGCATCGGCGTCAGGATGGGGAGTCGGTCCTGACATGGGCCTCCCGTAGTGTTGGTTGTAGTCCACTCAGGAGGGGAGGGTGAGAAGAGTCCGCCGGAATGAGGCAGGGATGACACTCAGCATAGATAAATTGTGGACAGAGGAAAATGTGTAATTTGGGCGTACATAAGCATATGTGAGTTTGTATAGGCTAGTTATGCAAATAGTTTTGCAAAAGATCTGAGATGAGAGTTGCTGCTTGGATTTGGTTTTATATTTTGGAAAAAAATCTGATTGCTTAGGATTGAAATGTGAGGAATTCATGCGTGAAGGGAATATTATTGAGCACATATATTCTTTCCAACACCCTGTCAGGTTCCCTGCTGTTTGCTGAATTGTTGGAGAGCCATGCCCGTCGCAACACTAGGGCCGCTTCCTCTTCCTCGGGACCTGCAGCTTCACCTCCCAGAGAGACGATACCCTCTCCTGTAGCCACACCCCAAAGCCTTTCTCTGCCCCCAGCTTCATCCCCTCAGCAGCCTTGTCCTCCTACGCAAGGTAGGAATGTTTGCCTTCATTTTTTTTAAAGTGCATATCATAGCAGTCACTGCGAGATAGGAATTAATGATAAAATAATTTAAAGTGAACATGTTCATTATGGTAATTAATTTGAAAACAACAACAACAACAACAAAACTTATTAAATAAAATTATCATAATTGCATTCAATCTCAGAAGCTCATTTCTGCAGCTAGGATGAAGATGTAGACATCAAAATAAACTACCCAACCCAGTGGGGCCATTGCTATAACTTTTGACCTGCTTATGTATGCCTGTCATTAGGGATGTAACCATGCACTGTCACTTTGATGCACCGTGGAGCAACACAGTGACAGCAATTTGGAGACTCATCTTTGTCTCCTGCTTTTAGCTCAGTCTGAGGTTTAAGCTGATAATGTTTTATTACATTTTTTTCTTAGCCAACATGCAGTTGATCCTACTGCTATATATTTTTTAACTTTTGATTTTTACATTATACATTTTAACATTTATTAGCTTATTTTACCTTTTACTAGTGGTTTTTGTGCTCATTTTATTATGAAGCACTTTGAGTCCATTTTTAAATTTGCTGTAGAAATAAAGTGACAACTTAAACAGTGCATAAGGACATTTATGTTGCATACTTGTCAATCAGTCTTGAAATGAATGGTAAAACACCAGTTACAGTTTTTCCAGTTTCACACAATGTTGAGAAAAGTCCTTAGGTCAGGCACAGGTCTGGTTGTGTCATTACATTTTTAATTAGAAATGATCAAAACTCTATTTTAACAGTAGTCTTGAAAAAGCGTATGCTAAATCCTAAGAAAAGGAAAGGAATTGAGTAGAATAGTATGTAACTCATTCAAATATTTGTAAATAAATAAATGTGTAGTTTTGCAGAAGACCTGAGATGTCTACTTGGGTATGGTATTTTGGGAAATTGTGTCATTGCTTTCAATTAAAATGTGAGGATTTCATGTGTGAAGGGAAGAATTATTATGGAGTAAAATTCTAATATTAAGGAATAATATTGGAGTGCAAATACTCTCTTCACCCTGTCAGTTTCCCAGCTGTTTGCTGAATTGCTGGAGACCCATGCCCGTCGCAACCCCCGGGCTGCTTCCCCGGAACCTGCAGCTTCGCCTCCCAGAGAAACCACACCCTCTCCTGTATCCACACCCCAAAGCGTCTCCCCGACCCCAACCTCATCTCCTCAACAGCCTTGTCCTCCCACACAAGGTGGGAATGTTTGCCTTCATTTTTTTTAAAGTGCATATCATAGCAGTCACTGCGAGATAGGAATTAATGATAAAATAATTTAAAGTGAACATGTTCATTATGGTAATTAATTTGAAAACAACAAAACTTATTAAATAAAATTATCATAATTGCATTCAATCTCAGAAGCTCATTTCTGCAGCTAGGATGAAGATGTAGACATCAAAATAAACTACCCAACCCAGTGGGGCCATTGCTATAACTTTTGACCTGCTTATGTATGCCTGTCATTAGGGATGTAACCATGCACTGTCACTTTGATGCACCGTGGAGCAACACAGTGACAGCAATTTGGAGACTCATCTTTGTCTCTTGCTTTTAGCTCAGTCTGAGGTTTAAGCTGATAATGTTTAGTCCACATGTTTTATTACATTTTTTTCTTAGCCAACATGCAGTTGATCCTACTGCTATATATTTTTTAACTTTTGATTTTTACATTATACATTTTAACATTTATTAGCTTATTTTACCTTTTACTAGTGGTTTTTGTGCTCATTTTATTATGAAGCACTTTGAATCAATTTTTAAATTTGCTGTAGAAATAAAGTGACAACTTAAACAGTGCATAAGGACATTTATGTTGCATACTTGTCAATCAGTCTTGAAATGAATGGTAAAACACCAGTTACAGTTTTTCCAGTTTCATACAATGTTGAGAAAAGTCCTTAGGTCAGGCACAGGTCTGGTCGTGTCATTACATTTTTAATTAGAAATGATCAAAACTCTATTTTAACAGTAGTCTTGAAAAAGCGTATGCTAAATCCTAAGAAAAGGAAAGGAATTGAGTAGAATAGTATGTAACTCATTCAAATATTTGTAAATAAATAAATGTGTAGTTTTGCAGAAGACCTGAGATGTCTACTTGGGTATGGTATTTTGGGAAATTGTGTCATTGCTTTCAATTAAAATGTGAGGATTTCATGTGTGAAGGGAAGAATTATTATGGAGTAAAATTCTAATATTAAGGAATAATATTGGAGTGCAAATACTCTCTTCACCCTGTCAGTTTCCCAGCTGTTTGCTGAATTGCTGGAGACCCATGCCCGTCGCAACCCCCGGGCTGCTTCCCCGAAACCTGCAGCTTCGCCTCCCAGAGAAACCACACCCTCTCCTGTATCCACACCCCAAAGCGTCTCCCCGACCCCAACCTCATCTCCTCAACAGCCTTGTTCTCCCACACAAGGTGGGAATGTTTGCCTTCATTTTCGTAAAGTGTGTGTGTGTGTGTGTGTGTTCATTTTTATTCACAGAGGCACATCAGATACTGCACACAGCTGTACCTGCACACTTGTGTTGTACTTGCTTGTATTTTAGCTCCCAGATAGTAATGAATAAAATTCCAGATTCCTTTAATAGGGGTCTTTCACAAATCCAAAAAGACGTTCATATAACCACGTATCTGTGAGATCGGGGAGTGAGAAACGCAGTTTCGATTCCTTTGTCTTGTACATGTGAAGAAATTGACAGTAAAGTACCAAACCCTAAATCATGAGTAGGCGAGGCTACAGGCTTCGCTGTGAGGTCACTAATCTTACGTTGCCTGTGGTAAAATGATGACGATGGTGACGACAGTGAAAAGGACGGAGGGTAAAAAGCATAATTACATGTGAAGGACATTTTTCATTTTTGCATGTTGTTTGTTTGCGTAGTGTGTGGAACCGTGAGCTCTGAATTGCCTGTCATGCAATTAGGTGCACAATGCAAGCTACGCCTTGCATCGGTTCAGACATTTTTGTCGGTTTCCTCCTTTTCATAGTTATATGGAGTGTTATGGTCACCTCAATACAATATGTTGATGGAATTTGTTATGATGCAAGAAGAAGATTCAAGCCATCAGTCAGTTTAATGGCTTTTCTGGAAATCTGTTAGCTTGTTCTGTGTAAAATCTGTGTTCAAAGTTTGAAATATTCAAATCATAATCATACAGGTATTTTAAATGATTTACTTTATATTGTTTCTTTGATTTCAATATCAGTATATCATATCAATAAGTAATCTCAATATCTATTTTCATTTACTTCATAATTAAAAAGGAATGAACTGTAGCAAAATTGTGTGATTAATATTTTTTTTCAAATCAATCAACAATCCTAAACCCAAACGGACTTCCCCTAACAGTTAAATACTATGGCGTGATAAAAAAAAAGTAAAATAGAAATATATAGTATAGTAAAATAAAAATATATATTTAGACCCAGAACCATTGAAAATGAATAATGTGAATAGTAATGTAAGAATGAATAACAATCAAACATGCACCAACCTAAGGCACTTACACCTAAGTTGCTGTAGGGGAGACTGGCCCTGAACAATTAATAGTTGACAAATGTAACTTGCTTTGGATAAAAGCGTCTGATAACTGTAGAGTGAGAATTGAAGAGTGTTGGTTTTTGTATCTCCCAGGTGGATTTGGCCTCGGCAGTCCTGAGCTGCTCAAAGAACTGAAGAAGCCACACACACTCAAGCATGTGTCTGTCCACAAGGGCCTCACCACTGTCTTCTCTGGCCGGGGACGGACCCCATCAGCGAGCTCTTCCACCAGTGTGGAACGAGAGAAGACCCAGCGTCTGTCCAATGGCATGCATCATTAAAGAATGCCCCTCACAGCCATTGGTTTGCACATGGTGCCATTCAGCTGTGTCAAACACAGCCAATGCACAACTAACTCTTCTGCTATGCTCATGATTCTATGTTTATCCACACTCCTCAATAGGGTTTTGCCATATGCATACAGACGACTGTGATATTTCTAAATGCTGTATAGATGGTATGGCTTTAAATGTGACATCAGAATGGGTCTATCAATGTGATATAATGTATGAGAGAGAGCGTGCGTGCGTGTGTGTGTGTCTGTGTGTGTGCATCCCACAGCCCACTGCCCTTGCTCACAACCTGCCTCAATAAGCTAATGTGTCTCTACAGTACTTTCAATAAAACACTAATTATTGCGCTTATTATAAGACTTTTTTTTTGATAAGTGTATCTGTGTGACAGTTAATCTTGTGCACCTGATAAGCCTACAGTGCTCACATGTCCAGAGTCCAGGTGAAGTGTGGCATCAGTCTGACCACGCCTGGTGCTCCCCTCTTACAATGTCTTGTTAGAAGCACTCTAGTGAAACAAAATAGTATATTTTTCATATAACATTGACAGTATACAGTATTTACACTCACACAGTTAGCTGTCAACGTAGGTTTGACTGTTTACTGCTTTACAGTACCCTACATTTATGTACATGTAATTTATAGAAACAAACATGAACTCTGAATTGCTTTTCATATCACTGATCCTAAAACACCCTGTGAACAGAAGTAATTGTAAATTACAAAATTTTTGTGTGTTGTGATATTCAATGTGTAGATTCACAAATTACAGTGACACACTTCAAGACTAGAGATATGTTGTGATATGAATAGACCTGTTTCAATGTGGAAATAAGACTGAAATATGCTCATTATTAGGGAGAGTGTGAAGGATGAGGTGTAGCTGGGCGGACGGAGCAGAGAAAAGGCCGGCTCATCAGAGACTGGAGAGTTGTGTGGGCGCAGATAAACAGTTACAACACCTAGGTCAAAGGTCAATCAATGATCCGAGGATGACAGAGAGGAAAGAAATGCGCTTGTCATTTCTGTATAACAAAGCGAGAGAGGAATAGAAAGAAAAGAATAATAGTGAAAAAAGGTTGGAAGTGGGACTCATCAAGAGGGTAGAGAGGTACAGAACACAAACAGAGTAGAAGGCTGTGGGAAGAGAGAAAGACAAAGAGGGAGGGAGAGAGAAAGAGGGGTAATGTTTGTAGCAGTTGGGAGAGAGTGTGAACTGCTGGCAACATGAGGTTACTCCGTGTTTACCTGTTTCCTGCCGCCATGTTGGCTCTGCTGCTATTCATCAGTTCGTACTGGCTGCGTAAGTTTCATTCATTTGCCTTCACTGTGTGTGTGTACAGTATGTGTGTGTGTGCATGTGTTTACCTCTGTACCTTCTACCTCAGTTGTGTTTATTCTGTTTGAGTGCGTCTGTGGGCTCTAGTTTGCTCAGGAGGGTATGCACAATGTAACACAGTAATACTGAAACACTGACAAATGTTGATTTGATGAACTGGGTAACATTTTGCTAATGAAATACAATACAGCACAGACCACACACAAGCACAGGTGAGTCAATTTAGTGATACCACAATAGTTTTAAAGATCATAGTTAATATCTGATATGAAATGTTGTGTCCTATTTCTCTACATGTTAAATTGAATTCCACCCTTGCTCCTTGCGCTCTGTCGATAAATTAGAGAATAATGCACAATTATCCCTGTTCTCACTGTGTGATTTCAGTAACATAGTAGTTGCATGTACAGTTATATGCACAGTATATATATATGCTCTGTATACTGTGTGTGCATATGTGCTTTTGTGTGTGTGTTCTCAGCTCAGGGGTCCCCGCAGGATTGTCACTCAGTCTGGAGACCCTGCCTAAGTGTGTACAGTCAAACCAGAAAGGTGACATACAGCACACATGTATGCACAGTACATGTGTCAAAGTCCACATGAATGCCTTCAATGATAATCTCAGCCCTTCAAACTGTTGTCTTTCCCCTTCCCCATCCTTAAAGACTTTTTTCATCTTTTTCGTCCCCTGCTCTCCAAGTTGACACTTATATTGTTAAGGGTTTATTGTTATTATATTGTTAAGCTGCATTTATACTCAAGAATGAATTTGTGACTGATGTGAATTCATTTATTTGCTCATGATGAAGTCACTGTAGTATCAAAGGTAAAGTCAGTGATGCTAAACAGTTTTAGCCTGGTTCTCACAAGTACTGCTCTGCTATATAGCTAACAAGGTTGGATATAAAAACTTCAGATTGTATACAGGTAACCGTAATTGTATAACAGCTAACAGATTTACTGCTATTTATGAAGACTGTGTTCCAACGTGGCAAGACAAAAAAAAGAGAGCAAAACTGACTGATATCAAGGACATGTTGCTAGCAACCAAAAATTATTTAGGTTTTAGAATTGCTCATAAAATTGAAAAAAGAGAAAATGGATTAATTATAATACTAATAAATAAAAAAGCTTCCAGTTCATCATTTGGAAAAGAATCCTTCATTAAAATGGGATCCTACAAAAAAAAATTGTGTCAGCGTATCAGTGAACATTTCTGACCACTCAGTGAGTTTCATGTCTTTATAAATGAAAATTTAATGCACTTTAGGAAAGACTGCAGTTGTGCACCTATGCAGCCGTTCTGTAAATGAGGGGTGCTACCGCAACAAAAAAAAATCGAACTTGTCCCCTAAGTGAAATCCAGCTAATTTGTGGAATTATCGACAATGTAGGAAGTGACTATGCATCAGTTTTTTTTTAACTGATAATGAAGAGGGTGTTGAGTACCATCCCATTTTTTTTTACAACAACTGAACACTGGGAAATGTAAATGAAAACAAAATGTGAACATCTGCAACTATGGAATACCTGTTTCTGGTTGACTAAAGAGAGGAATGTAGCAAAAAAAATGGAATTTGATGCCTGCGACACATCTCAAGATTGTTGGACTGGCGGTAAAATTTCTGTTTCACTAATTGATGTCTATGCAGAATTATACACAATGCATCCCAACTCTGTAAGAACTGTAGTTGTAATAAACTAACCCCATTGAAAGTCATGGTACATCAACCATTAACTTGCATTAGTTAATCATCACGCAAATAGATCAAATGTACTCTGGCAACTTAATGTAATCATTAAGTTTTTGCCCTCTCCCTTTTCTTTGTCTAGCCAGAGGCTCATGGTGCAGCAGATGGGGGTGCTGAAAAGAATGCCATCCCTGTGGTGCAGGTGGATCACTTTCTCTTGGAAGAGTGCCCTGGGCAGGACTTTCAGGTGTCACGCCTTTTTTTACACCTGACTGATACCTTAGGCCCCACCTCTGATGTCATTTTGGATGAATACCTGTCCAGCTGGGAGGAGCTTATCAAGTAAGACCAAGTTAGGAAGCATCAAAGGCTCTTTTATATGGTTAAGTCAGATTTCAGAACTCAGTCTCCATAGTTTGCACACACTTTTTTCTTTAAAGTACATACTTAAACAAAGCTACAAACAAAGCTACAAAGCTATTGCAGTTGTAAAATAAAACAACTGTTTCTAACTGTAATTTTGCAGAAATCTAGTCAGTTATATTCAATATCCATGACCCTGTGAGAAGTCCATGTGTTGGGTCTGTATAATATTTCCCTCAGTTTGTGTCATCCCCAACGTCTGACACCCACCCTCCCTCCAGGTTTATGAACTCCCTCGGCCCTCTTGTCAGCTTCTTCTCCCACAAAGTCCAGGAGAAGATCACCCTTTTACGTGACCTGTCCTCCCCCTCCTCCCACACTGCCCGGAGTGTCCTGTGGCAGCACCACCACAACAACAACCAGGCTGCAGATGCCAGCCCTCCTCCCCTGGACGCTGCCACCTACCGCTCTGTCCGCTCCATGCTGGACGCCGAGCTCAGTGCTGGCGTGGTGGGCTTTGACCGGCACACGCCATCAGGCAGTCGCACGCTGCTGCGTCTCCACCGATCGCTGCTCTGGCTGCGTCTGCTCCTGGAGAAGCTTTGCGAGGGCCCTGACGCTCAGGGCCAACTACGGAGCCCCGGGGAGCTGTGCCGAGAGGCCTACCGGCAGGCCCTGGCTCCGCATCACCCGTGGCTGTTGCGGCAGGCTGCTGAGGTGGCCTTTGGGGCCATGCCAGACCGCAAGCTGTTCCTGGATCTTGTGTGTGTGTCCTCTCAGGAGGAGGCCGAGCCAGTGATGCGGACACTGGTCACAGCCATTGGGAAGGTGCACGAAAGGACTCAGAGGGAGCTGGAGGAGAGGGGCATGCTGGATCTGCCCTAGGGATGAGGAGGAGGAGAAGAGGAGAGGAAGAGAAGGAACAAGTGAGAAGAGAAGGATATAAATTCAGGGAGGGAGGAGAAGTGAATGGAAGAGAGAGCTGGAGAATGAGAGAGAAGTGATGTGTGGAAAAAAAGAGCTTGAACAAATGCAAGATTTCAATTTAACTAAAGACTGGATCTCTAGGACAGTGTGACATCACAATGTAAAAGATATCTCCAGCAAGTCTATGGTATTGGCCACCATGACATAAGAACAAACTGTGTGTAGTTACAGTAACTAAATACATTATTTTACTTGATTTATGCAGAATTATGTATTCATAGTGCAGTATTCAGTTCAATTATATTTAAACAGCATTGTTTACAGTAGAATTGTCTCATGGCACTTTACAGACATTAACAAGGAGCACCTAAGAATATGTGTATAGTATGTGTATGCTGTGTGGCCACATTAAAGGAGGGATATGAAATCTTTGGAAAAAAATGGTACAAGTTAACTTTTGAAATTACACAATCAAAAAGGTCCGACCCTCCTCCTTCAGACCTCCGCCCATACGCTACATATGCCTCCTGAATACATGAATGTGTCATGCTTATTTACATTTTTGTAGACTCATTACATTGTTCAGTTCTATAGGCCTGTCACCATCCATTTGTTAAGTGTGGAGAGGTCATGATTTTCGGATAAGGGTGTTTATATCCTGGCCCATTTGACTGATCATTATCTGATGTCAGAACATTTAAGTAAATAGTGTAATAGTAGATAGAAGTGATTGTGCAAAGATGGCTTTGGAAAAGAATGTCATACCCCTGGTTTAACTAAACAACATTTCACAAAAGAAATGTACCATGTAGGTCTATGTGGAGTGCATGTAGTATTTTCTGTTTACATGTGCTTTTTACCACATCTTGGGCAATAACAGCACACCCACCAAAAGTGTTCACCAATCACATTCACCTTTTCTTGTTTACTGAGCAAACACAACCTGAAATTAAGAGTTGGAACAGGAAAGTGAATAGAAAAACAAAGAGGGTCTGTGTAGTGTTTAGTGTATTCATAAGACAAATGTGTGAACAGAAAGAACATCTAACACCTAATTTCTGTGCCTGTTTTTAGACTGGATGCAGCACTATGGTTTAGAATAAACTTTGCCTCTATTCCTCTATGCTGTATTGTTTGGTTATTGGTTACTGTTGGTTATTTTGCACTTCTAGGGGAGTCTTGAGCAGTGCCATAAAGTGAACGGCGCTCTCCATTTTAACCACCAGATGGAGATAGTGGGCACATTGCGAGGCGCACAACTAGATTAAAGGCCCGCGTCTAAATCTGTGGCGTGACGCACTACGTCACGCTCTCGTGCTAGCACTGGAGGCACATGTAACCCTGGCGGTGATGTTCCCATTTACTCTAAATCATCACGGAGAAATGGAGGAGGAGAGATTTATAGAACAGAACGCTCTCGCGCTGAGCCTTATTCCTGACATTCAGTCAAGGTCTGGTATTATGACTGAAATATGTGGTCGCATCACAAGGCTTGCCCATGTCAATGAGACACCTGTATAGTGTGGCTTCACGTGTGTAGCCTATTCGTGTGTTTACTGACTCGTGTGCTGTCATTACACTATGAATCACTCAGCTGTACTTTTTTGAAGCTCATACAGCTAATGCTTTTTAATCTTATCGTAGCATCCGATCCCACCTGTCTGTATGCTAGGTAACCACGATGGACAAAGAGGGTAGCCCATGCATAAATGTTAGCTATGCGGAAATTCATTGGGTACCAATGGTCTTGCACGTGCACGCGCTCTCACTCCGCCATAGTGGAGGTAGATTCATAAGTACATTCTTAACTCCACATTATGCTGTATTCCAAATGATTTGTCTATTATTACCTACGATTAACCATTACTTATGATTAATTTATTGATTGACTGTTTAGTGTTAAGCTTTCAGCTGCTTGACTGTCCGAGTTTTAGGACCTCAAATGACCTTTGATCCCTGGATGAGCAGACTTCCTGGTGAACTCTGTACTTGTGTCTCTGTCGTCTGCCTCTCAGCCCCTGGGTCACTTGCACGCATGTGTTAATATACCGGCAAACGTGTTAATTCACAACATGTACCCCATGCTACCCACTGTCTACCAATAAAAGTAAAAGTCTCTTAGAAAGGCATGGTATAGTGCTGTTTAATTTACAGAAAATAGCTTTCAGTATGGGCCTTGTAAATAACATATCTCACGGGTCTTCAAGCCCTTACCAGTCTTGAAATATCAGACTGTAACTGCTAGGTCCTCTAAGCCCGTGCTGTTCTTAGTAAAAAAAAAACAAAAACTTTTTTTTATGCTCCATCAAGACACACTGTACTTGGAATTACTTCCTTTAGTCATTTTTAAAAGTATGCTCAAAAACTATTTGGCACAGTCATGTATGTGTTTTTTTCCACATACCTTTATTGAATCTGTGTGCGGATTGTGTCTGTATTGTTGTGTCTATGTTGTAGTTATTATTATTATTATTATTATTATTATTATTATATTCATTGTTTTGTTTAAAGAAAGAATTCAATCACTGTGTGTGTGTGTGTCTGTGTGTGTAAAAGAGAAGAAATTTTGAGTTGATGTACGTACGTGTATGAGTGGGTGGAGTCAGTCAGGACAAAGTGTGTGCTCACTGATCTGGATTAGAGTCAATGGGATTAAAGCTTTGAGATTATCTCTGCACACACACACTAACACACACACAAACATACACACACAGACACACACACATACACATACACACAGTCAGTAACTACCTGACACACTAGTTTGCCTCTATATCCTTCGTTTTCTCCTCTGTATTTTTAAACATCTGCATTTAGATTTTTTTTATTATATAAGAACACCACCACAGCTCAGAATGTCTGTATGTCATCACAGAATCTGTTGGAGGACACAGATTATGTAATCTCTCTCCACTCCACCCCCTATCATACCCTCTTCCCTCCCCTTTGTAAAAGATGCATTTCTCACACTCAGCCCTATACTGCGTGCCGGTGACTCCTGTAGTGATGGTGTTAGTGGGAATTGCAGTTTTCTTAACTGACAGGTGTTGTAGTTCTTTTACCTGTTGTCAGATCTGAACATACTGAGGACAGGATGATGGAGAGAGAGAAACAGAGAGAGAGAGCAGTCCTCACTTGTTACATAAACAGACTGTGCCAGCCCAGTTATATCACCAATCTCTTATGCTTTCACTTTTTTTTTCTCTTCATTCTGTTTCTTTTTCTCTTTCTTTCTCCTGTCTGCATCTGTCTTGTATTGTCACGCTACACTTGTGTGGTTATCTTCAGACTCTCTCTGTCTCCTGTCTTGTCTGTCAGTCTTCCTAACAAGCAGCTACACCCAAATCCCTCATGCCTCAAAGTGATCACGTTTCTCACCATCGCTTTGCGTTCATTACCCTGGTGGAGGAAGATGGAGAGTAAAACAGTTGGTGTCAAAGACAAGATGTCTCTTGTGCTTGTGTGTGTGTGTGTGTGTGTGTGTGTGTGTGTGTCAAGATGTTCTGCTGCACTTCAACAAGCCAAATGCAAACACTTTTAAACACAAAAAAATGTTTTATTATTTCTTATTTACCATTTTTCATTTACAATGATATTCTTGTTTTTTTTTGAATATAGGTTTCCACAATTGTATTTTTTAATTAGTCAGGCAATATATACTGTATATAACGGTATATTCAATTAATTCTTTAATTACATCTATTATGTCATGAGCAGTGTTTGATTGAACAGTAAACCCAAATGGAGGAACATGAGAGCAGAAGAAATCACATTCTTACAGAGGAGTCTGGAGCACAGATGAGAAGGAGTGGCCACAGTCAGCATCACACATGAGTGGTGTGTGTGTGTGTGTGTGTGTGTGTGTGTGTGAGTGTTTCAGGGAGGTGTTCATCAATGAGTCAACAGAGTGCAGTTCAAGTCAGTGCTGTGCAGTGGGCAGTGCAGTGATGGGGTCCGGCTGCGTCAGTCACGTGGTTGGGGCTTTGGGGTTGGTGACGAAAACCAGCGTGACTGACAGTAAGACACAAGATTGACAGGGAACACAATGAAGTGAGTACAGTGAGAAGACTGATGGAATGTGTATGTGTGTGTGAGAGAGAGAACAAGAGAGAAAGAGACAGAGAGAGAGAGACAGAGAGAGAGAGTGTGTGTGTATGTATGTATGCACGCACTAGTTTCAATAGTGTGTTTGTGAATGACATCAACGCTTGTCGTGTGGTGGTTGGTGTGTGAAAATGTGTGTCTGTGTCTGTGTGTTTCAAATGGGCAGAATGTCAAGAAACGATGAAGGCACATGCTTCTGACTCAGTGGTACCAGAGCCTGGTACATAGAAGAGGTCTAGACAGTCCGACTGAAGCTAGAAGCTGTCGCACAACAATGACACCACAAAGGGACAGGACAGGGCTACACGGGGGCTTGTGGGATGAAGATGGGTGATGCTGCAGCCATACACCCACCCAGTGCATGAGATTGGCCATCTTGAGAAGGTTAGACATGATGCTGTGTCACCAGTTATTATTCTATATTTTCTGGCTGTACTAGAATTTCTGATACCTTGGTTTACTACCGTTGGTAGCCATCATGCAGATATAAGCACAGCTTAAAGTATGAGGTATGATCATTGAGTGTGTGAGTGGGTGATCAATGACATCCTCTCAAGTGGTGTGAATGGGCAACACATCTCCTCACTCCTCAGCTGTGGCACTGGTGAACAGCCCTGATCGGCCTGACCTATCAAAGATTATATTAACCACAACGCTGCCACAAGCATTTCTCATAAACCCTGCAGCAGTTGCAACAGGCAGTGACCAATATACACTAGGTGTGTTTGAGACAAAACAGAAGGCTGTCACCTTCCAGTCCTACAGCACTACAGGAGACAGTATCGCTGAGGTGTTCTATAGTCTAGATATGTAGGTGTAAAGTTGTCTGCGGGGACCCAGTTTCTCATAGTCAGAGGGCACTCCAACCCATATTTGGTCAATTTTTTGCTCCGTAAATGGCGGTGGTGGTGACTCAGATGTGCCTTGTCCTCTTTGGCCCTCCTATGGTAGTAATGGGATATTGTTACAGGCCTGAATGGGAGCATAAATAGTATGGAGACCCTCTCTGCGCAAGGCAAGAGTCTACGAGAAAGTGTATTGGTGTTAGTGCTGCACCATGTAAACATATCTTTCCCATGAACAGACTAGAGGAGATATGAAGGGAATATATTGACAAGATGTCAAGGCGATGTTTGTAGTAATGTGTTTTTTTTTTCAGATATATTTATATATTTATCTAGATGCTCTTTTTCATGTGAGCACACACACACACACACACACACACACTCGCTCTCAAAGTAAAACTATGGTTGCCAAAAAATAAAAAAATCTAAACAAATACAACACGCAGAACAGGCGATGACACAGGAGGGAATACTGAGAGAAAGAGTAGTGGTCTTGCGACACAGTCAGGCCCAAAACACCCACCCCCACTAACATGGCTGAACCCCATAGCAGCGTCGCTAGCATTAGGCTTAACAACAAATGAATTGACCAGCACCATGTGAGCTAGCACTGTGCTAACAAGCACTAAATTGACAAACGTGTGTTATGCTAACCTGCCTCTGACAGTGGTGCAGTTTCTTACAAGTGTCAGGATATCTAGCCCCATGCATATTATTCATATGCTAACATAAAATAAGTTTATTGAGTGTTAGGCTAACAAAACTAAAACAGGAAAAAAACTCTGACAAACCCCACCCCCATCAGTGCTACGCTCTAAAATCCAGTCTTTTCCAGTGCTGTGCTACTGTACCTTCTCTATACAATGGACAAAAAAACAGTTAATCTAAATAAGTTGAAAGAAAGACAGGAATTCAAAAACACTGGGGTGCTATTATCAGAGACTATCTTCATCAGTCATCTACACACGTTTAAGATCAGCGTTGGCAAATTCATATAGTTTGATATTTTACACACATCCTAATCCCCTCCTGCTCCATTTTATACTGATCTCCCCCCCTTCGCTCTCTCTCAGAGAAAGAAATTCACCGTCCCTGTCCCCGCACCCCCCCACCCGTCTCCACCACTACCACCACCATCCTCAATACTATGTACAGTTAGCCACGCAACACACAATCAAGATATATTGCTTTGAGGACAAAAAGAGACAAAAGATATGATGAAAAGGAATGAAGAAAAAAAACTTGTTTACCATATTTCATGAAGTGATCCAGTAGAATATAACTGATATGACTGCCCAGGCAAATTAGTGTGGAAGTTGATTGGTTGTTTATGAATTAAGAGCTAAATGGATGCTTTAGCCATTTAGAATTGATATAGTGCAACCATGATAACAATTACTGAATACACACTCCAGACATTGGAGTACTGCATGCTTGAAAAGTTTCAGTCTATGTGTGTGTGTATGTGTGTGTGTGTGTGTGTGTGTGTGTGTGTTGTGTGTGTGTGTGGTGTGTGTGTGTGTTGTGAATTTATATAATAAAACAATAACAAAGATATTGCATGTGTGTAGGCTATTAGTGTAACTACCATTACTCTGAAAGGTATTGTTATGAAACAACTTTAGAGGTCACATCATAAATTTAGCCCACTAGTAGTGCATGAACATGATAAAATAAATATGTATAAATGCCATCAATTTCCAAAAACAATCCAAATAAAAAACAATGCAATAAATTCATGAATAAATTTTGTAAAAACAAATACAAAGGTCAATGAATGAAACAGGAGCCTTCTTAATCAATGGCCCCAAACACACATACAACAGAGGTAGAGAGGGAACAGTTTGTAAGAGAAAAAAAAGACAGAACAAGCAGGAAAACAAAGCAGTGAGGCCTAAAAGAGGACGTGGGGTAAAAATAATAAAAAAAACACTATGATAAAAAATAAACAAGAGTAGAGCAAAGAAGAGAAAAGCAAAAAGGAAAGGAAATGGCAAAAATGAAGAGCACAGGTAAGGACAAGGAAGAAAGAAGGAGAAATGAAAACCAAAGAGAGACAGCATAGAAGAAACGTGGGGGATGGGGAGAGGACAGTGCCTCCAGATTAGGATTACAGATTAAAGGGATTAAATAGACGCATCAATAAAACACAGAGAGACACCTGCTTGACCAAAACCAGTAACACTGACCCTGCCAAAGATATCATCATCATCATCATCATCAAAAACAACAACGTCATTGTAGTCATTATCATTCATTGGCGTAGTAGACTTGTATGGCTAAATGAATTTACCCATAATTCCCTGCTTCTTTATCAAAAACCTCCCACTCCCTGCACCTCCCTCCCCCTGCTCCTGACTGGGTATGCTTCAACCGGATGTCCTGGCAGGAACTCTCACTGGGATGAATAATGGAGTAAACAATTTGTCAGGTTTATCTATGGACACACACACACACGCACAAATACACACACAGACACACACATAATCACATACGCACACACTATATGGTGCCCTTCCTCTCTCTTTGTAGAATAAACAGAGGTGTAAATCGAGGGAAGGACTGACAACTGGGGCTGTTTGTACTACATTTCCCAGAATCCTCTGAGCCCTCTGGAACAGGAAGTAGCAAGTGTGGGGATTTCACAATCACTACAGTTGAGGAAAGGACACAGATAGAAAACATTGCTTGACTGTGCGAGCATTTGTGCGTGCAGAGTATGTGTATGTGTGTATTCTTGTCTTTGCATGTGTGTATCTGTGTGTGTGAATAGTAGAGCTGTAAATGTAAGCAGAATTTGTATCAAATCCTGCTGGGGTTTTTTTGTATTTGTGTAAAAAGAATGCAATACACATATGTTTGTTTTGCGCAGGTCTGTGTGTATGTGTGTGGGTGTGTGTGTGTATGCGGTGCACGCGCATTGGTTGCCAGGTACTGGGGCTCTAGTTGTTCTTATTGATTCTCAGCCTGAAGGAGACGCGCCCGGCGAACTTGTCCCTTTCGCTGAGTTCAGTGATGGTATCTGAGTTGATCTTGCACTCCACATTCACATCCGTGTTAAAGGTGATGTTCAGGAACTTCACAGCCACCAGCGGCTGAGAGTAGTTCACCTAGAAGAGACGGCGGGAACAAGGGGAAGAGAAGAGAAGAAAGCCAAACAAAGAGTTCTGAGTTTGCTTCTTATGGACTGTTACATAATAATAAAAGTGCTGTGTATCAGTTTGTGTGTGTATCTACTGTGTGTGTGTGTGTGTGTGTGTGTGTGTGTGTGTGTGTTATTGAGTGTACCACAAATGGCCAGATGTGTTTGTGAGAGAGATGTTAGATTTTTTTTGTGGTATCATAATTGTATGTCAACTGTGCCAGGTTATTTACTTCAGTGTGTGTGTGTGTGTGTGTGTGAGAGAGAGAGAGAGAGAGAGAGAGAGAGAGAAAGTATGTCTGAGAAAGAGAGAGAGAGAGAAAGGCTGCATGAATCCAGCGTGTGTCCTACCTGTGACCTGCTTCCGTAGTAAGGGTAGTACATGAGATTGAAGGAGCCATTGGTAGGGAAGTATGCCATTTCACCAAGATTGTCACTATCCTCTCTCTGTGAGACACATACAGTACAGACAGGGTGTTTGACTTGGGTCTGAATTACAGAGAAACCTTTTCTCTCTGAATGGGCAGAGGGGTGCCCTAGTGTAGCTACAGACAAGCGTGTAGTAATGCTACAGAGTCTTTGCACATGGCAAGAGAAGTTGTATTGTATTTGTTAGTGCTGCACCATATATTTCCCAGACCAGAGGGGATGTGGAGGGAACATTTTGACATGTTCAAGTAATAGGTAGCTTCTGACAAAATCCAAATGTAGGATATGTACATTCAAATGTAGGATATCAGCCTAATACTTAAAAATTGAAACAGAAAAAAAAATGAAATTTTCAATGACAAACATTTTCACAGATTATTAGATTAAATTTTGGAAAGAAGAAGGTGGTTGACCATACTAGCAATACCACTACAGCCAAATGGCTTCTACGTCTCTAACCTTTAGCTATGTGCTCTACTCTAGTCAGCTTACCCACTCATTCTCTCCAATTTTGTACCTCTGAGGACAAATGGATGACAACAATGGGACAGATTTGAAGAAGGGGAATTAGATGGCAAAATGATGTGGACATACAGTAAACTCACACACATTTTCTCTCTCTCGCCACATGCACTCTATGCACACACACACACGCACACACATACACATATGCATACACACGTACACACACACACGTACACACACACTCAAATAGGCCTACACTCTCTCACACATACACCCCCCCCCCACACACACACACACACACACACAGCTACAGACACCTCGGCTATGGTCAAATTTTAGACCTCATTCTTCAAATCAGATTTGTCTTTTCTCAGATCTAATTTGCGTGACTTGGCAGCTCACATTCAGTCTTTCAAGTGAGCTGTGTCTAGTTGCAGCCAGTGATGCTAAGCAATCTATACACACATAACACTTTTAACAACATTCAGTTATCATCTCCTCCCAGTCCACTAGCCTGCCATTCTCTGCAAACACATTCCAAAAACCCTGTCTTGCTTCAGAGAACTGTTAGTAAACAGAACTGGGGCAGCTTGTCTTCCAGACACATTGTGTGGAGTTTCTTGGGATAAGTGCTGAAGAGTGGGGTGAGCTACTGCATATTTTGTATATTTTGTTTGGTCCTTGGTTCAAATTCCAAAGTTGTGCTGTGCTGAGACATTTAGGGCTTGTTTATCTAGACATTTTCTGCTTTTAATTTCGTTTAAACGTATCCACAGCATCCAGTGTTTTGAAAAATCTCCACTTTGGATGGGGTTTTAAAAATTATCTGTTTTTACATGTAAACAAAAGTCCCAAATAGATAAAAAAAAATCTCTTTATAAAAATACAATAGACACATATAAACAAGCCCTTAATCATAAACACAAACATAAACACAATTTTATCCAACACTGCTAACTGCACTTTATGCACATATGTCCTGGGATTAGTCAAATGTGTGACCAACAAGAAAATGATGCTATATTCCACACAACTGGTTGGTTGGACATTTGAAATAAAACGTTCAAATGTCTGAAAAAGTTCAAACCTTCAAACGTTTGTCTTCTAGCTGGGTCTACCACAAGTGCACAAACAAACTCCCAATTTGAGTGATGTTATACTGACATGGAACAGGTAAATATTGACTTTTGAGTTCATCATTACGGAGTATGGAACATATTATTCTCGCTAAATAATATCTACAAAAAAGAAATATCACGTTATGCTCTGGAAAACATCTCCTCTGTAGTTTACTGTTGCAGTAACAGGAGATGCTGCTAGCCTATGGAAAATACACATGCCTCTAGATAAGACTTGAATTTCAGTTCTCATTCATGTTTCATGGCCATGAATTAGATTTGTACGATCATGAACCATATATGAAAATGACTCATCTTAATGGAAAACAAGTCTGAATTAGTGTGTTCACACAGGCCTAAAAAATCACACAGAGTCCTACACAGACACACACTCAAGGGCACACAAACATATGCAAGGTGAAATGTATAGAGGGTGATCTTTACATCCATGAGTCACAGACCATAAGTGATGTTTTCAATGAGCCAACAAATCTTTATATCAAATCACATGTATTTAGCTCGGTCACCTAGTCAAAAACTTTGAATGTCTGCACCATGTCTAAAAAGTACGTTCTCACCTAAAGGTTTGGTAGAAAAAGGATAAAACTTCTTAATTATATGTTGATAACCTTCTATCACATTTGACTAGTCATCTGAGGGTTAATTGAGACTGACCTTAGCCCCACAACTGACGTAAGGAGATTGGTTTTTCCCTGGCCGCATTCCAATGACCTGTGGAAAGGTGAAGTGTCAGATGTTACAGTGAGCTAATAACGTCTTTAGAAGGACACAGTGCTGTTCATTTGCTATGTGCCAATGGCTGGAGTCTTACATCTGCTCACTGACTGGCTGCTCCAAGAGCTGGGCCAGCATGTGGGACTTTGATGTAAGCAGCCTGAATGGCCTTTTGCTTGTTGTTTTCTTGAAGCGAGAACTCTTTTCCAAACTAATAGTACTCATCCTGCTTTCTTCACCCTTCACCCTACCTAAATAAAGCCAAGCTGAAACCATACTTTAAAAATAAAGTAATGTACCACTGATTGGCTTACCCGATTGAGTTTAATGAAGACGCAGGGTGTGCCGGTCTCATAGCCAAAGTTGCGCTCGACGCTAGTGCTACCCAGGCCAGAGCATTCCCCCAACATGGTGCGGTTAAACTGGCAGGAACGCTTAGGGTTGTTGCGCACTTCGCCGCTATCCTCCTGGACATTGAAGCGGTCCGGGGGGCACACGTCATTGTTCAGGGCTTGCAGGCTGTCATTGTAGGCTAGCAGTGAGAGAGAGCACAAGAGTTAAATGAGGGAGGGGTAAGAGCAAGATGGAGAGCTACACAAAGATACACACAAAGACTACTTACGGGCCAAGAAATCGTGAAGTTTTTGGACGTATGTGTCCCAACTCTCAGTCTGGTCAATGTTGTAGGAAATCTCCAAAGCATCTGCTTTTGGTCGGATCATCATTCCTAGGCACACACACACACACACACGTGCACACACACACACACACACACACACACACACACACACACATTCAATGGTTATTATAGCCACTAATGTTGAAAATCTGCTGAAGTGAAGAGTTTGAAAGTATGCAACTGCTGTGTATGCACATACATGTACCGTATATCATACAAAAGTCATACAGTCAGATAGATTCTTTAATGATCCAAAGGAAATTTGGACATATGATGTGTGTGTGTGTCTGTTTGTGTATGTGTGTGGTGTGTGTGTGTGTGTGTGTATGTGTGTGTGTGTGTGATCATCAAGTGTACCTGGAATGGCCAGACGATCTTGCCAAGTGGGTTGGTATTCATTTAGAGTGAGTAACATGACGTACATGGTGAGTGCAAACATCCCTGCCAGGAACGTGTAGAACACCAGGTAGAAGAGCAGAATCAAGCCTGAAACAAACACACACACTAGTTATTTGACTTGTTTAGCCATATCAATATATGAGGCATCTATAAGAATAGATATTACCTCTTGTACAATGACACATATTTAGCTCAGTCTAGTTTAACTTCAGACAAGAGGAATGTCTACTGTAATGTCTACAGCCCCTTCTGTGGGCTTTAGATTTTCACAGAAAGAGAAAGTAAGTCTGAAAAGAACTTAGTTCCTGATTACTTCAACTGCAATGGTGATGCTAAATATGATGGGCAGGCTAGTCCAATTGTGCGGTAACCAAATCAAAGAATTTTGGAGACATCAAACTTCCTTCTTTGCCTTGATGACCTTGATAACGCTTAAAGTTAACTGGTATTCAGCTGACTTTTTTATGCAAAGTATCAGTCTCGCAATGTGACTATCAGTATCAGGGCATAAAAGTCATGCCCCAAAGACAAGATTGACTAACAAATGTCACTGAATAACAAACATAAACATCATCAAGGTTCTGTCAACATAACATGTCCATTGTACCACTAATTAATTCTACAGGTCAAGCTTAAAGCAATACTATGTAACCATTTGCCAATATTTCACGCATCCTTTTCATCAGACGATTTGGATTGGTATTATCTTCAGCATAGAGTGGATAGGAAATCACCACCAAATGAAAGAAGCTGATGACAGACAGCTGACTGTATTGTCATCAAACGCTAGTTAGCATGCTCTAGCAGTGCCATTAAGGCCCTGGGAAGTGTCTATGTGCCTTTTAAGTCACTAGTCCACTAGTTTTACATCAAAACAACATAGTGTTCCTTTAACATTGGTACTGATCTCTAAAGGGGACATAGAATGGAAACCCATTTTTACTTTGTCTTTGTTGAATAGGGAGAAGTTGTTGTGCCCTCCTTCGTATGTAAATCTTAAGCTTAGACATAGCCACTAAAAATGGGCGAATTTGAACAAAGCCTCATTGTAATGTCATAGCAGGGAAATCAACGTCAGCTCATCTGCGGTTATTAAAGAGGGCGCCATTTAGCCAAAACGAACC